>JAPUBX010004009.1:768943-913081 GCA_028672205.1 Proteocephalus fallax | reverse complement strand
CTCTTGGATGGAGAGCATAGGCAGGCCTCTAGAAAACGAGATTATTTAAAAAACAAATCCACACGATTTCTCCCGGGTAACCGACTGTTGAAATAAGGCCGGGCAATCGGCGACGTCGTGGGTTGAAGCGATCGTCGGCGTGTCAATATATCCTATAGCGGTCAACTGATAGCAATTTCGATCAGTTAAACAGAAGGCCAATCTCTGAAGACCACCTGTCAACCTTTATTATGGCATGTCCGAGCATTTTAAATCGTCATACGTCTTGCAGACATGGAATAGATTCAGGTTTTCGCGCATTCACCAATAATATAGGCCATGGAATTGATTAAAATCGTTAATTTTGACCCACTTTCCTTAATTGAGAACATAAGTTTAATGGAAAAAAGGATTCTATATTCTTGCACACGGGTAAAGATTGCGGTATTTCTATTTCTCGATTAAGCTCCCTGTACCAAATTATATCAATATACATTTTTTTGAACAAAATGCCTGGTTATGAGAGCTTTAAGTTGAACATCTCTTGTATGGTGGTTCAAGGTTATTTTATTTCGCGTATCTTCGACATTTGTGTGTTAATTAATCGGATTTGTTTATCACATGTTTGCTTCCTCCATTCTGTATTTGTTATAAGGCTTTATCCGCCTTGTCTTAAAATTATTTAGCCAATTATTTTAAATTATGCTAATAATACAGTATAGCTATTATGTAACATTTCGATATGATTTTATTATATATATTGGGTCATTTCTATCCGCAAGTATTCATAAATGTGGATAATATGCATCGAATAATCTGCACAGGTCTCGCTTTTGTATTAAGGTTTTTTCTTGTATCTCTTTCTGAATTGGTTTAGTGAATGGATATCTTATACGTACTAGCTGCCCTGGCACTTATTACGACGATATGGATTCTAAATATGATACCGAGGTTTCGTTATTTTACCAAATATCTATTGTATGGACTTGTGATTTACGTGGGATCAGTTATATACACGGTGAAATTCATTATTCACGGAAAGCCTAGTTATTCGAATAGTTAGTATGTCGCATATGTGTTCCTTGACATTTTTTAATTAGCGATGCTTTGCCGCTGCTTCGCGTTTCACAATGGCTCCTTGGTCTGACACCCAAATTTTATGGTTTGGGGAACTGTTTTAAACATCGCAATTATATATACGTGGTTAACCACCAGAGTTTAATCGACCCCGTATGTGAGTGTGTTTTCTATCTAATGCTTCTATAGCCCTTCATTACTTATGGAACGACCACTGTTCCACTATCGTCAAACGGTCTCTGCAATACCACGGCTGCACCTATCCAATGATGCAGTTTATGAAAATCCTCCCAATTAATAGAACAGATCATGCGAAAGCCATGGCAACCATGAAAATCGCAGCAAAACGAGCGAGTGAAGATAACGTTGGTGCAATTTTGTCGCAGTATATGTTATACTTTTAGATAAGTATGTTTGTTTTCCCGGAAGGAACACGCAACTCCAGCGGGCAGTTGTTACCATTCAAGAAGGGGGCTTTTCATTTAGCCATACAATCTCAGCTGCCAATTCTTCCTGTCGTCGTATCCTGCTACAATACCTTCTTGGACCACCGAAACAAGGTTTTTGAGGATGGTATGTCTTCTATTTATTGTTATCCCATTCATTCAACGTTGAACCCATCCGAACGCGTTTTTTTTATGTCCAATTCACTCACATAATTGTGGCCTTATTGAAATTTGAATCAACAAGAAGCCGAGCTGCTGTTTTAAACTCATTTCAATGCACACAGAGGCGTATTAAACCTGTGGCATTTGAGGTCGCCATCGTTGCCAGTAGATGGACGAAGGAGGTGCCGTTGAATATTCACAAGAAAAGAGGCATAACGCAACTGGGTCATTCATTATTTGTCCTTATCTTTAGTTTTATCAGAAGAGGTTACGCTGGATATTATAAACGTCTTGATTCCCTTAATAATCCAATTACCATAACGGTGTCAATATGCGTCTACTTCACGCATCTTCCTAAACGTTCGACGACTTAACTAGTTAAAATGACCTCCCAGATTCTTCCACTGCAATCTTTGAAGTAGCAATCCATGTTAATATGCAAATTCACTCTGTCTTCTTCTTATTTGTGGCGCATCGGTCGGAGGCTGCCAGGTCAGAGCAGATTGTGATCCAGTTATGGTCCATTCATGTCAATATTTGCATTGTAACAGGAAGCTGTGCGCAATCGCTCGGCGGCTGATTTGTTTTTCGTTTAGTTGTGCGCGGATGCCACAGTTTTTCACTTTGTGCGACATGACCACACTGGTTAAGATAAATAAACACGACCACGTTCTCCAGGTACCTCGTGGAAGTGGGAGCCGTACTGGTGCTGATGGTGTTGTTCCAGTGTCGTTAAGTGACTGTGGATTGGTTCATTCAGGACAGGTTGAACCTGGTATCGCAAAGTGTTAATTGCAATTCCTGTGGCTGGGAAGCCCGATGCGGCAATGGTGAATGATATACTTCATTTATTGGCTTCGCTAATGGGCCTAAAATGCCGGGCAAACATATGAAAGACCATATTGCGGTTCTGTGGTGTACTACGCGTTCTTCTGGCAACACGTATCCTGTTTTAGCCTCCTATGGCGTTTACGTGCTACCGCCCATCGAAACGCAAGGACTCGCCTCTGCCGATGCTGGAAAACTGATGGAGCAGACATTCCATGACATGAAAGAACTCTACGATCTGACCGCTTCAGTCACCAGGGAGGAGCTTGGACTGGACCTTCGAGCGAGGCTGCGAGCAGACTCACAGCCTCAATAAATGCTGTGCATTTGGACTTGATTCCGTTTGATTAGGATGTTTTCTTATTCGCATGAATTTCCCAATTTTCGCGCTCAATAAACCGTGACCTTATTTAAATATCTACGTGTACGTCACAAAAAGAATCGAATCGGTAAGCGTGCACGAGGGACATTTGGTTCATATAATTCATAAATTATAGACCTCTACTACATATATCAATAAAAAGATAATGATTTGCGATTCAAAATGAGTGTTTAATTTGAGTTTGGAAAAAGGGGAAGATGATAGACACTGAATTATAACTTTTTAATGCTGAACGTTTTGGTCCTAGTGAACTTAAAAAAGCGGTTGACTTTATTGTTTATATGTGCTTCCTTTTTAATGTGAACGGCGGCTGTGTCGTGTCTTAATTGGTGACTGGATGTGTCGTCGTCAGCTTTAAGTTGGATAACCTTTCGTTCGTGGCAGGCGAATAGCACTAAATTGAATATCACACCGCAACGCCACGAAAGACTTAAACAGACAGAAAAATAATCAATATACGCCCCCCAAAAAGCGAGGTTTCGGATTGTTTGCCTCAATATAAGCCAAATGCAAAGATATTAATAATAAAGGTATTCACTTAATTTAGGTCACGGTTAACTAGAATAAGCAAACACGAAGACAGAAATTTTGGAAGAAAGCTTGACCAACGTGCAATAGTGGCTATCCAACACGCCCTCCCCCAACAGATGTGCCACGAAATTAAGAATAAAAGAAGTAACATCAAAGTAAATTAGAAAGAAAGGCCAATTTAATCCACGAAGTATATAAAGTTTGGCAAACGGGAAATGGCGGCCATTGAAAGGCAGCCCCATCCAAAACGCGCGCCACTCTCAGGTCAGAATTGTCGTAAGACCAAACGCTTCTATATCATGCTGATAGTTGTGTTCATCATGGCCTCAAAGCGGACCACCGAAAAGTTAAGCCGCGTCGAGCCCAGTTAGTTCCCGCACTGGCGAGAGGCGATAAATACCTGCGGTCACTGGCATCTTTAGGAGGAGACTGATCTGCTTTTTGCCCCGAAACCCCCTTGCACTACACACCAAGTCAACCGAGTAAGCTCAACAAAAATGGCGCTTATGTATTTGCAAAGCAATACAGGGAGGGATGATAAAGAGGGGGTGGGCTCCTGGTAAGTATTACGGCAAATGGGGGGGGTTGAGTGGGAGGAGGGAGATCAGGGGGGTGGGGGACGTAGACTTCTGGGATTATGATAAAATAACCCGATATGCATTGGCCCAACACAGGACAAAAGGCCCTGGTCGACGGATGGCAGTAAGTTGGAATAAAACGCACTGGCGTAAATACATAGTCAAAATAGCGCGTTTTCTTGGCGCACGCGCACAACACACATCTTCATCACTGTTATCCAGTTTCACGGCGCTAGAGAAGCTGACGATTAAAAATGACGCGGAGGTGGTGGGGGTGATTGGGGATTGCTGGTGGTGGTGGAGATTTCGGCGGTCAGGAAGGGGTCGCGGTTACACCGCCGGGAGAGGACGGAAAATTAAGATCGGCATCGTTTATAATTAGAGGACCTTCTTCGTCATCTTCTTCCTCGCGTCTCGCATCGCGTCTCGACGGGCTTTGACACACCGAGGCGTGGTTGGGGCTATTATCCTCAGAGGTGGTGGACTGCCGAACGGCTTCCGGTTTGATTGGAGAGAGAGTTTGTTGAAGGTTGTCGTTTTGAACATGTGGCAGCCGTCCTGCGTGTAACAAATCTTGAATCACCTTGTCTATGGAGGTTGTCGAGGCGATTTCTGAAATTAAGACATTCATACTGTGTAATTATATCATATAATAAGAGTGTGCTTATTGACAAGGTACTAACCAGGCACGAAAACGCGACCAATATCATTACTGGTTATGCGACGCAGACCGTTAACTAGTCCAAGTAGGCGCAGAGCACGAATTGTGGGTTGTCTTTCCAGATACTCAGTAAAACTTTCACCGTTCAGAGTAACCGCTTCATGTTGCTGAGGCGCTTTGCTACCCAAGAAACCGGCGAATTCGCTTTGAATGCGCAGCTCCACCTCACGCACTCGATTGGCGGCAGGACTGCTGCTCTCACGAAGACCACCTTCAAAAACAAACAGAAAATTAACCCTACTTATCGTAAATAAGTAGTGGTGCGACAATGACATAAATACATACCCGAGTTAAAAAGAGCCGTATACCGCAGGTAGGTGTACTCCTCGGCTGTGACATTTGCACGTGCGAAAACCGCCATTATCCCGTTGAGATCGGGTCGGCGCGGGAAATCTGTCGCCTGACAGTTGTCGTGGGGATTCAAGTTGGGGAGGGTTGGTCGGATGCTGGTCGGTCGTCTTCCGAACATCTGACAGAGTCCCAGCATGAAGAGATCCACCCAGGAAAAAGCAATCAACTCGTTCTGGACATCAAGACTACAAAGAATAATATTCCAATTTTAAGGAGTTCATTTAAGGTCCTCACGTCACCGCCACGGCTCCAACTACTTCGAGGTACTGAGGAGCTGGTGTCCACGAACGGAGCCTGGAGGCGTGGGATTGGGAATATTGTACAGTTGGCGGCGTCCCCAGTGACATCCAAAGGGGAGGTGGGATTAACCAGCAATCGCGACCATCCAGCCTCCACGCAAACACGCCCACCGACTCGGCAATAACAACACCTTCACAGGAATAAAAGCCAGGGTCCGCTAGCCGGACTTGGCGTCCACTGACAACTCGGGCACATTCAGGCAAATCGCGAGGCGCATTGATGATGCACGGCTACGACCACGACCACCAGCACCAAATCAGACATCATTAGTCATTCTACCAAAACCGCCACCTCGACAGGACCCGCAAACAACACACACACACACACGCACACACACACACACACCAGCCGCCCTGCAGTCTTTGTTTTGAAACCCGGCGCACCCACGATGTACACCTCAATGCAACAGCCAGACACGCCCCGCGCGAAAATGGTCTGCTGTTGGAGGGTGGGTGAAGCGCACGCGACCTTGAGGTTAATTACGCACACCATTTTAAAGTTTTCGAGGGCGGACTCGGGTGGTTGGCGTAGACACGTACAGTCCTGTTTGGTACGCACCAATGCAAATGAATCGACACATCTGTGGGTACTCTGTTTCGTCTGGGTTCCAGCTTTGGCAAATATCGGCCTTCAGCGGAATTCAACAATGGACTACGGGCAATGGCGTTGTCTCAGTAGGTCCGGGGAATTGGAGACTCGATCGCCTGAACGCCAAAGGGCGATAGTGACGTCATTCTGCGTTTACCACTCATTTTAGGCACGCGAATTTCTAACAAAGCCATTGGAGGAAGTGTGACTGTGGAAAGTTAAGGCATCTGAGAGAGCAAAGAAAATGAGACTGGTTGTTTGTGCTGCAGCATCGCGTACACTGGGTTCAATCACCGCCAAATTTCGGAGTTTCGAGGCAAAATATTTGAAACTGTGGCCAGTCTGTCAAGGACAAATCCACTCAATTTATTACGTACAACATCGCCGTTTCTGGCATTTCCCAAGCAAAGTTCATAATGGAGAAACTGGGGTGGTCAGAGAATGGGGGGGGTGGATTGGAGGGAAATAATTTATTCCAGTGCGTTTTGATCATCATCCTCGACCTGGGTTCAACTCTCAGGTCAAACCACCTCGGGTGTCACTGGGGACGCCACCTGTAAACCTATTCCTTAGAAACTTTATGGCAAATCCACATGAAGCCGGTTTATCCTCTAATAATAATAATAATATTACAATAATATTGGTAGTAATATTTGTAAGCGCTTCATTGAGTTCACGAGGACCACAACTTTCAGCATAGCAATGATACATTCGAAAACGGTCTTTGAGTTCATGCTTCACCTGCTCTGGTGAGACTAAAATTCAGGACAAATAAGGAATGACCGAATTGCGATATGCCGCCGTTCTTGTGGGTATTGAACGGTATTACTTACACATTGGTCGAAGAGATAGATACTACGCGTAGATACACTTGAATAGAGGGGATGGGAGGGGTCACTTAAAATACGAGCAGCGAAGAGTGTACAACTAGTGATAGCCGAACAAATTGTATTGATTAATTGCTAAATGTATGGTACAAACCTGGCTTCCTTGGAGTACATGCATTGGAGTCCATCTAGTGCACATGACCTCACCCTAAACGACCTCTGGGGGTCAACTGGTATTTTTTTGCACTTCCCCAAGACCATCCACCGACCCGACGGAAGCAATCAACCGCCTATCCAGCCTCCTTACGAATTCCCTTCAACGACGACTGTTCATTCTTTTACTTCTATGAAATATCCCTGTCGCGGTTGTGTCCAATTTGGTTTATCTGCCCAACCAGAAATCCCACTTAAAAATGGAGTAAATCACCCCAGGTACCCCAAAGGGGAGGCTCAGTGCTCCAGAACGCCCTGCTTGCTATCCGATGCTTTCGCTTTTATGAACTCCAGGTGTGAGGTGAATTGTCACACACTCAACAAGAGGAGTCCGGTGGGTATTTTTCGCGCGAGTAACTCCTGCCAGAGGATGAGACGGTGAGGGACCCGGGTTCGACCCCCCGGCCAGGCCATCACGGATGGCAGTGGGTACGCCGCCACCTGTAAGCATATTCCCGAGAAGCGTCACGGTTTATACTCTAGCAGAGTTTAAGCTGAGTTGAATGGGACGGCTTCCGTGGCATTTCCATGAAGATTCTTGGGGTCTGCGTCCCCTCCAGTTCCATACGAGGAGGAGGAGGAGGAGGAGGAGGAGGAGGAGGGAGGAGGAGGAGGAGGAGGAGGAGGAGGAGGAGGAGGAGGAGGAGGAAGTGGTCGCCGCCACCGCTGCATCATCCAACAATAGAACAGCGCAACATATCGACCTGTGGGATGTTTGTGCTGCTGTTGACTGACAACCCCGTCACTCGACAGATCTACTGATCGTGGCTGCTGCATAACCCCCGGAATCCAGCCACTGTAAGGATGTTCGGCGTTTCGTCAGCTTGCCTAATATCATACCGCCGTTACTAGTCAGAATAAATCGGTTTCGGGCATTGACTCCTGTATTGCCGTAACACCCCACGGACATTGCTGTATGAAAAAAACGTCCCCTGTCCAAATGCGATCTCACAGACTCTTTCTTAACGGGAGCTTCCAACCATTACTAGCATTGCGTTTCAAGTGTCAATCACCTTGACCTGTAGATGAAGGCACTCCCGTATACATGAAGGGCGAGATATGAAAATCGGCCATTCGTTACTTCGTTCGTTTAGAAATTAAAACGGGTGTCATTATAATATCATTTAGATAATTCACTATGAATAAATGCGGTGTCTCTGTGAGAGTTTAAATCCATTAAATTAATCGATATAATATGCATTGAGCTGCCTACGAGGTCACCTAGAGGCCGAGAGAAAGTTCTGGGGAGGTCATACCACATCAAGCGATGACCTCTGCGGACCATGCACCCAGTGAACTCTAAATGCAGCAAGGTCAATCACGCGATGACCCCTAGTAGGTCAAGCTTGTGCGGTGGCTAAAATTAGTCAAAATTGCGATATTGTATTCAACGTCTCTGCAAAATAATGCTGAAATTTCGTTTGCATGGGTGATCTCGACAAGTTGGAACTGAGCCGAATATTTAAAAATACAGCCAGGCAGTCGAATAAAAATGAAATACACACACACACGAATGCCCGACCTGATACGCGAGTATTGCTTAACCACCGCCACAGTGTAAAACAAGCACATATTCAGCGAACCCTGCGAGACTTGATATAAAATGACCGAGAAAAGAAGAGTGGCTTCTGAAAGGACGACTCACGGAAGCTGATAAAGCGGTCCGCACCGACGCAGCCAATCAACAGTGACCAGTAGCACGCGTGAGGCCATGTCATTCAGGGCGGGGTAGTCGTTTGTTGCGGGTCGCAGCTGTTCCGGTGTGGGTGCGATGGTTTCAGCTGCTGATGCTGATGCTGCTGCTGTTTGTGTTGCAGGTATCGCCACAGGAGAGGGGATTGGAGGGGGCGTGGATGCGTCGACAGCCTCATCCACGGCCGGGGCGTGCCGCTTCCGATTGGCCTGTGGACCGTGGCCCGTGAGGCGCCGTTTACGCGGGTGCCTTATGCGGGCGTTCGGCAACTCATCGGGTATCGCGATCCGCGCCGCTTCTTCGTGGGCTTCAGCTGGAGTGGCAGCAGAACCGTCTACAAGGAATAGTCGATGAGTGGTCCGACGGTGTAGCGGTTAGCATCCTCGCGCTGGCAACCTGTTAAAGAATTTCCGCGATCGTCATGGCAAACACCCGTGAAGCAGCCGGTTTATCCTCTGGTTGGCGATCGACGCGCAAATTTGGAATTGGATTTGTACAAATACCCATTACTGCATCAATGGCGGACAGGAGATGTCGCAATTCATGGGAAGATGGCGGTGGTATTGTTTAGGCCCGAGAGCATGTGCCCTCAAGGGGGCTGACCCGGGCGGCTTGTTGACCTCACATGACCTCGGACTAGGTGAGAAATTGACAACGGTATTTTGGACCAACGAGAGGGCAGAACTGCGCGAATTCCCCCAGTCTCCAGTTAGCTTTACTGGACATTTTGTGGCGCCTTCGTGGATGAAATTTCCACGAAGCTTCCTGGGAATGTTGCCCTGGTGTCTCCACCCAAAGACGCCAATGTGCCCCCTGCTGTATAATCGAACACCAACACCCTGGGGCAAAAACCCTCAGGCTGCCCAAATTCCGGTTTCCCCATCCCAGCCTCATCAGCGTCCCCACTCTATAGAGGGGTGCTCGAGAAGCGATGTAACCTTCGCGAGGCGAGCATTATATGGGCGTTTCTTCTCACATCCTCCCGAAAAATTCCGTGATTACGATTGAGCAGTAGCCACGTGATCTAGAGAGCGGGCCTCAGAATACTCATGATCTATGAACACGAAATTTGAATGGCGAATGCTTAAGGCAACACCCTGCCACTACGCTCGTCCAATTTTGGTGACCCAAGAGGACTCCTGGTCTGTCTGTCTGTCTGCTATCCACGCCCATGAGACATAAGAACACAAGCTTAGAAACATGCTATAATTAGACATTTGAGTTGCGTTGACGTCACAACGGGATGTATAGATCTGTTGCTTATTTGTTTCGGAGGTGCATAATTCAGTGGTACAACTACCATCGGACCACCCACAGTTACGACACCGGGCCAGTGCGCGTGGAAGCATTCCATCATTTGTGTCTACGACTAATCTCTAAAGGGGGCTGGTGTGAACAGCTTTCCAGTGACGAAATAAGACGCCGCTGTGTAAACTAGGAGAGTTCGACAACCCTTCTGTCAGTTAGACCGGACGACATAACCGAGGTTTAGTAGTAGGTCACAGTCGCTTATTGGACCATCTCCGAATATTGGGTCCTGCAAAATTGTAAAAGCCGGCGTTACGGAACCAATGAAGCGGCCTGATTGTTTTAACTCAGCGTCAGCTATCGTCGTACATGTAACGCAGATTGTAACAGCAACTTCCACTACCGGTTAGTTGGAAACCACCCCAATCGCTACTCTATACCATCTACAAATAGATCCATTCTTCGTTCTCAAAAAACCAACAAGCTGCATGTGTGGATGACTCCACTGTCGCTAACCAAACGAAACTCACTAGATGTCGATGAATCGGGCAAGCATGGATCTTCCTGATTGGCTATCTTATCCTTGAGCAAATCCATCTGAGAACTGGCCGCTTGAATGGGAATCACTGGTGAAGGGATGACAATTGGTTCGGGGGTCATCGTGCTCTTCAACAGGCTAATCAAATGCGGTGAATGTACGCCGGGGAACGCGATCGTTGTGGTCGAAATTCCGATGTCTGTGGGCAACTTGGAGACAACGGCGACCTTCGGGGTGGGTATCGCGGGCACAAGCAGCGCCTTCTGTTGCGCTGCTGCGAGAATCGCCGGCAGATTGGTCAATATCGACTGCTGTTGGGATGGCTGGCTGGTCGACAGCGTCACATTGGGGGGTGGAGACGTGGAGCCATTCACATCCTCCGACTGCTGCATCACGAGAGCAATCTAAATTCGAAAATAAGGCTTTGAGAAAGCTGGGGTGAGGAACACATCCCACAGAATGGTATGCTTACCTCGCTAGCAGCCTTCTTAGAAGCTGCTGCGGACTCAGCAGTGTGCTCGTCTACGTGTAAAACAGTGGTGTTTGCATCTGAAAGCACCAACAGGGGTGACGAAGAAGCTGAGGAAGAGTTTTGTTGTGTGCGTTCACCCGTCGGTTCAGGCGATCCGCTGTTCGTATCCCCATTGGTCAGGGATTCCGCGTTGTGAGAAGCCATCAGAAGCGGAGGAGTGTCGGTTTCTAACTTCAGGTGGAAGTTCCCAGGCAACACCATGGGAGCGGGGGAGCTGCCGGCGCTTCCACTGAGACGACGCTCGTTCTGCACAGCATCCGAACGCATTCCCACCAGAACGCACTTCTGCATGCGACAGTATTGGCATCGGTTGCGAAACGCCTTGTTGACAATGCACCGCTTATCACCGCGACAGACGTAGTTGACGTGGCCACGGATCGACCGCTTGAAGAAGCCCTTGCAACCCTCACAGGAGAGGACTCCGTAGTGGCGACCTATGGGAGATTAAAAGACGCGTATTTGATGGGTGTAGCCCAAAAGATGCTGGCCTAACTTGTCTGCTACCTAATTGCTAGGTAGCTGGTTCAAAACTGGGGGTAACTGCAGATATAGCATGACGGTGCTTTTTGATTGGAGTGGCTGCGTGTGGGTGAATTCCGGATTACGCAGCAGCCTCCTCCAAGTGGTTGGATTATGACAGACGCACGCCGCTACGACCTGCGAGTCCAACCCAGGGTCACCCATAAACATGGATCAAGAAAGAAGAACAGCAAGACCTTCTTGCCCGTTGATTCTTGCAGCAGATAACTTCCGACCCGAACGTCAGGATCTGCCTAAACACGTGTTGCTGGTACATGAGGATCCTTGTGAGTTTAAGGTCCCGGCTACCCGTACCTGAATTAGCCCAGCTGTTCAGTGGCTCACCAGGATGTGGCCGCTAACAAATGCAGCGAGAGTTCAGAGTTGAGTGCCACGTGGAAACCGAGATCGTGACATTGCCATGACAGTGGCATAACACTCCTCCCAACTTTGGGGTATCGTTGGAGCTGACATACATACATTTATATGTTTTCAAGAGAAGACTAAGCTCAGGCCAGTTGAATGTAATTTTGGGTCCTCAGATATTTCCCTAAGGTAGCGAGAGCTCACCCAAAACAGGTTTCGGGCCTGTGTTCTAGCGCCTTCAACGAAAGCAAACAGCACAAAAACGGGCCTATTTGCCCAACTCGTGGTCAGATTCCTCACCCGAGGCTATATCGCCGCACACCAAGCACGGATCCAGACTCCCGTCACTGTTCCTTGCACTCCGCGCACCGCTTGGCGTCGTATGGGTGACCGTGGTTGTGGTGGCGTTGCTGCCCGCTGTCGTCGTCAACGCGGGCAGACTCCTGGCTTCCAGGCTCCGCTCCGGAGAAACCCTCGTCTCCTCCATCTTGCCGCCGCCCACCGACTGCAGCTTCTTTGTCTTGTACAAGAAGTGGTTCAGCAAATCGTGTGCTTCAAGGCCCGTCAGCGTGGTGGTAGTCGTAGTCATGGGCATAGGTGTGATGGCCTGCAGAGAGGGATTATTGGGCAAGATGGCGGCCCCGGGAACACGGGAGGCTTGTAGGGCCGCGATAAGCTGCTCCGTAGATAGTGGTGCGTTTAGGCCAGGGAAGGAGAACATGGGTGGGAGCTTGGAAGCCGAAGTCGCGGAAGGTGGCGCCAATGCGGGGTGGTGGTTCAGGTTGAGGAGTGTGATTGGTTGGGCGGTAGCGGAGTTGGCTAACTCTGCAATCAGCTGTTGGATGGGGGTTTGGAGGTTGGTGGGGTCGGGCGGATGAAGAGGAGGAGGAGGAGGAGGAGGAGCGAGGTTTGCGGGTAGAAGCGGCGTATTTGTCGCAAGCCCGATGATGGCAGAGAGGATGGAATTCGAGGGGATGGCTTGACCGTCTAATCCTGTTGGCGGTGCCAAAGCCGTCGTCTAAACCCCAAGGGAGGAGAAGGTGGACAGAAATTAAACGAATTGATGGGCAGCAACAAAACAAAATATTCCGTTCGCCCAACGGGGGGTGCACTCAGAACTCAGCTCATTTGCTCAGTCTCTTAGTGCAATACAAATCCCGGTCTGCAAGTTACCCAAGAAACCGGCCATAATAATACCAATTGTATTTGTTTGATTATGGTCACGAGGCCCATCTTTCATCGTGTTAATCGACGGAGAGGTGAAAGAGTATCGGTGTCTAGGGGCCAGCATCCTCGCTCTGTTCTTGAGGGACCCGGGTTCGACTCCAAGGTCAGGCCTGCGCGGATGGACGCACTGCAGGGGACACCACCGCTAGTAAACATATTCCCGAGAATCTCCATGGCAAACCCCCATGAAGCCGGAAAGAGGCTGTGATGGCCCCGGTTCGGCATCTTAACCACTCAGGGCGTGGCAAGAAGCCGTTTGATAGACCACATTGGCCTGAATGTGTCATCCAGCCTAGACATCGCCCTCGCTAGATGATGACTAGAAATGATACCGTTCGCTGTGTAGAAACCCCATTGGCCACGCCTTCGGATCTGAATCGCGCCAAGCCTGCATACACCCGCCCGTTACCAGGTCGACGCGGTGCCGTAAACAATCGCCCCATCGGAGGTGTCAAGGTCGTTCCGGAAATGAGTGCACACGGAACCACAAGTCTGTGCGCGCACGCACAGACGCACCTAAGCACGCGAGTTCAAATCGATTAGGCAAGAAGAGTTTTCCAGGGGCGGCCAATTCCAACGCCTCTTCTGGAAGTACTGACGACGCCGCGAACTGCACGATATTTCAACTTATCTTCATGGAGCCAGTCTATCCCCTAGCATGATAATTCTGCACAAAAACAAGTTATACCCACCACTGAGGAGACTCCGACTCGTTTATACATTCCCTTGGGACACGGGTCAAAGGTCAGTTAACACATACCTTTCTATGGGTATGCAGCACGTGACGAATCGCTACCATCAACAGTCGCAGACCATGGCAAGCGCATTCTGTGTAGATAAACTACAATCTCCTAAGTGGCGGGTTGTTTAATCAACGAATACGAGACTATAGGCTAATTTGGAGATCGACCCACATTATTTGATATGATAAATCATTAATTATATATATAATTGAAGGCAGATGACTCACGTGTTGTTTTAAAATTAGTGATTGTAAAATAGTGTTGATGTCGGTCTGGAGGTTGGGATCGAGAAAGGGTTGGGAAAACGGAATATTCAGGACCTGGAGACCATTCATTGTCGCTGGGCTTTCAGGAGGACGTCCAGACGGAGTCTGGTTGAGTAGTCGCAGTAAATGCTCATTGGTCACGGGTGGCGCGCTCGTGAAAGTGAAGGGTGTGGCACCGGCGGTGGACATAGTTGTTGTTGCTGCTGTTGGCGTTTGCAAGGATCCAATGATACTTCCATTGCAGACACCGTTGCTCGCTGAATGACCACTCTGGGCCTCTTTGATCTTCCTCAGGAGATTTGTGTACGCGTCCGCCGGTAAGGACTCGGGCCCCGAAATTCCGCTCTCAATGATCGAAGTGGTCAAGCCGGGGCCCTCGGGTTTAACGACCGACGCCTTCCTTTTTTCAGTCATGTCTGTGTGGAGGTGATGTTTGTCGCTGCACCACAAATCTGCAGTAAAACAAACAGCGCACACAGATCAGCTCACCGTTTAGGTGTTGCCCACCTAACCTATTAGCCTGACCCTTTAACTGGGACAGAACGGGTTGAAGTGGAGCGTAAAACAATATGCTACGCGAAGACTCGCAAGCCAATGGCAGGCCGGTAGCTGAAAGCACACGCTACAACGCGCCTGAGGCACGCAAAGGTGGTTTACGCTTGACCCATGCATACGCTAGCCCTAGCGCTCTACAGAGAATATCGATTTTTTGTCTACCTTTCGGAGAAGAGACTAGCGGGGGTGATTCATAGTCGCGACTGGGGCGGGAAAATGGGTCGACCGGCTGGACGGCTACCCAGACAAGCGTTGACCTTATAAAAGAACCGCCTTAATTAGAAGGGGCGGGGGAATGTTTAGGCTGGTTAAAGCACTGAACCGCAATAACCGTATTTCAAAGCAAACCAATTTGTGCAGTAATCTGCGGTTTCATGGATATTGACATGAGGATTCTAGGGAACCGGGATGTGAAATAAGCCTGAAAGTGAGTGTATCGGTCTAGGTTCAACAAGTCCGACACACGGCTGGAGATTGTGGCCTCGTGAAAGAATTCTGGCATTGATTGTCACATGGGATGTCCGAGTTTGGCATTTTTTATTGAGGCATAAAATGCGTTAAGTACGGAAATTTAAAATCGCTACAAAACATGTCTTAATTGGGTAACCTGACATCCTATGGAACTGCTTCAGGTAATCGATTGGCACAGGCTGTATACAGCCGGTTCTTAAATTAACAAATCGAATAAGACCCCGAGTACAACCCATTCGATAATACCTGTTCACGCAGACGGCAATCTTAGGCACAATTACAAAAGACCCCTGACCCAATGCCCGGATGCGCGCACAAACACGCGATAATAGCGAAAAAATACCTCAAAGACCATTATTTCGGCTACTTTGGAACTTACCACGTGACCTGTGCAATTTGACGCATGGTATTTGACAAACACTTCACCTGAGTCATTACTTTTTAAACAAAACCGTTAACGGTTTTGACGATTTGATTTTAATTGAGTAGCATATCAAATGCATGCTAATTACAATACCGTGTGAAAAGATGACTTAGAGGTGACGCATGGATGCATAAACCGAATATTAAAACATTTGAAAACAAATAATTGGAGTTTCTGGAATATTAAATCCCAAACAGGACCCTCCAGTAAGCAAATATCCATAAAAGACCTTGAAAATCGAAAAAAACACGTGTAGAAGAGAAAATACGATCGTGAAGAACACCAACCCCGAGCTCACAGCTATGCATAGTGAGATTCGATATGAGTTTAAACCAAAGACATCGGAAAGGGTGTACGCTCACTTTGTTGGCTGTCGGTGAGGCGATGAGACAGGCTAAATAGAGTTACATACGACACGAAGCAGAGCCACCTCCGAAGCAAAGCCACGCGGGGAGCTAAATGTCAAGGCGCGCAAGACAAAACGCTCGCGCGCGCGAAATGACCTTGTCCTACGCGCAAGTATTCTGCGTATACGCGCGTGCAAGTATGCACGCACACACATGCGCGGTGCGCTCGCATGTTTGCAGGCCTCCACTCGCCGAGTCAAAGGTCGGCGTGTGTATGCGGCGACCACGCAGCGTGCGGACGTGCGCGTGCATGACCCGCTCTCGTTGGCTAGCCCGACCTTTGACTCATGCATGTACGTGTGTCCGCATATCATATGTCCTTCTGTCGATCTCAAACTTACAATACTGTAGTGGTCCATAAAGGCGACCCCCGGACTGTTAGCTTGGACTGGTGGGGTGGGAGGGGGTATTCTCTTATGAGTTTCTTTAATTATATGCATCCCCCCGCCTCTGAGTATATACGTTGATTTGTATAAAGTTTGGAAAACGTGCTCATGAGCATTATTCCGAAAAAGGTAATATAAATAAGCATTGCTGGGAAGCACCTAAAACTGCCACGCAATCATTGAGTAAATTAATTCTCATCTCACCCTCTCGCGATAGGTTCTCATTCGTGGAGAAAAATATAATAATTCTCCCAGACCAAATAAAGTACTTTTGATGTTTATACCGCCGTGGTTCAAACGAGGGTACTAGAGTCGGGAATCGGGTTCTTCTTTGTCTTTTTTTATCAGTATCCGAGGTTAACTTACAAATGTAAGTTTAATTTCCATGGAGCAAAGTAATCTCAACCTCCTTGGAAGGGATCGTCAGATTACGTACGGATACAGCAGCAACGAAACATGTCTTCTTCTTCTTCTTCTTCTTCTTCTTCATCTTCATCTTTTAGTGCATTTTACACGGCAGTTAAATATCGATTTTCTACGTGGCTGAATTCGTATCGAAATTCTCTTTTAAAAAACTTATTCGCGCTATTTTTAACATGGGGTTTATTGTTTGTCGATGTAAGCCCCATTGTGGGAAGAGCATTTGGCGTAAAATAGCCTCAGAGGCACAGAGACCACTCAAATGACCAATCTGTCTTTCATTGCGTTCTATTGCACACGTTTGTTTGCAAACCTTCCCATCAATCGTAATATGATCTCGCATGCCTATAAACCACCACGGGGATATTCTTCATACCTAACGGTACGACATCGTGTTTTGAAAATATTTTACGCCATGGTACAGGGAATAATCAAATGTACTTTTGTAAATTTCAGTTATTGCCCGGCTCCAAAAACGACCGCGGCGTCATCTACTTGACCTCACGTGACACCACGGTGACCCTGGATATTTACCGCGGTCCTGAACCCGTCTCAAGCAGGAGTCGAACCAGGTGTTGTAAAGTTCGCGCAACATAAACTGTCCTAACGGTTTCCCTGGAGTCTGAGTTCTGTATATGCTGTTAAACTAATGAACCACGTACCGAAGTTCTTGGAAGCGCCTTCAGAACAACCTATATGTCTAAGGTCACACAACGCGTCATCAATAGGTCTGTGATAATCGTTTTACGCGCATTAACATTTGTAATAAGGGAACTGTGTGTTTAATTTTACTATTTTTGCAAAAACCTGGAAAGCATTCAGTTAGGAGGCCTACCTGGACATATCCTTAGTTTGTTCATCCCAGTGGTTCTGGATCGTCGGACTAGCAGGAAAGGTGTGAAAGGATGTTGCCAATCTTTTGTTCTAGTTCGCACAGATAAACTAAAAAGTGCATATCCACCTTAACCTAACCAGCACCCTTCTAAGGTGCCGCCGATGACAATATGAAACCAGCACAATGCATTCTTTTGTTCGCATTGACGGGGTACTTTTGCTGACTTAAAGAAGCAACAATCGGAGTCGAATTCTGGCTAGAATAACCCTTACCTCTGTAAATCAAACGATATCTTCAAAAATCCTAATGGCTTCAGTGGCTTTCATCATTTGTGGCGCATTTTCGACGCCTCTGAAATCATTCAACCCACACGGGCATGCAAACCGTTGTGTTGGCTGGAAAAAATCGCAATAATTGTTCTGACCGCACGCCCGAACAACTGGCTGTATCAACAATTTAATGATTTTTTATCGAACAGTGTAACACATGCCCTCTCTCAACCGATTTATAACTGGATTGATAAGAAAAGCAGAAAAACAGCAACAATTAATCTACAGTTTCGCGGATACACGTGATGCTAAGCTACAGTGAGTATTGGTCAACAGTGTTGTCCTCCACCCTAGAAAAAAGCCGCATATTTTATAGTGCCGGGTTGTACCGCTGTAACTACTCCCAAATTACGCCTCCTTGGGAGGGCATCGCTCAGTGGAAACAAAAGTAACTGCTGCCAGTTAATCGGTTGGACGAATAGGTCATTGGGGAAAGGTTAAGTGTGTGTCTGGGTGGCTGGCGATGAGGGGTGGAGGTGTGTGGTTTGCACTGCCATCGCCGCTCCACGGCATCTTGCAAATCCCCAAGACTTGCGGGTGGGTTGGTGGTTGTGTGTGTTTGTGTGTAGTTCAGTTACCATGTCAGAGAGCGTTGGACTAACTAGGTCGGTCGATAGCGCCCAGTGAAGGTCATGCGCGCGCTATACTGTTCATTTTGGCGTGGCAACTGTTTCATTGTGTGGGTATGTGCGTGTTGGCGGTTGGTGGGTGTTGCCAGGATGGCATGTTTGGGTGGTTTTTAAAAGTCTATTCACTCGTTTCAAACGAAGATCTTTGTCCTGTTAGTTTAAAGAAGGGAAACTTTGATTACCATAACTTTGCATGCCAGTATCATTAGCGTCCTGATATCTAATAATCCAACTCATTCTATAGTACGATGAAATCAAACTTATGGAGTCAACGCGGTATCCCCATGTTTATCTTGGGGATTCCGCGTTGACCTCGACGGTTCGGAATTTTTCCGAGATCACAGGAAAGAACGATCGATATCTAAGGTTCTCTAAATGTCTCGGACACAGCACAGTATAGTTTGTCCTTTATACACCCTGGTTTTAAAAGAATGTATAGTTGGCGCGGTTCTTGCGACAACACTGCTTAGACATTTACGCGTGACCCTTTACCCTCAACAGACCCCACCCATTCTTCCATGCACTTGACACCTGCAGTCCATTCCTGTCTGTTGTCATTATCACGCAGTCCTGCCGATTCTTGGCGTGACCTAACGCCTACGTTTTCGTGTAAAGATGCAACATGGTGCACGCAACGTGGGTGACAGCGGTGCAACAGCGCCTCTTCGTTAATAAACCGTTTTCCTTACCTGTCGCCATTCATATTTATTTGGTGATGCATAACGGTAGGGAGTAGCAATAAACCCTGTGGTCGGTGATGCCGCCCCAGTGTCCCATTCCAGACATCTTCATCTTCAGACCATCCATGGAGCCGGGGACAGTCAGATAAGAATAATGGATTTCGGGTAAGGACACACAATGTACAACTAGAATTACCATATAGAGTGACGATTGTAGGCCACCTTTAAAGTATAAAAGACCCCAAGGATTTACCATGACCTTGAATACGATAGTAATTAGTCGCGTCATCATCAGGTCACCTGGTTGTGTACACTGAGGCATAATTCCGTGAGAAAACACCCCCATCAATCTCACAGTGTCGTTGGTAGCCAGTTAATGCCTTCAATGAAGTTACACCATTACAGTGTCATCGGAGTTTGTTAAACCCAATTGCCGTGTACTGAGTTGTCATGAAATGGCATGTCGACATTAACGGGTTAGCCCCAAGCAGCACATGTGCCAACGTAGCTGGTCATTTGGATAGCAAATCCCCTCGACTCCCACTCCGCACATGCCTCCCTCCCAACGGCCACCCACCGACCCGCCCACCCGCCAAACCAAACCAAACCCGCCCTGCTCAACCCTAGTAACGCGGTGACTTGACGCGTGGTCGATACTGGGACTGCTACTGCTTCGACGACAAGTTTTATGGTCGTCTGCGTGCCACACGGCGGCGCGAGTGGCAGCGCCTCTACGGGGTAGCAGCCGGTCATTAGACCTACACAACCCAAACGCCTGCATTTGCCCCGCTTGCATGGCCGCACTTGAGAAAGCGCGCGTGCGTGCGTGCGTGCGTGAACGCGCGCACGCCAATTTGGTCGCGTGCCCCCTACCCCCACACGCGCTAACCCCCCCCTCCCAACCCCCACAAAGCCCGCCCAAATTGACCCGACCATGTGACACACTGTTGCCATTTCGTTCTCTTGCATTGGTGCAAAAATAAATAAAATAATCAACTGGAAGAGACGGGATTTCGCAGCCATTGGGAGTGTTATGAACTGTGAGCCTTGAAGCAATTACCGGTGATTATATTGACCTCAATCTTCCAAACCTGATTAACGCAATTTGGCCCCGGTAGACAGTCAGGTTGAAAACAATCTCACAGTCGCGAAATCCTTAAACCAGTCTTTCTTTTTCTTGGATTAGTTTTTTTCGGAATACGGTAAGTTCCCTCCATCCCTGACGCAGAAATTAATCCTTTGCTGCGTATGTTGACAGTTTCGCCTTCGGAAATGACAATTGTTGCTAAGGCGATCAGTCGATAAAAGACGCCGGTCGCTGCAAAGCACTGCCTAAAATCTGGGTTTCTATGCCGCATGATGTTGTAGATCTCATTTTCCCACCCAAAAAACGGCGTTAACACTGATTTGATTGTATTTGACTAAATTATGATTTAGAAGACGGCGTATTAGATGATTCCATGCTCTGTCTAGTCTTATTTCGACAATCGAAACTTTTGTTTTTGCTCTAAAAAACAATGAATATGAGCCCCTTTAACGATAATTTCCCGACTCCTGGTCCACGTAACGAACGAAGGCCTGCTAATTGATTAATTGTTTAGGAACAATCTTCTTGAATGAAAGACAGTGCCCTCGGTCATCTAGCGAACACACACACACAGCAGTTCAAAGTTCATGCATATCTATAGCAAGAATGAGTTCAAGGGTCATTACAACTCGAAGCTGTTTTTCGGTTTACTTAGTGACCGAGAATGATCCATGTTAATGTTCGACTGTGACGGTATCTGACCTAGTTGTTTCTAAAATTTCAAAATTCACAAGGGCAAGGAGAAAGTGTACCTTACATTGCATTTTTATCAGACCTCCAATCATCCAAAGTCTCGATGTTTGCCAGAAGTAACATCGATTTTTTTAAAACATCGACAGAACCTATCGTTTAATTTCTGTTTATGTCTATGGTGACGCTACGCTTGAATTGTCAGATTATATACCACTTAAACGCTTCCGCGTTGATACATTAATAGCCAATGGGTGACAGTTATTCTGTGCATAAAACGTTATTATAGCCCGCATATTTGTTAAAAATGGCATGACATATGGTTTGATGCGGGGAGCTTTTGGTAGCCACACAGGAAGACATATTGTCACCGACAGTTCACCGAATTTGTAACCGTTTGGGAGAATATCTCGCCCAACAAGATGCTACCGCTGTTGTTGTATATATATATGCTCAAAGTTTTCGTCCTCGTTGCAACAATTAAAAAGAAAAGCAGAAATTATGGGACACCAGCATTTGATCGGCACCTAGTGGAGCCGTTTTTGGAACTAGACAAACTGAATCTGCCGTGAACTGTTTAGACGCTAGAGAGAATTGTTTTTTTCTACCCTCGCCCGAGGTCGGTTCATATTAGTGCAAGAACAGACTGCAAAATTTAACGACCTACATTGAGGGGTCAGGTCGAGACATGAGGTCAAATTGCTGGTCACGTGCACTTTCTCAAAAGTTCAAGAAAACGACTCCGATCTTCTATGTTTGCACAAGACAAAGAAAACATATTTTTTGTCGACATTCGGCGCTATTGTTGCGTCAGTTTAAGTCGGCCAGTCAGATTTGATGTATTCTTGGCGTCAGGGGTCAGAGTTCAAATTTAAACCACTTCGCACAGCATTATTCGTTTGTATCTTCACTCTGGGCCACAAAAAATAATAACTATCGTTGTTTACGATAATTAATTTCCATGCGAATGCCGAATCCACAGAATTGTGCTTCAAGTCCAATCCAACTAGATTCGCACACCAATAGAACGGTTCTAAACCACAGAAACCGGCTTTATTATAATAATAATAATAATTGTAGTGGCTTTATTTGGAGAAGTTTTACCCCGAAAGGCATCGTTTTATTATTGTAGAACCCGAAAAATGCTTGAGTGCGACTTTCTCAAAACCAAAGTTCATAAGAAGCTGGACGTTTTTATTATGCGGTCAGAAGCGCAGTTTACTGTGAAATGGCACGTAATATTCTGTGAAGTTATCTGTATACTGTTGAGAAAGTGCCTTGAGTTGGTGCTGCACTTTCCGATCGAGGCTTCGCGATGCTGGTTAGAGAAAAAAGGTGCAACAAACAGTTAAACGGAACAAAGTTTACTTTCTCGCTTATACTTAATAAAATGGCGGGTTTTGGACGTTCTGCAGTTTTTTTTCTGCAGAAGACTATCGTTCTTCGGTACATATTATCCGTTACGTGGTTGGTTTGAATAGCAATGGTTAAAGTCAAGTAATTACTGGGCGTTTCTCACCTTCTGTCAAAACAAGAATTGAGGGAGACCCTTCTTCTAATTCTTTTCAAATTCGGCCGAAAATAACTCTAGAGCATTAATGGAGCTTTCAATTTATAGGATTCTGTGCCACCACCGATGCCGCCCTAGAGACTCAAAAAGGTAGTGTTAGTCACCCCCTAGATTATGTGTTTCCACGGGGCAAGGTTTCGTATCGCGCGCTTTACTCATTCCCACCATTCCCTAATTGGTTCCCATCTGGCCTCTCCTGTGTTCAATTGGCTCACCCGAGCGTAGAATGCATAGCAGCTTCGTTTGGCGCCCGTAATAAGATTTTTCGTCACACCAGCCCCTCTGTTTGTGATTCGGGATGGCGGTCTCTCTCCCTTTCATCATTAAGTAGATTTAGCTAGACACAGTAGGTATCGACAACGACATCCATCTGACGCTGCTATCAGCGAAAGGTGTGTGTGTGTATCGATTACGACCGTCGGATGTCGCTTCGACCTCAAAAAAAGGCAATTTTTCAATTAACCAGGCCATTGTTTTTTCAACGACCTGTGGGGAAGGTGCTGCCATATGTGGGACGTCTGATGTGTCTGTGGGCGAGTAAAACCATGTATTTGTGTGTTTGAAAAAACATCCAGCACGTCTGCCAATACCATCTTCTAATGATAGCGTCCTGTGGTTGCCTCTCATGACTTGGGCGACGAGGAGGAGGAGGAGGAGGAGGAGGAGGAGGAGGAGGAGGAGGAGGAGGAGGAGGAGGAGGAGGAGGAGGAGGAGGAGGAGGAGGAGGAGGAGGAGGAGGAGGAGGAGGGAGGAGGAGGAGGGAGGAGGAGGAGGAGGAGGAGGAGGAGGAGGAGGAGGAGGAGGAGGAGGAGAGGAGGAGGAGGAGGAGGAGGAGACGGAGGAGGATAAAACCGCAAAACAGCTCAGACTCTCAGACAGGCCGATGTTACGTCGACCAATCAAGATAAATGTTTATTAGTTTGTTTTAGAGTGGACTATTTTTAATCGACCATAATTGCTACAATAACTGGATAGCATTCCAGGGCAACAAATTTCTACTACCCCATTTCTAATCAAATAAAGGGTATCGAATCCCCACTACCTGTTTGGTTATAATTACGCCACATATCTTCAAAATTTCTGTAGGAGTCTAAAGTGGATTAATATTTTAAATTTCTATGAAAGTAAAAATCAGAACAAAAACACTTTTCTTTAATGATGTGTTCTTAAGAACACATAAACGCGAGAGCTTTTATTCTTCAAAAGCGGTCAAACCGCTGAATGTGAAGTCTTTTGTTTATCAAGAATATCACAACTCGTAACAACACCACCGCTTTTCCAACATCATAATTTCCTACAGTATTATTATTATTATTGACACCATTGATTACACTATTTAAATAACCGAATTTGGCTACACGTGTAATCCTTATAATGCAATAGTTGTAAGCGCTTTATTGAGGTCACAAGGACCAAAAGCTTCAGCACAAAAAAGAATAAAACAACACGAAAACGGTATTGTAGTACCTGCTTAACCTATTCGTGTTAGACTAAAAATCTGGAAAATCAAGGAAACGCCGAATTATTATGTGCCGCCGTTCTGTTAGGTATTGAACGGTATTACCTACACATTGGTCTAAGAGATTTACGCTCAGATAAACTTGAATAGAAGGGATGGGAGGGGTCATCTAATGTACGAGAAGTGAGAAGTGTACAACTAGTGAAGTGGCGTTGAACAATAATATCTTGGACGGAGAGCACAGGCAGCCCATTAGAAAGCGAGATTATTTTTAAAAACCTACGGACGGTTACAAAGTTAGAATACTTGAGGCCATTGAAAATCACCGATGAATAATATACAATACGGGGAATTATACAGGTTTAAATCCGGGTTGCGTTCACACCAGGTCTCTTGAATCAGCGAACTTAGAAACAGAGGCGACGAACTTTACCGAAGGTTACCGACATATCACCGAATGTCGACTTCCTCTGCAATTAATCGAACAGATGTGATTCCAACAAATGAAAACGCACAAAACACTTTGAAGTCATAAATTATAAAAATTTGCGTGAAATTTCACTTTTGGTTTGCAAATTAATATTTTTACGCTCTTTTTTGCCTTGAATGAAAGAAACGTCTTTTGTTCAATTAGCTTAAAATCGGCATGAGCCAATAAGATGTCACCTTTTTTCACTGCTCTTCTTCCACAGAATGGTCATCCTATATGATGGAGTAAGTCACTCCCTCTGTCAACACAGAATGTTTCTCACAAGATCACACACTGGCCAAGTTTCTTCCTCTAAAGTCGACATGATTCCAGCGACATACGCCCTTCTCCCACACCCATGGACACGCCTCGTAGCTTACTCGGTTTAAGGACCCATCCAATTTTTATCCAAAGACTCTCTCGTATCCCCATTAATGACCTGGCCATTTGTATATATCTATGACTCTGACCAAAAACACATTTCCTCATTTGGACGCGTCTTCTTCTGATTATTGCTGTGTGGGACCAGACCGTTTACCACTGTTTGCCGTACAAAACCCCAGCGAAGGTCAGAAGATAATAATAATAATAATTTTTACGCTTTATTAAGGTCACAAAGACCAGAACTTTCAGCATTTTAATGTTTAACAGGAATGGAGGAAATAACAACGAGGTAATGGCGGCCATAGAAGGCCTTGTCCATAACGCGCGCGAGACAGTTTCCGCCACCCGGCCTCCAGGTTGCTAGATTACAAGCGCACGCCACTACGCTCGGCCACAAGGGCGAGAATTTATAAAAATGTGACATATTTATGCCAATAAGTACAATTAGGCCATCTTAAATTGATGATGGATATATGGGGAAACCCTGTTGTCGTCGTAGTCGACGTCTTAAAATGAAACTGAATGATAAATGAATTGACCTAATTTACACCGACGCCATTTAAACCCACAACTGGCCAGCTGATTAGAATCGCTATAATCGGTGGGGAGACCTTTCACCTTCTCCCTAATGGTGATTTCAATTTTCGTCTTTTCTTGTCTTGGTATAGGTTCACCATTTTTTCTCATTTATGTTTTCTTTCAAGTCCAAGTTTATTTTTCAAATTCAAAGTAAAAACCCATTCTGATTGGAACATTATCTTCTGTTTATTGATACATATGTATTAGAATGTCTAAAATTGTTTAATGAAAAATTATATATTGGAATTCTTTATTCTTTTGGCCAACAATCGTTCAACAAAACACACCCCTGCTGTGAATGACAGCCTTGAAGGAGACACAATTTGCCAATTGAGCGGCTTTCACAGCAATTAAGTCTATCCACAATCACCATATGACCAACAGATAATGATTTTAAATTTAAAATGGGTATTCCATTAGAACTTTAAAAAAAAGTCAGCGTACTTATGTAATTAGCGTCCCAGTGACATCGTTCCTCGCACAAAACTTAGATGGGAATATTGATTTTTAATTTATTAACGTGCTGCCACCACTATGTTTCGTATGACAATATACACAAATAAACCCAGACGAAGGGTTAACCGTTAAATTTATACAAGAACGGCTTTATTTCGGTAATTCCCCATTCGTCCCACACTAGAAAAGCAAATAAGAAATCACTTAAAATTGTTCGTATGTGGCGCAGTTCGCACTTATTTTAATTCCGAAACATGTTGGCCGATGCCCTGTCCATCTGCTATCGAAGAGGCTGTCCATTGATGTTAACGTTCAAGAATTTACGCCGAATTGAAGGTTTGCATGCTGACTGAGTGACCGCTTCCCTACAGACGATGCCAGAATTCGTCTTTTGGCTCACGCAGGAGAGACGCGGTGACATTGCGTCTCCTTGAAGAGACCATCTCTGCCAAGCACCGCAACCCCAGTATGAACCAGAAGGCGTCTTCTTTCCGAATGGCGGAGAAGACCCTGGAGACTTCGTAGATGCCGCAGCGTAGACTGCACTGGAGCTACCGTCGGTATGTTAGATCACTGCATCATGGTAACTGGGATCAGGCAGGAATTCAATGTTGCTAATAAGCAAAGACGGGATCGCAGATCTCCCATAACCGTATCCGCACAACTTAGAAGACTCTAAGGAGACGGGAGTATTCAAGCGAACGCCCTCAACAACCTCGATCATTGACGTGCGTGATTTGGTCTTTATACTGACTTCTTTGACCGAATGAGCCTGCATTGGGGTGTCTGACAATGAGAATTGTGAAACATGCGTTTTCTTGGGGAAATAATCGGTTTACCAACAATATATTTTCGTAAATTAAATGGGCAAAGTGACACAAGCTCCAGATAAATCGTGCAGAATGTCATTGTTTGCCAGTCTCCAAATAAAAATATCTCCAAAGGTAAATAAAGCCCACTTGATATTTCCAATCAGTGAGCTCGAGCTTTGGTTAAAACGCGGACATTTAGGAGCGCTTTGGATTGCCTAGGGGTCTACTGGAATTTCTGATTGTTTGGTTTTTATCTTTTCTCACACTAAAAGCCGTCTGCAAACTGTTAATCGTATAAAAACGCTATGACCGAGATTTGAAGCTCTATCAAACGTTATATAACCTTTTTTTAAGAAAACCCGTGTCGATTGATCTCGATTCGTTGACTTGTGCATTGATGTGATGATAGATAACGTTTTATTTATGATCCAATAAAGCCTTCCTTTTCGTTTTAAATCAGCTAATAACGATCGATACTTTTAAAATTGTACACAGACGCCAAAACTCGGGGTTTGTCAATGTTGCGCCAAGAATTAGATGTTCGCAATTTTCATTGAATCCACTTTCGCAAAACTACTTAATGAAGTCAACTGCGTTTAATGAACTATAGTCAGTTTTACGCGTGGATATGGCGACGAATCATCAGATACAAATGGAAAAACAAATGGGCAATTGTTTGGCTTTGATAGAGGCTTATCTTATTTGCACCAATATTCTGAACCATTCGAAAGCGTTAACATTCATAGCATCCTCAAGAGACGCCGAATTCTAAGCCCGTCTTATTTATTATTTTTATTACCGTTTTTACTCAGAATAAATAGACTTCCAGGACCCTAAACCCGACTTCCAGCTACGAGTGACTCAGCCATCTCAGGTGGACGACGAATTCATTTAAGATTATTGTTATTTAAACCAGTCTGGAAATCAGGGTTCTAGAAAAAGCTACCTTTGGTGATCGAGAAGGCCTGTAAAGCTCAATTGCCTAAAAAGGTTGAACTATCCTCCTCGTATCTCCTACTCCTACCCCTTCTGATCCTTTCCCCCTTGACCAACTATTGTGGTGTGCTACAAGGCGAAGTTTCCCATCACGCTTCGCTATTAAGGTCTAAACTGCGGTCAACCAACAGTTTGGATCTCATCAAATGCGCTAAAGACCTGACCCTATGCCATACAAGGATTAGCAACAGCTTGATAAAGTCGTCGCCGATGCTTCAAATTGTCTCGTGAGAACGGTCTCCTGTTGAACGCATAACGATGAGCCTCCATCAAATTTTCCCTAACCGTGTCGATTGCGTGACTCGTAATTTCGCCTCCACTTTAATATCCGATTTCCTGGGAGTTATGTTAAACAGTCAGTTGTCCTAGAGTGATTAGGTGAATGGCGTTTTCCGGAAATGCCGTCGACTCCTTTTCCCTGTTCCTCGTTAACTCTGTTTTGGAATTCGCGCAAAACGAGTCAAGGAATTCGTCTATGCCTGCGCCAATTCCCCTCAGGATATGCTGTTCCGTCCCAGTTCCGATGGTCTCCCAATTTTCTTATTTTTTTTATATAAATAAAAATGAAACCCGAAAAGTGTTCTGATCTAGGATCGCCGAAAGTACCCAGTCGATTGGCTTGAAATGTTGCCTCAGTTTTTGTAACGCAGAACGTGCTGGTCAACGTTGCGTCTCTTTGTTGGGGGGTCGGTTGTCAAGTGTTAAATGGCGATGGGGTTTTACACGAGCGTGGGTGGGTGTGTTGTCGTCAGCTTCCAGGCGAATGACCTTTCCTGAAATGACTCACCTCTTAGTCTTCCTTGCAATCGAATGTTGGCCTGGCGAAGTGCACAAAATCTAATTCTCGCTACCCAAAGGCCAGGAAAGCCTATTGGATACATAAATTATAATTGAGCGCCCCCAAGAGGTGGTTTAGCCAAGGATTGCCAGGAAATTGAAGAGGTAAGACGGATACCGTGAAAAATTCGCTTTTTTTGGTTGAGTTGAAAGCTGGGGAAATCTTTTGCAAACCTTATTTGAATTCCTGTAAGACATCGATGTATTTCTTAAATCACAAAAGTCGCATGCGTAGTAGTATCTAATATATGAAAATGCATTAGAAATGTAATGCAAAAGCACTGAATACGTTAACCTGAAAACCATCTGCATTGTTTATATTATATAATCAGAAAAAATCGTTTTAATTTGAACAGATTCATAGTTTAATTGCTAAATCCACCATCCGTTTTATTTGTTGTATATTTGAATGTTGAAAGATTTGGCCTCCTTGACCTTAATCGAGCCGTGACATTACATTAACTTACAGCACACCCTCGCTCTCGGGTTATCGGACATGCGACTTTTCAGGAATGTCGTGACCTTTTGGCCCCGTGTGGCCTTTTGCGACCTCTCTTCACAGACACCCCATTAATTCAATGACCCCACCCCGATAAACAATTATCCCCTTAACATCCCTGACAAAAGCATTCAAACGTATCACATGGATTGACCCGCGGATAAACATTACATTAAACAATAGGCATTTTGTTATATTGTTTGTCAATTAAGGTAACTTAGCATTGTCTGATTGGCTATTCTATCGACCTTATAATCACCAGAAAGGTATCATTATGTTCAAACGTTGTCTTTTTGTTAATTAAAATAGCCGATGCAGTGATCACAAACTTAATTCTTTCTTGCCGAAAAACTGTCCATCAACCTTCAACGCCGTCGGCTGAAGGGGCTTGCCCACGTTCAACACCGGCCAGACACAAAACTCCCAAATCTCTCCAGATGTGGAGCGTCTGGACCCACAGTCGGTCTACGGAGCGTACCGCTGGGAAATGTTGACAGCGGTAGACTGCAATTTAGTCATGTGACCTAGACCTTGATGCTCTGGACGATGGCTTTATCTTCAAATCCGCTGACCATTCCGCGGTACCTCTGGTTGGATCTCTTAATCCCAGCGCTTTCCTGCCCGCTCACGAATCCTCTATCGCCAAAATTTTGGCTGGCCTCACGAACTCCACCGCGGCTGGTCCCGACAGGGTCGCCCCAGCGATTCTTAAAATCTGTCACCGCGAGATTTCTCCAATTGTGACCCAGCTTGTAAATCATTCGTTAGGGGAATGTTCCTTTCCTTCGGAATGGAGAGACGTCGCTATAACACCCATTCCGAAACCGGCCAATGGCTCCACTGGACCTGTGAAGTACAGACCTATTGCAAACTCATCCGTGTGGTTAAAAGTGATTGAGAAGCACCTCCTCTCTAAATTAGATGACACGCTTAAAGCTGCCGATGACCCTTTCCAGTTTGCTTATAAATCAAATAGAAGCACTCTGGACGCCGTGGCTACGTTATCGCACACACTCCACTCTTCACTTGATGCCGGAGCGAAAGCAGTGAAGGGAGTATTCTTGGACTTCTCCTCTGCCTTCAACACAAACTATTTTTCCAATCGACGTCAACATGTCAGAGTCGGAAATGAAGCCTCAACCTCCTTGCCAAATAACTGCGGTGTACTATAAGGCGCTGTTCTATCTCCTTTCCTGTTCAACTACTGCACGTCGAGCCTTCGGTCCCCTAACGACGCGACACTAATAAAATACGCGGATGACCTGACTTTGTGCCATCCATGCAAGACGCAAGGTGATTCTCAACAGCTCGGGCAGGCAGTCACTGAGGTACTTGAGTGGTCTTCCGAGAATGATCTTTTGCTGAATGCATCAAAATGCATCCATATCACATTTTCCCTGACAGCCGCTGCCGCTGCCCACACCCCCGAAATTTCTTCACTACATAACTTCGCTTCGAGCCCAAAATCGAAGTATCTCGGGGTGATTTTTAACAGTCGGTTATCGTGGAGTGATCATGTCGATGTTGTCTTTGGTAAAAGCCGCCGTCTTTGCTTCCTTGTTCGCCGATTCAGGAGACTTGGTTTGAGCTCGAGCCATATAAAAACCTTCGTCCATGCCTGTATAATTCCCCTGATTGTATATTGTTCCCCAGTAATATTCCCTGGTCTTAAATGCTCGGACTTTTTAACCCTTCATCGACTTTTTAAAATAATCTAGTTTTCTAGCGGTCTGCCTATTCTCTCTATCAAAGAAATCATCGTTGAACGCCACTTAAATAACTGCTCATTAATCGCTGCCCGAATTTTAAATGACCCCTCTCATCCCCTCTATTCCAGTTTATCCGAATGTAAATCTCTTCGACCAATGCGCCGTCCATACCGTTCAATTCCAACAAGAACGGCGGCATATCGCAATTCGGTCATTCCCTATTTGTCCCGATTTTTAATCTCACCAGACCAGGTTAAACAGGAACTACAAGACAATTTTCGCATCTAATATTTGTTATCCTGCCTTTTTTAATGCTGAAAGTTTTGGTCCTCGTGACCTCAATAAAGCCACTACAATCATTATTATTATTATTATTATTATTATTATTATTATTATGTGACTCCCCACAGAAACAAGTAGAGTGGCTACTGACAAGTGCATGCTTGCTGGCGAGTTCTTATTCAATCCGTTTCTGATCTGTTTGGCCAATTCAGTGCTCGGATACTAGGTAATATACGATCGACAAAGCGAGCATTTGCGTCGGCAGTACCAGTGGTAGTTGTTGCAGCCTTGGTATCGGCAGTAATTAAGGAATGCAGCGCTATGTATATCCAACAAAAAGTATTAATAGCAGCTGACTGAATTGTTACAGGCGTGAGTGAGTCGTAATGATGTCCCAGTGGAGCGAGGGATGTTGTGTGCACGCGTGTGTTTGTATAGGAAAAGGAGATGTCGCAATGACGCATGAATTTGCGTTGCTGTTGTATAACGATTAGGTCATGCAACAATAGGGGTAGATACCGAAGTAGGTCAAAAGGTCAGCTGTTAAGTAAGGGTCAGGCATGGTACGGGTCTTTATTTGGAGATAAATAGACGGCTTCAGCATCTTCGAAATGTACAGAAACCGGCTTTAGGAGAAAGCGCAGCGTGTAGCAGATACGGGTTGTTGGGTGTAAGTGAAAGATCATTGGTGTCAAGCGGACTGGCGTGACCAGCTATCGGATGACTAAATACGACGCCGCTGGGCAAACACAGGGAAGCTGGGCAACCCTTATGCAACACAGTCGTTTTCAGTGGTTTCGCCGCGTTTTACGCCGCCCATTGCCGTCTTCACTCGGAATCAATCGCTCGCATTTCAGTCTGAAAGAAACGACTGTGAGGAGGGCATACGCAGATAATTGGTTAGCCTTTCAGGGGTTGAGTGCGGGTTCTTTGCGTCGTTAGGTCGTCTGTTTCCTGCTGTCTCTCTCTCAGGTTTTCTTAGAGAGAAAAAAAGCGTTCTCTAAAAGCAGAAAGACACAAAAAGTCTACTCCGAAAACAAGTGAGCACAATTTTACGCTCTACAACATTACTAAATGCAGATGCACTGCAGCACACCGTACGCGATCTACCAACATTATACGGGCAACAATTTGACAGTAGTTTCATCGAACTTGGTCGGGTGGGATGTATCGTGCAAGAGGTTAGCATATATGATAGTTATTTTAATGGCTTAGAGAATGCCCACCTTGTATCCGACAGCTGTGTGTATTTACGTATGCCTGGCCTGAACATTACCCAACAGCCGCACTGAATCATGACGTGACCTGATGCCTGTTTTTCCAATAAAATGGAAAGCGCACACAACACCAGGACATCGCCATGACGCCGCAGACAACCTCGTATTGCCCATACGTCGATCATAATAAACTGCCATCATTTCCACACCCAATGCGGAAATTCGAAACGAAATATTAGGCTATATACATTCAGGTAATGCAACAGGCGTGTTCAAGTGTCTTCTGGCTTTATCAAACACCGAGGCGGAATTGTCGTGGGAGATAATCTATCGGCAACACAACTTGTACTTAGTCATGTTTGAGTTCAGCACACGGAAAGCCAAACACCAATCCTGACCCATCTATGCGAAAGGTTTTAAACAATAGGGCCCACCACTCCTCTCAGAAGACAGAGCGAAGTATGAAGTCCAACTTCGCGTCGATAAACACCGAGACGCTGTTCCATCAGCTATATCTGTGTTTCTCAAACATTTTTCACTTGCGACACACTTGGGATATCTGAAAATTTTCGCGACACACCTTAAGTAATACAAAAATATTTTGGTTAAACTTTATTTTCAACGTTGATATTTTTAATGCGATGGGTGGGCTTGCTTTCGAGAGCAAATAAGGTTGAAACGTGGCTCTAATGTTGACAAACAAACACGCATTTCGTCATCAAGTCGAAGGAGTTGCGCTCTCTTTTTTGATTTGATTTCAGTCAAAGCTGAAAATCCGAATTCACAAAACCATGAAGACGCGAACGGCAAAATGATCTTGACTGCTTTCAAACTGAGAGCTGGAAACATCTGCTTCAGGGAGAGCCAAAATTCGTCCAAACGTTTTTCGGCGAATCCCAGTCGATGGAATTTGTCATTTCTCAACTCGATCAGCTCTTCTTCCTCTTCACACGAAAGATTTGATGTCTCGTTGCTTCCAAACGGGTTGATCACCCAGTCATATTCGTCGATAGAAAGTGATGGAAAATAATGGTGAATTGCTAATTGAACACTGAGCTATATGAACCTCTTATGGGCCGCTGAAAGCACAGCCACAGGCCAGGATGCGAAATGTGGCGTCGACGATTGAAGAAATCGGCCAGTATTTGAGCACCGGTGTCAGCGACAAATCTTTAAAGCAGCCTGCCGTCACGAACTCGCCAAACTACCAATGGACTACCTATGCTCTCCATCTAAGAGACCATCATTCAGCGCCCTTTCACTGGTTGTACAGTCTTCCATTCACTTTTGTCTACATTTTCGATGAATGCGAAGGTAACATCGTTCAATACTTACAAGAACGACGGCATATCGCAATTCTGTCATTCCAAATTTGTCCCATTTTTTTGTTTCACCCGAACCGGTGAAGCAGGAACTAAAAGACCGTTTCGTGACCTTAATAAAGGGCTTACCATTGGTATGATTATTTATACAACAAAAAAAGTAATGCTTTCTCTTGATATGATGTGAGAACAAATAATTGGAGAAAATGATAGGGCCTTAATGGACATCGAAAAGACGCAATCGGCATCGATGAATCATAACGCTCTGGGGAATTCGGACACTCCTTGCAGCTTGTATGTTAGATGGCGTTTATCTCTTCGACCAATGCGTAGGCAATACCGTTCAATACCCCAAAGAACGGTGGCATATCGCAATTCGGTCATTCCTTACTTGTTCCGATTTTTAGTTTAAACGGAGCAGGTGAACCAGGAATTTTAAAAAAAGTTTCGCTAAATCGCCATTGTTATGCTGTAAGTTTTGGTCCGCTTTTAAAAAAGAAAAAAAGCAATATGATGCCGATTTCTAAACGCCGACAGTTAAGATGCAGTGGTTTGGCCACGAATTACGCTAGCCAAATACGGAGCTTTCGAATGTTGCCTTTTGCCGTCATCGTGCCCAGTTTAGCGCTGTTAGTGGGGATCTGGTAGTGGAATGTCACACAAAAGAAGCAGGGTCACCGCACCAGAATCTTCACCCCAAATACTAATAAACACAGAGCAATTGTTTCAACCAATTAAACACGATCTGATGCTCAACCTACCCCGAACGCGCCACTTACCAACCTCAGAGCCTAACCCACGATGCATTGCCTCGGGTAGCCGGCTATATGCACGACACGTCCAACGATGCATCGCCTCGGGTAGCCGGCTATATGCACGACACGTCCAACGATGCATCGCCTCGGGTAGCCGGCTATATGCACGACATGTCCAATGTGGGCTGTTGTCGTTGGTGAGTTAAGCAGTATTTCCCGTCTAGAGTTAAACGACGATGCGTACGAGGACGATGGAGGAGGAGGAGGAGGAGGATGCGTGGAGTAGGGACTGCGGGGCAAAGCAGGCATGCCTTGAACCCTGGTGTGCATTTGGGTGGGTAGCCACGAGAGGATGGCAATGGGCGTCGCGCGTGTGTGGTGTAGCGGTTAGCATGGCTGCCTTCCAAGCAGTCGATCCGGGTTCGACTCCCGGCACTCGCAGAAAGTCACGGTGCATCCCCGATGCACATTTTATTACTACCCCAACCAAAACGCACTCCATTACACCACCGCATTACAACCGCCTGAGTAGGCAAAAACACCACCAAACAACCCCATGACATGTATTCACACACCACGGTCAACCAACACACCACATCAACTCACATGACATGACAATAACAACCACAGCAACCGCCACCGTCTCCGTCACCACCATCGCGGACCGCATACACCGGCGCCAATGAGTAGACGACGGTCTCAGGTTGAACCGCCTCGGGGCCACATGGCAGCTGGTGGTGGAGTAGGAGTATTTAATGCTTAATAGCACCGAGATGGCCATTGGTGGCTATAATAGACGGCGGTAGGGGATGGTAGATGGCGGGAAGAAAAGGATGCGCCGGCCGGGAATTGAACCCGGGCCGCCCGCGTGGCAGGCGAGCATTCTACCACTGAACCACCGGCGCACGAGTTTGCCAGAAGAACACACCCAAGGCAAGTGCCTGTGTCCGTATGCGTCCCACAGCACACCCTTGCGCGTGAAAATACCAAACCAATTGCATCACTTGCCACCGATACCACCTTTTGGATTGTATTTATTTGAATATTAATTGGATAATGATCGGTGCGAATTGACTCTGGACATTGTATATCAAAATTCATACCCTATTCGCCGTACTTCGATGGAATTTTAAAATAATTGCTACCAGGTGGATGGTGCCTTTTACTCCAAGGCTCTGCAATAGACATTTCAGAAACAGCATAATGAGTGGCAAAACCACAAAGCATTCCACACTTATCAGGTTGATGTATCGGAAACTGGAAAAGGCTTTCAGAAACAAACCATTGTTCAACAACAAAAAATGTGCGTTATCAGTTTCCACGGTTTGATCTGTTGTATTCTGATAGGTTTTACTGAATGCATTCGATAATCTCTTAAACTTCAATTGGTGCCTTAAGAGGTCTTTATCACTCCGTAATTCGATTCCTGAAGTATGATGCAGTACTCACAAATGTTGGATTGTTTTCACCCTTAGAGAGAAGGTCGCATTTCAATAGTCTGAGGGCACACCGTCAACGTGGTGAATTCCAAATCAGTTTCCTAAAAACCGCAGCAGGCTTTACAAAACAGTACCGTAATGCGTACACACACCCAAATGAAACGCCTCAAAATGTCAAAATCCCTTTCGGTAGTCACTAGATTATAATAAGAAATTCTATACATAGGTATTTGTAGCTATTTTTGCCCAGACATGCTTGACTCGTTGACACTTGCAAAACCGCAGTTCCTATTCATGCATGTCTGAAGATTTATGAAGAGATCGTCTTTAATGTTTAGATTAATTAAGAGAGAGATTAATTTTTAAACTTTTTTTTATCCATAGACATTGGCGCGCGTTTTGGATAGGGCCTTTCAATGGCCGCCATTTCCCGTTTGCCAAACTTTATATACTTCGTGGATTAAATTTGCCTTTCTTGCAAATTTACCTTGATGTCACTTCTTTTATTCTTCTTAACTTATTCTGCATAGTCTACGTATAATCGTTACGTCCTGTAACATTTTTGTTTATTGTAAATTTTAATGCTGATAGTTTTGGTCCTCGTGACCTTAATAAAGCGAATATTATTATTATTATTATTATTATTATTATTATTCTTGCGATGGACCACCATTCCCTATTTAAGGACACTCACTTAAAGCAAACCATAAATGTTTCACACAGACAGCCACAGATTGTTCGCTGTGACGACAGGGAAGAGTATTGGTCACATAGTTAGCATTCAAAATTTGATGTGCCGGTTAAAAGGTTCATTCATTTTAACAATCCAATCTCCTAATAGGGTATTTTTCCATGAATTTTCGCGGGACTATGCTTGCAGGTGGCATCCCCAGAGCCACCTGAGTGGGTCTAAACTGGAAGTCGAACCCGGATGCCTGGACTATTGATCTTTGTCGGGCAGGAGTAACACCTCTGGCCAAGTGCTCTTCACTCAACAATGAACGGACACCCTTGGCTCCAAGTAGATGCACGCAGCAGCGGCCGCACACCGGTAAACCGCTGACAGGCGAACAAAAACCTGGTGCGGGTTGCAGCTGGGAAGTGAATCTGGCAGTGAACTCGTAATGGAAAACCCGGCGCACTGGGCGGATGGAGATCTATACCAGGATCCATTCTATGCCATCGTATAGATCCCTGCTGCCTTGCAGGATCAACTTCACCGATTCGCCCCTCGAACAAAGCCGGGTGGCGCTGTTGACGCCGCCTGTACCAACCCCTCAACAACCCTTTATTTATAACTCTATAATAGGAAGCTCGACTCATGCCGCGGCGTCCCCTGAGAAGCGACTACACTTCGGCAGCTGGAATGCAAGGAGGCTATTGGATACCGACAGCCAATGCAGCCTGGGGTATCTCATTGCTCACTCGCCACGCTGGCTTCAAGCAGCTGCACAGGACGGCGACGCGGCGATACCCCGGCAAATCGCTTGACAGGTGAAGACAAACATGGTGCGGGTTGTAGCTGGGAAGTAAATTACCGAGAGAAAAAGCGAAGCAAAACGACGGCGCATTGCGCGGAGGAGATCTATACCAGGATCCAACGTCCAGGAAGGCTGTTCCTATGCCATCGTATAGATCCCTGCTGCCTTGCGGGATCAACTTGACCGAGCCGCCCCTCGAACGAAGCCGGGTGGCGCTTGGGATGCCACCAGTGCCAAACTCACAAGAAACCTCATGAAATATGTCTCGGGCTGCAGTCATGAAGTAGCCGGTCTATCCTCTAGCAGGAGATAGCCGCAGCACAAAGAAGAAATAGGAAGATTCCGCTAACCCAAGCTTTCTAGGAATAACCTCTGGGGCCATAGGTATCACGTCACCGGATTATGTAATGGCGTCTTCGTCTTTTGGTAATGCAAGCTTTCTTAGGCCTCATACGGGTTTCCAGTTTCGGTAGACTTGGGTTAGGAAGGGAGAACGCATGCCGAATTGGAGTACAAAGTGAATGACTTTGCTCACGTGGACTGGCCGAATAAGACCCAGTACAAGATAAGATGAACAGAGCTGTTTCCGACAGATAATGCGGTGCTGTTTGCAGAATGGGGATCATTAATTGTAGGCTCAGCGTTGCAGGATTCAAATATGAAATAAGAAAAATTATTTAAATTAGAGTCCAGCAAGTTTGAATGAGATGAGGCCTCCGATCGTATCCTGTGATCAGCTGCCATCTGGGACACGCATGAAGCCAATTCATTGTCGAGCAGTAAACGATGTGGCTAGATTAAATTTCCAAGAGAACCTAACAACAATTTATCTTCGCCAAACACTCGCGCTAGGCGAGAAGCAATATAAATAACCGTCCTACAGTACGTGGTCCACTTCGATTTCAAGCGTTTCAAAATCCATTCCCAAAGTTTAATAAAGTGTGGTCCACAACTGTGTTTACAAAAACCGCCGTAAACATTTCCTGCGATGTATTTAATCAGATGTCTACACAATCGGCATGAGATGTCTCGAAGGCGCAGCTGCTAACATCCTCAATCAGTACCCGTGTGACCCTGGATTCGATCCCCGGGTCAGGCCTCTTGGCATCTTGGAAGCTTCGGGGTTGCGGAAACTCCCGGCATCATCCGGAAATGAAGCCCATCGAGTTCAACGAATTGGCTAAAAGTTGGGTGATACAGCGTCCACCATGGGTGGCACTGGGGTGCCACCAGTTAAATATTCCCAAGAATCTTCATGAAAACATCACCGAAGGGGGGTTATCATCCATCAGGAGAATGTCGAAGAGGACAACTGGACAAACGTCTGGTAATACGATTGCTGCCTCAATTACACCAATATTCAGTAGGCCTGGCACAAATCTCAATTGGGATCGTTTACGTAAATATGGGATATGAACTATTTGAAATACGCTTCGTTTGTGAAGAGTTCAAAGCACCAAGTTAATAAGTCCATGTGCTCATAGTGGCCTGGCATAAAGCAAAATGGTTTGCCGATCTATTCCGAACCAGAAGGAGCAGTTGTGTGGGACGTATAATTAAGCGATGGGCCAAATTTTGCGTCAATTCCCTCGCTGTCTGGTGTGCGATCGTGTGGGTTTGGGATCACGGCATGAAAAAAAGGTCAGCATGTTTTGTTTGCAATTTCAGGTGAAGAATGAAGGAAGCCTTCAGAGTGGAGGATGAGAAGATTCGCCACGTCCTCAAGCTGAAAGCCGTTTTTTTGTGAGATATTTTGAAATACGAATTATCCGATTGTTTTAAGCGAATAATTAACGATCAATTTTGGTGACGATTTTGCACTCTGTTGTGTCGCATGTAAGTGTGTATGCATGTAAACATTTTTGCAACCAAATAAAACGCTTTATTTTTCACCATATCGCCGCAAACAACCCCTTTGATAGAGATTGTAGCCTGTATGCGTGCAGACAGTGTTATTAGCCGATCATTTCGCGGCTAGTTTTGGATTAATATATCCAGTCTATCGCTCGGCTTCTGCATGCAAAAGATCGTGCTTTCAGTCAATCAAAATGATTGAAGTGTGTGAATAAAAGTGTCCTGCCTAGACTTCCTTCCATTTAACTCATCCTGGAATGTGGAGGCAGTCAGCGAACAAGAGACTGGAGGAATTCCTCGGGGTCCTTCAAAATCAACTCACCGATTTTTTGTTCAATGAAAATTAAAGAAGTACAATTTTGAAAACGTTGAAGAAGCTAAAAGAGAAGGAAAAGGCAATTTATCGGTTAAAATGTCTATTTACAGTAGATTTTAATACTCATAACGCTATTCATATCATTGCATTTAATGAGGCTTTTCTTTTGTTCTTTTAGACTTAAAAGCGAGGCTGATTTAATTGTAAAAACCGATTCTATGGTCGGTGCGCGATGGGCACCATCGCCTGCGGGAGTAGCGGCTAGCACCCTCAATCTAGTCGCTTGTGGCCCTGGGTTCGAATCCCAGGTCAAGGCCACCAAAAATAAGCCGGGCGTATCGGCGCTCACCTGTAATCACCATGGGTCTCGGAGTTCGGGCGGTGGCGAAAATCGATGACCGATCGTCCGAAATTCAGCTGTCCCGAGTTTTTCCGTCTCTTCGGGACGCCACCAGGAAAATATCCCTAAGAGCCTTCACTGAAAAATCCTTGAGTCCCATTTATCCTCTCATAAAATATCGGGTTTGCAAACCAATAACCCTACTGTCTTGGATTGCCCAATTGGAGGGGAGGCTATGGCTAGTCAAGGGCGACGATTGGCTACCCTAACAACGCAAATAAACAAGTGTTCTGTGGCCTTTGTTTCAGTGGCGACCATTCTACACACGGAGGGGGCTGTGAATCATTTTACCCCTGACAGGTGTAGAGTGTACGTGCGCCAAACGGTGCCTTCGCGTTTGTCGAACCTTCAAATCTTATTTAATGTGGGCTTAAAGTCGACTAAACGCGTTTTACATACCGCTTAGATAATTAAAACGCTGCTGACGAAAATTTGCTTTCCGCTCACACACACACAGACATTAAACGGGTCCATCGAGTTCGTAAATTTAAATTTCCCCGATGTTGCTGGCGTTTTTTTCGACTACGAACAAGTGTTGGCCATTTTTTTGTCTGCGTGACGCAAATACGGACAATGAATGGAGAATGCTTCGGAGCTCAAGTAAATAATAACAATAATTGTAATGGGTTTATTGAGGTAACGAAGACGAAAACCTTCAGCATGAAACAAGACTGTTTAAAAAGTACTGGATATGAAAATTGTTTTTTAGTTCCTGCTTCACCTGTTCTGGTGAAACTAAAAATCGGGACAAGTAAGGAATGAACGAATTGCGATATGCCGCCGTTCTTGTGGGCACATTTATTGCATTGAAGTAGGAGCCTGACCGATAATTGCGTAGAGTGAATGAGCAGCGGTCAAATTGGTTAAAGGCGAATAATCATAATGATAATAATCATTGTATTCGTTGTATTAAGGTCACGAGGACAAAATGCTCAGCATTTAAATTTACAAAAGACAAAAATGATATAATGAGGGGTAGAATAATCAGACGCGAATTAACAAAATAACAAGGAGTTAAATTTATAAGGAAGAAAATTTAAACTCGAAAACTTAAAATCGAATATATAAAGTTTCACAGACGCGTAAGGACGGCCATTGAAAGGCCCTGTCAATAACGCGCGCCACAATTAGGGGTTTCTTGGGGCGACTCGAATGCCGTGTCGTCTTTTCGCCGGTCGACGACAATTGTCCGATGCCTTACCCATTCCGGATGTTTAGAGGAACGATTATCTAAACAAATTGGTAGACCTTTGAAACGCGGAGCGCCCTGTAAGGGGAAATTTCGGCCGCATGGAGATGTTGGTGAGCTTAATCACACGCCGATAGTGCGGACAACAACGGCCATATTACCGCGAATGCAACCAGTAGGACGCAATCGGTTGGTTCTTTGACTACTACGCCTTCATAAACTCGGATATATGAAGATGAAGTATAACATTGTGATAGAAGTCTTGAATCATACACCGCTGAATCAATTTATAGCAATAATAATAATCATCATCATCATAATCCATACGATAACCAGTCTGTCAACAGCAGCGTTATTTGTAAATAGTTGAACTCACACAATACAACAGTTTACTACGTCATTATCCAGTCTATTGGTAGAGCGTGCGTGAATATGGTGTTTAGTTAATCATAATAATAATGCTATTGGCTAAAGTAAGAGTCACGAAGATCAGGGCGTTCAGAATTAAACAGTTATAATATTTCATATGAAAAGCGTCTCTGAGTTCAGTTTTCACTCGTCTAGTGCGACTAAAAAATGGACAATAACCGAATCGTTATTTGCAGTCGTTCTTGCAGGCAATTAAAGTGCTACATAGCCATCGAATTGATCGAAGACAGACTGGGGGGTTAATATTTGGGGTTGCATAATATGCGACAAGTGAGGAGGGAATAACCCGTGAAAGGGAGGTTAATAACGGTGTCTTGGATTGAGTGCATAGATACTCAGCTAGAAAACGCAATTAGCCTAAGAAAGGTAAAAGAAATTCAGAACTGGACTATATATGATCGCATCTTGTGCTGTGTGCAAGGCACTGTTTTCATAGATTACTCCATGAGAGCCTAATTTATAGCACACGTCAGCATTTGCGACCAAATTCATCACACACGCTTCACGTATTGACCTCTGCTTGAATCCAACTTCCGGTCACTTAAATTCTACATGAAACTTGGGTGTCTCTTCCGTGGGTATTGTTCATTGATTGGGTTTTTATTACGGTTAAATAAAATTCCTATCGAGTGTTGTACCATTCAACCTATGGGAAGACACTGGTATCTTAATAGTCTTACAGATTCACACCGATTCGCGAAGGCAGCTGGGCTCGGTTTCATGATAGGCGCAGTTCTTCGATTTCTATTTATCAATTCCGTAAACTGATTGATTGCTGTTCAACGAAAAAAAAAATAAATTCAGTTCCGAATAGTTTTATTTGATCATACTGGGGTTTGCACCAGCATCCTAAAGAGGCACACAAAATTTAAATATTACAACACTCAAATAAAAATTCGACAAGACAATTCTCAGCGAAAACGCGTGGCTCATTTCTTCTACTACTCATATGTTGTTAGTACAATGTTTTTTCACGACGTTACTAGAAGTCGAATAGGCTTCGTTAATGTTTACGTGAAGAATCTTGGGAATCTTCACCAGGATTCAGCTCCAGTGCCACCCGAATATTTAGAAGTAAATGCTGCTTCATCCAAAACATAATCAACCCAGGGGTTACACGTTGACCCGCGGTGAACATATTCCAGAGAACATTTTATGACGACCTCCATGAAGCCGGTTTTCACCTAGTGGGAACAATTTGTGATTACAAATTGACTGGTTACCCTCCGGATGAAAGTGGCGCGCGTCGCTAAGCCCAGCACATGCAATGAGAGTCCTAGAATCGCAGTGAAAAGCTGCATTAAGATGGCACAGATCTGTAAACTAATCTGACTCCAAAAATAGGTCAAAAGGACAACCCTATGCTAGGCGCATCCCTAAACCCCAACTATGATGGTGGCCCTGTGGTGTTGCGGTTAGGATGAAGATGCGGCATATATACGGAATGTTATTTGTAAAACAAAAAACTATTTTAGAGGACGGTGTTATAATTGCTTATCTCAAGTTATCGAGTCGGTCAAAGTCCCCACAGTCCACTGGCTTATTTCTTAGAAATGCCCGCGGCGACATTATTACTACTAGAACAACTAAGTAATAGATCATAAGTGTTTGTGATTGAATGAACCTGCCGATTGCTTGTCCGACATTTTTCACGAGGGTTAAATCGGCCGGGCTGACGCAGTGTGGTTTGGGGGCTCTGTTTGAAACGCTTGACCGGGCTTTCGGGAATTGGACACAGTAGTTGGCGTGGGTCATCTTGCGCGGTTGCTTAAACAACGGCAAATGAGATCAAGTTGGGTTTCTTACGACAGCTGTATTGCTTGCAAACGATTTCATTTTATCGACCCCGACATATCCAGAACAGGGGCCAATAAATGTTCATTTCGTAGATTTCGATGCATTGAAAACCAGCAAGACGCCGTAAGAACTGGCCCTGAGGTCTTCTTTGTGTCTTAGTAGCGCGCAAAACTTTGCTTGATTTTTGAAGTCCAGCCTGTTCCCACGGCCTCGATTACGTCGGAGAAATATTTACTTGTTGACACGCTCACCTTTATTCTTCTGACCGCGAATGGTTTGCGTTGCAGTCAGCAGGAATCGTGGCTGCTTGGTAATTAGATGTTTGATTGGATAGTTGCACGTACACATCTCCCGCGAAAAACGTTTCCCCGATTGTGACTGAACTCTTCCATAAAGGGGTCTTGGAGATATAAAACATTATAAAGTATTGCGGTCAGTTTCAATGGTGAAAGGGCACTTTGAAGTGGTAATTATACCGGCATTAACTGGCCTTAACGAGGGCCTCTCGAAAATTGTAGAAATGCTTTTCCCGGTGTTCGTTTGACGTCAAGAAAAACAAATTACGAGATCTTGTTTTTCCTAAGTCAAGCAGTAAACACATTTGTAATTGATATTAATGAAAGGAACGGTCCAATCACACCACCAAAGGAGAGAAATAGAAGGAAACGACAGAGCCGGTAAATGTATGCCTGCGTCGGCAAAATGACATTTCTTGCCAGATGGTTACTTTCGTATTAACCAGTCTCTCGAGAAGTGCACTCAGACTTGAATTACAGGCGCACGATAAATGATTCCTGATAGGCTGCAACACGGTGAATTTTACTTGCAATTAGTACGATTAACCCTTTTCTTGCGATATTATGCTGGAAGATGATCAACCCGTCTTCATGGATTTTTCCATGAGGTTTCTTGAGAATATTTTACAGATGACGTTCCCAGTACCCTCTGCCGCATCATCCAACACTTAACCAGTACACAGGAGCCGCCACACGTGCGGCATTCACCCCTTCAAGATAAACCGGCTTCATGGAGTCTTCCGCAACGTTCCTCGCTAACATGTTACTGTTCACCCAGAAGAGGAGGTGGAAGTGGCCGCTGGTGCGTCATCGAACACCGAACCAACAGTTCACAGGTGGAAATCAGGCTGGTTCAATGGTGGATGAGGCCGGTTTCCGACACCATCCGCCACCCAGCCTCCAAGTGGCTGGATAAGCGGCGCACGCCGCATCGTCGGGGTCTTTTTGCGTGGCCGACCGGAGTGGGATTTTAAGCGCAAAACGCCTGCTGGTTGAATTCCAGATTATGCAAGCGGTGTCCACAACCCGTCAGCCTCTAAGTCACGAGATTGCATGCCGCAGTGTCCGGCTATTTTTTATCTGGTAACTCATGAACGGCGTGGAATGTTAACCGCAAAGCCATCGGGTCGATTGTCCGTTTGTAGAGAGACGCAGAGACGGAACCGTAAAAACCTGTAATTAAGCACCCCGAACAGAGTTGTAATTCTTGTAACCTGCTTTGCGGCCGAATTTGAGGATACCTGAAGGAAATTCCCTTTTAGATCCACCGAGGAGAATATTTGGAAGCGTTCATTTGGTTAAGCGAATTCTCGGTTGACCTTGCTGAATGTTGCAGTTGACCAAAGTCACCCATGATTCCTGGGGTTGCACCATCGAAATTTTGGGGACGTCACTGAAGGCGTTGTCAACAAGAAAGAATTTTCTGGAGAAATAATCCGCCCAGATTAATGCCGATTGAGTTTTCGGTGAACTGGTTCGGTCAATACGTAAGACAGTGTGGCCTTCTCTTGACGAACATACAGGCACCTTTCATTTCTAAATGAATCGGATCAATGTGCATATCGCCGCTTGCCGTGTCGCGGTTGAATGTTAATATTTGTAGCGTCCCTGTTCAAGGTCTTAAACTTCCGAGAAGCAAGCATATTGATAGGCCTAAATTCCGGATAACTTTTGGTCCGGCGAGAAAAGAAATAGCTGGTTTGTAAATGCGGCAGTCGCAGTGTTATGTGCTCCAAAAAGGGCATTGCAAAATACATCGGTATTTGCAATACTTTCTCTTTTGATTTTACCGGATTCCACCGGGGATGCATTTTCAATGTTTTTCGATTTTGATAATTACTTTTGTTTTACTTCGCGTGAAATTCAAATTGGCGATTCTTCTATGATGAAAAGGAAATAGCTCCTTAGCAATGGTATCGTTTTTAACTATATTTAACTTGGTTGATTGCAAAAGGTGCCCGGACAGAACCACCCAATCTCCGATTGCTTCGCTGGACTCGCAGATCGAGGATCGCAAAATAGTTCCTTCAAGAAGTTTGAATGTCATGATAGGGCACTTTAAATTTCGGTTAAAGAACACGTTCTAAAGGACTTTGATGGAGACTAGATACGTGAATTAAATCGGCTGAAATCATCGATTTTCTCCGCCAGCTGCGAAATATTTCGGTGGAATCCGAAATCCTTTTTCGTCCTAATGCAGTAAGAATATAAAATCCACTGCACTTTTATTGCAGGAATTAAACTATATGATAAATGTTCACTTGATCGCAACTTGAGTTGTCCCCAAAACACGAAATTATACGATTGGCGTGAAGCCCAACATAATTGTTAGCATTCAACAAGCATATCGCATGAAGACTTGAAATGTGCCGGTCAATTCGCTAATTACAATAAATCACAGGTAATTCATACTAATTTTGAAAATGTATAATGTAATAATTAATATAATAATAAATAATGAATATAGAGCTGAATTTCTGCATATTCCCTAACAATTGGATTAGTATCCACACGCTACTAATCGGCATTGAAACTTCGAAAGTTCTGGTCATTCGTCTAAGCATCAGTTACTTTTAATAAAGAACACAATGCATGATATTGCTCCAATGAACGTAATGAATGATATCTATGCACACATCATCAATCACCACCTCCGTCATCCACTAGGCATTTTACCGATGAAACATGACATCGTACTGTTAGCTACTCTAATTTATAAGTGTCAACGCCCACTTTCAAGACTTACCATTGTTATGATAACACAGGGGGGGTATCAACCTTTCATACAAAACATAAACAATTTATGGCCTCACCTGACGTCTAGACAACATCCAGGGAAAACCGACGCTCCGCTTCAACTAAATTCACGTTCGTCCTCTGCCCTTAGCAGATTTGGGAATTTAAAAACCCGTATTGTACAAGATGGCTTCTCCAGGGTGACGGAATGTCGATTGACCCTTTCCGACCCTCCGTCCACTGGCTGGCTAGAGGTCACTAGACCAGCCGTGATAGTCCACACACTTCTTTTTTCATCGGTTTCGTCGGAATCATCGATTCAGCACTGGGTCCAGAGCCCAAGAGGGACTGGCTGTAGAGCCTCCTTACCCTTTCGACAGTCATCCATGCTTTTCCATGCCCTGGGATCATGACCATTTGGCAGAGTCTGGCATGTAACCCCCCCCCCCAATTCCACCACCACAGAGTACGCCTAATTAACAACCCCATTTGTCCATCACCGCAGCGCATTAAATAGAAAAAGTGCGATTATTTAATATCTCCAATCACCCACACATTTCCAATTATTAAGGGCCTTGTTGTCGCGCCTCAACAGTCAGATCAATTGGAAATCATTATTTTATCGCAAATTGCAGATTGTTTATTAAAAAAGATGTCCCCATATCCTTTTAGGCCTTCCTTTCAATTTGTTACGGAGGAAGTCTGAACATTGTTCAGTCGCTACAGGCACATAGACATCACGTCCTATTTTAAGCGAACGTTTCTGGTGTATGCCCATTTATATATTCATAATTATATATCTATACGTCTAATGACACACGTATTCCATCCATGCAACGTGGCTTCACACATTGTGGATGTCTGGGACATTCCTGTTTAATATTGTGCACCGTTACAAAAATCCAGTGACGGTCTAACATTTCTTAAGTCAGAATACCAAACAGAAAGAGCTTTACAAGCATATATCTTCTGTTTTTTTAAATGGACATAATTTAATAAAATGGCTGAATTCTGTCACACATATCTTAAGTAAAGCGCCTTGTCATTGGTCTAATCTGAAGTCACTCTCATCCCACATCGTTTTACTGAAGGGTAAATTCACATGTCTCACAAACTAATCCAATGTAGCCTTTTACTTCTGGGCATAGTGATATCGGATAGGCTCTTTCATAAACTGGCATGGGCGCTAAATATAGCGCGACAAACGGACTCACTTTCGTTCAATTTAATATCCTGCCAGGCGAAAAGGACGCATTATTTTCGCAAATGTTCGCTCTTCAAAGGTCAGCCATTCGGAAATTCTCCGCCCTCACACTTATAGGAACAAACTTATCCCATCTTTGTCTGATTTTCAACTTCTCAATAGTTTCCGGCAGTATATCTCATATTTCCTTACACGTTTGACGCTGGGTCGTTGTTCCATTCGGTCATAAGATAAAAGGACCAATAACAAGACTGATCGGTGCAACCAGGCGGTTGCTACCCAACTAGGACCACTCGTCTTCACGCGAACTTGCAACGGCCAGTGTTTTAGCGAGGCATCCCCGAGTTTTTTTCCAATTGACACACCATCCAGAATGCGCACATAAACGGCCGCTATCTTTCCTCGTTTGCACTCGCGTAACCTACAATCCACACAGCTCCAGCTGTCTTCCCCTCCAGTAGGAAAGACACCAGCAACGCCCTCTCTTCTTCCAACACATGCCCCTTGCCAGCAGTTACCCTTTATTAAGACCGGTCCCATCGTTACGGAAAGCTTTCCTTATACCCCTATTCATTGTTGCATATATCTGCTTGTAATCATGTAGACATTCCCTCAATTCAACGCGTCTTATATTTACTAAGTCCTCCTGAGAGGTGTACATATGCAGCAGTTTGCGGCTATCATTCCAGCTCTGGTTTCGACTTGCAGGTCAGGCCCCCAACCAATGAAAACGTGCGTAGTAGTGTTCGCTCGTAATCCAGCGACTCGGAGGCTGTCGTTGGGTGTTGCTGGAAGCCGGTGGAGTTTAACCAACCCGGGTTCCACGCGTGAAAGAGTTTGGGGATGCAGCGGCCTCTCGCGACGCGGGGAGGGAGGATGATCAACCCAAATCGGAAAAAACTTTATTCATAAAATTTAAATTCACGCTTGATGCCTAGCTGATGTGAGCTGATGACAGACGGCCAAATTGAACACTAAAAACGAGTTGGTGGAAACAATGTGGGAGGTATCGTTGCTGTTGTTGTTGTTGTTGTTGTTATTGTAGGAAAACTTTGTACACACCGTGCGGCCATGCGAGTGGTCTGCTGTCGATTTGCACACACACACACGCACGCACACACACACGCACGCACACACACACACACACGCACGTATGGCGGTTGGGTCAAATGCAATCTGGGACCGGGTGGGAATTCCGAGGCTGTGTTATCGGAACTGCAAGTCCATGGGGGACAGATTCCAGCCGTTGTTCTTAATCAGGTGAGCCAACTCGATGATGTACTTGCCCTCCTTGTACTTCTGGCTCGACTCAAACGCCTGCTCGTACTTCCAACCGAGGTATGTATCGCAGCACTCGCAGTAAATATCCGCGACGGAATGGAGACCTGAAGGGAATTGAGAGAATTAATCGGCATTAAAGAGTCTTCGAGCATTCTTTATGCCAGAGAATTTCGTATACTTCCGTCAGGACAGAATGCGCGGCGTTAAATCCAAAGGTGTGGTGTCGCCAGTTGCATCAATCTGAGCTGGTCAAAATCGAACAAAAAGATTTTTTGCTATGCTGCTAGTGCTATTGCATGTGTTGGGGATATGTTCCATCTAAGGTCTCTTCAAAACTGTAAGTCTGTGACAGTATTTAACTTTCATATCCCCGCATCTTCTACCAGAGCAGATATATCTAAGTTCTATGATTCCATAATACCGTTTATTTCTTCAATTATGGATGATTCTCTTATTTAACTGTGTGGTATTTTAATTCTGCGCCTATTAGCCCTCTTCTTACACTATGGTAAGGATAAAAAAAACGATCCACGTTTTCCCAAATCTAAAAAACCTCGTATCCGTTCTCACTGCCTCCAGAACCAGTGCAATTTAAGAGATGCCGTTGCACAACCGACTTCAAAGTTTTCGCGGATTCCGACTTCGATAAAGAGATAGACGATATAAATAGCTATCTCCGATTTTTGTACGATACGCATTGTCTATTCACGGAACTATCGTATCTTATCCATTTATGAAACAACTGAGGCGAAAGAAGGAACGACTCTATCGCCAGGGGAGGTATCGAGAAATTAAACTAATTAATAGCGGAGGTAAATCGCCTTAATAAGATTTATGTAAATGAGCTTTTCAGAAACCCGGCGACATCTGGAAAAATCTAAATAGATTGACAGGAACCCGCCGCCAATATCTACCAAGTGGTGCCCTAGACCTTGATCCTCTGAACGATGGCTTTATCTTCAAATCCGCAGACCATTCCGCGGTGCCTCTCGTTAGATCTCTTAATCCCAGCGCTTTTCCACCCGCTAACGAATCCTCTATCTCCAAATTTTGGCTGGCCTAAAGCGCTGCACGGTGACTGGTCAGGACAGGGTCCCTCCAGCGGTTCTTAAAATCTGTCACCGCGAGATTTCTCCGATTGTCACCCAGTTCGTCAATTATTCGTTAGGAGAATGCTCCTTTCCTTTGGAATGGAGAGATGTCGCTATAACACCTTTTCCGAAACCGGCAAATTGTTCCGCCGGACCTGTGAAGCATGGACCTATGACCAAATAATCTGTCTGGTTGAAAGTAATTGAGAAGCACCGCCTCTCTAAATTGGATGACACGCTTGAAACTTTCGATAACCCGTTTCAGTTAGCTTGTAAATAAAATAGAACCACTCTGGACGCCGTGGCTACGTTTTTGCACACCATCCACTCTTCACTTGATGCCGGAGCGAAAGCCGTCAAGGGAGTTTTCTTGGAATTCACCTCTGTTTTGAACACTATCTCACGCTCCCGCATTCTTTCTCAACTATGTAAAGGAGGATGTTTGATTAATTCGCTTCAAAGCTTTTTCTCTAATCGACGTCAAAATGTTATTGTCGGAAATGAAGCCTCCACCTCCTTGCAAAATAATTGCGGTGTACTACAAGGCGCAGTGCTTTCTCATTTCCTTTTTAACTATTGCACGTCTAGCCTTGGGTCCCCTAATAAAATACGCGGATGACCTGACTTTATGCATGCATGCAAGACGAATGGTGATTGTCAACAGCTCGGGCAGGCAGTCACTGAGGCACTCGAGTGGTCTTCAGAGAATGGTCTTTTGTTGAATGCATCAAAATGATCTCTATTAAATTTTCCCTGACAGCCGATGTTGACAATCTTGAAATCCCTTCACTCCATAATTTCGCTTCGAGCACAAAATCGAAATTCCTCGGCGTTATTTTAAACAGTAATTTATCATGGAGTGATCATGTGGATGCCGTCTTTGGTAAATGCCGTCGCCTTTGCTTCCTAGTTCGCCGCGTAAGGAGACCATATAAAACCTTTGTCCATGCCTGTATAATTCACCTTATTGTATATTGTTCCGCAGTAATTTTCCCCGGCCATAAATGTTCTGACTTTTTAACACTTCATATGTTTTTTTAAAATAATCTTGTTTTCTAGTAGTCTGCCTTTTCTCTCCATTCAAGAAATCATCGTTCAACGCCACTTCAATAGGTGTTCACAAATGGCTGGTCGTATTTTAAGTGACCCCTCCCATCCCCTCTATTCAAGTTTATCTAAGTGTAAATCTCTTCGACCAATGCGTGTACTATACTGTTCAATACCCAGAATCACGGCAGCATATCGCAATTCGGTCATTCCTTATTTGTCCCGATGTTTAGTCTAACCTGAGCAGGTGAAGCAGGAACTAAAAGACAATTTTCAAATCTAGTACTTGTTATACTGTCTTGTTTTATGCTGAAAGTTTTGGTCCTCGTGACCTCAATAAAGCAGCTACAATAATTATTATTATTATTGTCATAGTCCCTCGATTGCCTTTTGCCAAGATTCGCGATGAGCCAGATTAAAACTGCATTATTCTAGAGTGGTATCTCTTACACCCCCCACACCTCCGCAAATATGCTTGGCAATGACTCTGTGGCGGCAATGGGGAGAAGGCTATTTCCCCTTGCTTCTTCAATTCTATATTTGGAATAATTCACTAATTACTGCGTACCATTGAGATAAACTCTGAATTTGCCCGCTACTCGGCAACTCCGAGGCAGTTGGATGACACCATCACGCTGGACAACCTGCCACACCATGACATGCGATATGCGCAACCACGGGAGGTGAACTGGACTCGTGAATTATTTACTGGCCCTATCTTGGCCGCTTCGATGATGTTTCTTGGAAATATTTTACCTTTTCTGTGACCGAATAAGCGGAAGTGTCCGCTGATACCTCATCAAACGCAGAACAGACCCGGGGGAGGAGTGTCCACTCGTGGAAATTGGGTAAATTCTGGATTATGCAGCCAGTTTGGGCAACCGAGCGACCTCAAATTCGATGGAATACAGGTCCGGCTTCTCTTTGATGGTTGAACACAGGGTCACTCACCACAGGAGCACCATAATCACCATATTGTTTCTGTTATGGGAAGGCGTTTTGTACGCGACTCCAAAATACCCGGGATTCAAAGGAACCATCCTGGAAAATTCAAAGAGGCTACCAAACATTCAAATCGCACCGAAACGCCTTCAACAACCTCGAAAATAGCCCAACTGAAAAAAGATACTCCCAAGCACGCGAGGGAAGTACTGCGTCAAATAAAAAATGAATACTTCCAAGCCAATAGGAATAATGGAATGATTTCGATAATTCAAATACAAGTCCCCGGGGGTCAGTAAAGGGCCGATTTACCACGGCGAGAATGAAAGACAAACAGTTGTTGCCATTTATTGCAGAAATTCCATTAAAGCCGTGGCGTGTGGCTCACGCAGTTCGAAATGGTTTAAAATTCTCTCGACTCCTCGTGCGAATTCCATTAAGGTCGCAAACTTCATGAATCCGGCTCGTCTTCTAGTGGAAAATAGTCGCTCTTACTACCTACATCAAGTGCATGCGGAATGAGTAGGCCTACTTAAATGATTACTCTACAGCCCTGTGGTCTTCGGAGAATGGTCTTTTGCTGAATGCATCAAAATGCATCGATATTACATTTTCGCTGACAGCCGCTGTTGACACTCCCGGAAAATCCCTTCACTCCATAATTTCGCTTCGAGCTCAAAATATAAATTCCTCGGCGTTATTTTTAACAGTCGGTTATCGTGGAGTGATCATGTGGATGCCGTCGCCTCTGCTTCCTAGTTCGCCGGTTCAGGAGACTTGGCTTAAGCTCTAGCCATATAAAAACCTTTGTCCATGCCTGTATAATTCCCCTTATTGTATATTGTTCTCCAATCATTTTCCCCGGCCTTAAATGTTCTGACTGTTTAACCCTTCGTAGACTTTTTAAAATAATCCGTTTTCTAGTGGTCTGCCTATTCTCTCTATATTCGAAAAAACAGTACAGGGGGTTTTAAATTTGTTTTTTTGCGTGCACTTTACATCTGACGTCACCAGAACGATATTCAAGCGATGCTAATGCGTTAATGCCCTAAACGAATGTTCTTCGACACCACAGAGCAGGCCGTGTAATTGGAAAATTCCAGAATCCCCTACGAAGGTCTTACAACAATATGGAGATTTATGAGCATTAAACAATCGTGGCTCGTCGAAAATGGATCCCACGCCTCCTATTTCTCTTAAAAGTACAATAAAGCCACCATTTTATCAAATTAATAATGGCTCTTAAAGCGGGCAACGATTAATCAGGACATACCACGAACAGGCGGAAAGGTCCACATATTCCTAAAACTAATCTAGGCAATGGAGAAGTAGCCTTATTATCGCTGGACCAATACAAACAGGATCGGGTATGAAGCACAATGCCCAGCGAAAAAAACACGCCCAAATAGTTTCTGCCCGTCAGAGTCTCAACACCGAGACTCCATCGCCGAGTTGCGTAAACACTGTCCACTCGACAGACGTCAAATGTCGAAAAACACGGCAAATTAGTTGAGCCAATAAAAAGCGCCACATTTGTTTACATTCAATAGAAAAACGATAAATCAGAGAACCCTGATGGCGCTGACGAGATTAGATTTCTGCAAAATAACACGAATGCAAATCCTAATATAGAAGAGGTAAATAAACCACCAAATATAAGTCATCGGTTTTCTATATGGTTGGTGTCTGTTTGTCTGATTGATAAAAGCGAATGGCGGTTCATTGGTTTACCATGCTGCGTGTTTGCTTGGTTGAGATTTCAACCGTCTACCCGGTCTCTGACGAATCAAGTAAATAATATTTCTGTCACAAAAAACTATATTTCAAATTCGAGTTTCCTTTTCAAATCTAAATTTAAAAAAATATTTTGAATGGAAAAGCATCATCTGTTTATCGATATTTATATATAATTTATGAATTATAAATAATATATTGCAAATGCTCGCATAAATGTTGACATAATTAGACCCTATTAATTTATCATTATATATTATTAATAATAATTGGGTTTCGATTCGTTTCGTTATTCCGGGCTCCGTGGGACAATTAAATTACAAAAATATGCTAAACTCTACCGTTTTCGTAGCGGATTTGATTATTTTATATGGTCTCAAGTGAAATCGAATTCATTTGAGCAAATTATACACCTTCTACTTAATATCAATGCAAGCAGGCGCTTTCAAACTGTGTTCAGATGTCAGAACAAAACAGAAGCCCGAAGTTGAAGGCGGGGCATAGATATAAAGGCACCGGATTATGTAATAGCGACTTCGGCTCAGGGCTCCGGCGGGTTTTCCAGTTTCGGTAGACTGGGATTAGGAAAGGGGGGTTCATGAAGAATTGGAGTACAAAGTGAATGACTTTGCTCACTTGAATTGGCTGAATAAGTCCCAGTACTATATGAAGATGAACAGAGAAAGATAAACCGGCTTCACGGATTCTTCCACCACGTTTCTTGATAATGTTTTAAAGTTCGCGTCCGCAGTTCACCCGCCGCTGTATCATGACACACCGAACCAACAGGTCACAGGTGTAACTAAGGCTGGATCAATGATGGATGATGCAGCGGCCGGTTTTCGGCACCACCGGACAGCCTCCAAGTCACGAGGTGTCAGGCCGCAGTGTTCGGTAATTTTTTTAATTTTTTGGTGACCTGACCTACAATCGAACCATGAGTCACCCACGGTTGATGCTAACCGCTACACCAGTGTTTCTCAAAATTTTTTCACTTGCGACACACTTGGGATATCTGAAAAGTTTCGCGACACACCTTGAGTAAGTAGCGACTACACCGTCGGGCCAACGAATGATGTGAATACGCGGTTAACAGAAACGAAGGAACAGAATATATATATATATACAGGGTCTTTGAAGTTTGAGTATCCTTTTTTCAAATTCAAATTAAACATATAATTTGATTGAGAAACCATCATCTGTTTATTGGCATATATATAACAGAAGAGATGCAATTTATGAGTAAGAGTTTCTTCTTCAAATGAAACTCAACGCCAATTTCGAGAATTAAATCATAATGTATGAATTTTAAATTACATTTGGTAAATTTTCCCCGGATTCACGCTGAAATATTCTAGACGTTCTACTAATATATATATATATAAACAGGTTATGTTAGTCCATTTAAAATAAGTGTTAAACTTGATTAAAAAATGAGAGAGACCATGGACCATGTTTCGTGCCTCTTCGGGTGGACTGGACGAAGCAAAATGAGCAAAGAAAACATCCTCCCGCCCGTAATTAGATTATAGGCGATGTTCTAGACGGAGAAATATCTCCTGATCATTCCTGGGAAAGGAAGAGACATCCGTCTTCACTCTTGAAATGCACGATATGCGTCTCACCGAATTTGTAATTAAAACAATCATATGGCTTCATCTGGGAATACGTCTTCGACGTTGAACAGATGTCGACAATCATCAGCATTAATTAGAGGAAATCCTCTCAACGCTGTACTTTGCTGAAGAAAGTCACATTGTGATGATAATGATAACAACTCCCTCAATGCTTTTAACCAACAAAGTACAATATGGACAATATCGACGCCTCTCCCGGAATGACATGCAATTAAAACGCGTCACGTCCCCAAAATTATTTCCGCAAACAATATGAAACGGACGTTATTAAAGTGGACTCTAGAGGGTGGGATACACGGTGGAATCCATTAAATCAGTGTTTCTCAACCTATGTGTCGCGAGATTTTTGAAAAAATATTCAAAAATGCTGGGGTTTTTAAACTCCAACATTTCTTTTCTAACTTATAATTTAGGTTGTATTTAAATTCAAATAGATATACGTTCATATTTGAAGAAAAGCACACTCTGAAGGTGAAACAATAATCGCACCAGCGCTTGCTATTGTGGTTGAAACGATTCTTGAACCTCAAGCCGCCATCGCATTAAAAATTAAAACGTTGAAAATAAAGTTTAACTGATAGAATTTTTTTATTACTTAAGGTGTGTCGCAAAAAATTTTCAGACATCCCAAGTGTGTCGCAAGTGAAAAAAGGTTGAGAACCACTGCATTAAATGATCTAAAATTACGACCACTGTGTTTAAGGGAAAGAGGTCACTCAATAATGAAGCTGTGTACGATCGATTATAGGAATCCCCGAGTCGTAATATAAATACCAAAACCGATAGCGGTACTTTTAAAATTCTGAAGCATGGTTTTATATAATTTATTTGCGATACATGCATATGTGATCCGTATCGCAGCCATTAGCATATTTCAAACTGGATTTGTTTATTCCTAGAATTTGTCATTAGTCAATTTTCATTTTAAATCAATCATTTTAGCGTGCCAAGGCCGCTTTTAACGAATCAAATTTCAACGAGCATTGATGGGATTGCGCAAGAATTATCCATGCGCGTCGACAAACATTTTAAACCGGTATTGTTTCCATAAAATTAGACACGAGCATGCGAACAATGCATTAACTGTGTCAGCACGCCAACCCCTGCACCCGCCGACTCGTTTTTATTGCGCTCTTTAATTGACGGTGCTTTCAGTTGCTCCTCTCTTTTCCAAACACAAACGCTGAAAAAGCAGCGTCTCTTCAATACCCATTTTTCGCACTAAATTCCCCCAAACGAGCCGGGTAACGCTGGTGTCCGGCTCGGGTACCAACACCCACGCGTTAACGGCACTGGAAGATGTGCTCACGTGACATCACAGTGTGTAGGGTCACGCGATAACCCGTGGTCGCAACAACAGACATACGGACGCGTGTACGGCTACGCGTCCACAGCTTCAAACGGCTTAGGGCACGTGTCTGCGTTGCTTTGCTGCACCTCATAAACATCACGCCACAAAATTCAGTACAACAAAACACACGATAATTCTCTCTACGACCGCCGTGGCGAGTTTAACGGCTCCTCGGGGGGGTGGATCACGAAAACTATAACACTCTATACAAACAGATAATTTCTTAACTGCGCACTTGTCACTCCACTTGCGTGTATCGTTTTTAATTTAGTCTACAACAGCTGCATTTGCGTGACACGCATGGCCAATAGACACGCATCATTTGCGACAGGCAATCCAGCAAGCCCATCTTCCACCATAGCATGAAACAATGCGTTTTTCTTTTCTCGAGATCACGCAAACCGCGGACGAGAAAGGATGCTGCCGACTTTTTTTTATCAAATTTCGCGTCTCAATAGCATACCTACTATTCAAAGCCTAGTGTTGTCTCTAACTTCAAGCACCCTTAAAAGCCGCTTAAAACAAGCCCATTCTGATGTGAGAACTGTTAATGGCAGTCCCCACGGTTTAGCAATGATGCATGTTGTTTTCTGTGTAGCAATTATCTGACCAAACGAACAGAAAATAACACAGTAATAACAACAAACAGAGCCGATAGATGTATTGTTTTCAAGTTGTTAAACTTGTCATGCATGACAAATTCCCTGAGGACTGGCCCCTCTCAACAAGCGCGATGGATAACATATTGTTGACAACTAGAATAAGGTGAGTAGAACTAAGAAATTAGAATTGCCACAATCCCACCGCAGAATTGAAAAACGGAAATAAAATCTATTGAATTTCGTAAGTCGTAAATAAAGTTTAGCTTGAAACTAAACAGTGAGATTAAACAAATTCCATCGGAACTTTGAGACTCTGCAACGCGACCAGCCAGCGTTACAGTTTTATTACAGAGGAGAGCACGCGCTACAGTTTATGTCTCTGATGCTAGCCAGACATCAAAGCAAAGCAATCGAGGAAGGGTAAACAAAGTGGGTCTACCTGACCAATTCTGGGTCGAAGCTCTGTGCACGTGTACTCGGCCACAACGTATACTCAAGTTTATTATTTCAGCGCGATATAGAATTGCTTCCACACCATCTAAGCATTTAATTTGTGTTACATCAAAGGGACGAGGAGTCCAAACAGCTGATTGGGTGGTTTTCATAGAACTGTCGTCTGCTGAACACATCTATCGAGGTTTCCCGGAGATCAGTCGATTGCTTTAATCCATAAAATCTCCTCCAGCTCAACACTCGAATTCCTCGGCGTTATGTTCAACAGTCAGTTATCCTGGAGCGATTGTATCGATGCTGTCGTCTCGGTTTTGTTAGTTCGCTGTTTACGACCGTTTGGGGTGAGCTCAATCCTTGCTGTTCCACTGTGGTAGTATTGTATGGAGGGTTAAATTAACCCTGAATGTATAATAGACGAATTGTCTGTAATATCGGTCTTACTCAAATAGCCAACCGAGACCTTTAACGAATATCTGTCCTCGAGCTCTGATATTCCGAATTATGGACACTACGTAGCTTGTTAAAATAATCGAGGTTTTTAGTGGATTATCTATACCCCAAATCCAAGACTGGATTATCCATCGCCTCCCGCTTCACATATATCAGCTGACCCCACCCCCCCATAGTCAAGCCTGTCTCGACGCAAATCCTGATAAATTCCCACGAGAATGGCTGCACTGATTTTGTTTCAGCAGAGGATGCGAAACAGTAACCCAAAGACTGTTTTCACATGGGGAAATATATGTTTTTTATGCTGAACGTTTGGTTGCTCTTGACCTTAATAAAGCGACTGCTGTAATTATTATCGCCATTGTTACAAACGCTGAGACCAGCCTCTTATCAAGTCGGTTGACACATAGGAATATTTCGATTACGAGCCTGACAAGATTGCTTTGGGTGTTGGCCAATCACAGCCACCGAAAAGGCAGCTGGGATTCCTGTTGATGGAGTGGGCCACAGGACGGAAAAACCCGGCGGTCAATGCAGATGATGATGACGATGATCACAACAAAATCAAGCGAAATTAGGAATAAATTAATTTTCCTATGGTTAAACGCTTCTCCAAACCACGTGGATTCAATACGCAATTCAAAGTTCACAATAAACAGAAATGCCATTCCAATTGGACCAAAACGTTGCCCCACCTTTACTAGTCATTAATCAGTCATTCGGACAGGGTCTGTGAGTGAAAATATGTTCTGTACTGATTTCAGAACAAAAAGCCTCGGGATTAATTTAACCAAAAAAGAAAGTTGCCTTTTGCGGTCGTTGCCTGCACGTTATAGTTGGATTTTGAATAAATTAGTTGATTTGTTAAAACATGTTTCGTCGACTTTTTCGAAAGTTCCGCCCTAACAGAATCTTAGTAGCCTTCTTTGAAGCATCCACACACACCAAAATCGATGAACCGAAATTCTAGCTCCGAGGAATGACTCATTTCTCGCACTAATTGGTATGTTGTCAACCCTGCGTTTTTTCATTCTGATCGAGGTCACCGAGCCATTAAGCCTGAGGTCACACACAACCAAAGAAAAGGCTAACCAAGTTAGCCCCGTTTCTGATCCATAGATGATAGAAAGCACACCATTTTAAAGTATAATTTAGATGAGTGGAAATCTTTAGGCCTGTGTCTCGTCTTACAACGCCATAATATGTATCGTGAGGTTTTTATATGGTTTTTGAAAGGAGCAATTGGTCCTCATAAAACTGAAGAGCAATGTTCGTGAAGGCCCAAATTATAAACATCGTTTATTTCGAAGTGCAGTTGATGAAGAAAACTCCTAACGTAGCGAAGAGGCTTAATTCCCAAAAATTTTTTGTAAACGCATAAATTGTGCACATCATAAGGTATTAGTTTCCATGAATTATTAAACCCACCCGTGTCCACGAATAACCAAAGCCCCATATCACAACAAAATGACTCAATATCTTCCCTCCTCCCACAAACATTGCCAATGTAAATCTCACCGAAAAACATCGTGTGAACGGTATGATGTGACTAAAATTTGTAAGATAAAACCTTCATCAACCTTTTTGCAAGTTCCACCCTAACAGAACCATCCCTCACTATCTGCAGCCACGAAGGACAGTACAAAGAAAAATTGTTCTTAAACTATTTTTGGTTGATCGAGGGATGACGAGATGTTAAAAAAACAACTTTTATCCGGTAGTCCATTGCATATTCCCGGGTTACTATTTAAAGTAACCCGTCTCCCTGGCTGGACCCATGATTCACGCAACAGTCATGATTTCTAAGGGCAACGCCTTTAGGGAACGTAATTGCAACTCAAAGCAATGCAACGATTACTCAACAACAGCTAGCTTGTAAATATGGTTCTTTGGAATCCCCCATCATCATTCGTAAGAAAACAGTTAACAGAAGACGCCCCCTCAAGGAAGATGGATAAACATATCGGCTTATCAGGCGGGAAAGCCAACATTAGACATTCAATGAAAAACAATTTTCTTGCGGCTACCTCCTTGAATACTGCACAGATGGCGTCCCAGGTGTCACCGAATGAGGTGGGAGTGGTTGTTGCGTCATCCAACGTTAACCAGCAAAGGGGTCATTCGTGCAAATTCTGAATACTGCAGCTGGTTTCTGCAACACAGTGACCTCAACTTCGCTGGAGTAAAGACGCACTGCGCTACACGCGGAGTCGAACACAGGGTCACTCACTAACCGAGAAACGAAGTTAACCGCTGAACCATTTTTAGACATTTCCACCAGGAGACACCCCTATCGCTGAATCCTTCTGACGAGGAAGCCCCAAATTTTAAAATATATTCGGACAGGGGTATCCAATTGCACACATTCCAGCATAAAACTGGACTTTTACTTTGACAAAAAAAGATGCACTCTTAAGTGTTACGCTAGGCTATCCCAATTGGCTGATCGGGTTTAAGAGCGCATGAGAGGCGTTTACAATAATAATTTTACATTATAATAAGTGCAAATGAACATCCCTGGGTAATTAGAAATTCCTACGAAACAAACATCGAGCATTAACTGCATGACAATGGCCGATTGAGAGTTTATTTAATCATTTGACTTTTTGGTTGCTATGCAGCAAAAACGTTTAACGCTTCTGTCAATTCGTCATTGACCGAATAAAGTCCGGTTGATATTAATCAAGACGGGAAACGCGCGGAAAGAGTAGGAGGCTTGGCGAATAGATTGGTCGAACGGGCGTGATTAAAAACAACGAATAGCCGGCTAACTGTCATGGTAATGAGTAAATAGAATTACCACCAGAAGCCCCGAATAGTGGAAAATGTCTCTCCATGTCCATTCTATGCTTTGTTTTAAAAAAAGTTGACGCTTGTCTGAAGGTCAGACCAATAAAATCCTATCGCTCAGCCAACTTATGGGCTACTGTATGGTCACGCGCGATGGATAGGGCCGTTATTACCTGTTGGCGAAACGTTATATATATGGTGGTTTAATTTGTTTACGAGCTCTTTGTTATTTACTGTAGACGTGCTGACCCATTCATGCTGCAAATTGTAATGCCGAATGCTTTGCTTTTCATGGCCTTCATCCACATACACACCAAAATCGATGAAACGAATTCTAGTTCGAAGGAATGACTAATTTCACGCACTAATTAGTATGTTGTTGTTGTTGTTAGGTATAATTGACGATACTAACATGTACATGGCTACAATTATGGGCTCCACATAATTATATTGGCGGATTGAATATTCAGTCTCTTATCCAAAAAAAGATGACGACGAGAATCAAATTTTGTTAATGATTTTCCGGATGTTACAAAAAACCATTTCCGCGATAGGCATACGACAGAAGAAGGCATCGTGTAACGAGAAATCAATGCGTTGAAATGTCTTATCTGTGCAACTGTCCCACAAAAGAATGAGCTGGCTTCATGAATGTCGTGGCGTTAATTGATTCTGTAGAGGATTCTAGATAATACAGAGTTTATCCTTGTTGTCCAAAGCACATCAAGTCGGATTTTGATCTTCGAGTGGACACCCCTAGGTCTTGCACAATGCAATAGACCATAGCCATATATTAAAAGTCGATCGTGTTCAGACCACACATTTATTTGTGCGGAATTATCTGGCTAGAGGAAAACCCGATGCGGAGTCCTCAGCAGCGCGCCCACAGATGTGACGGAAGTGGTATCACGCAACACCCGACAAAACAGGGAAGGTGCAGCCGGTTTCCGCTATCCAACAGCCTCCAAGTCGCTGGATAACAGGTCTCAAGCCAAAATCAGCCCAAATTTAAGCTCACCAGTTAGGAGAAGACGCTCCTCAGGCTTGCCGCAGGAGACATTGACTACAGCCTCAAAGAGATAGGCGCGGCCTTGGCTGCCCTGAAAGGACTTTGAGATAAGGTCCTGGTGTCGCGCGAGGTGGGCACGACAGTGGACACAGCTGTAGGTTCGTTCGTCAACAGTGAGCGCGTTTCCAGCCTCTGGCGACTCCGCGAATCCACTGGAACTCGTGCTAGAACTGCTGCAACGACTCGTCCCTCCGCTGTTTACTCCGAGGTAAACTTGAAAGGTTTTCACCATCTTCACCGGACTATGAATCGAAAAGGAGATGAAGTAGTGGTATAGGAATAAAGAGTATTGGTAAGCCTAGACGATACACCACACGGGTTTCACGTCACCATCAACGGCCATTGTTTTGTTGCCATGGTGACGGCCTTAAGGTAAAGCATACAGGGTAGTTCTAAGTGGCAATTATTGAAGCAATTGGGCTGACATGTTTTTGTACACTTGGCTACATTCAGTTAAAGTAAATTACAAAACACCAAATGCATTTCCTAAAGGCAAACAAAGTAAATCATTTCAATCCAAAAATTAAGAAAAGATGAAAAACGGATTTAAAAGCTTTCCTTTTCTGCATGGTTCGTGCTGTTGTAGATAAAAGCGAATGATGGTTCACTTGTTTAACGGACTATGTTGGTTCGTTAACTGTCAACCCGGTCGGTGACGAGAAAAAACCACGTATTTGACCCAGGGCGAAAAACATAAGCACTCAAAAATGTGAAAAAATAAGTAAGTTAGATCAAATTCAAAGAAGGCGTGAGTCTTTCTTTAAGAGGTAGACAGAAGGCGAGAAATTGTTAGCTTGCAAAGTACAAAAACGTAAACGGGCGAATGTGACTAATAACCGTTAATCCAAACATATTGACGTAAAACTCGAAGATAAAGTAAAATTATGAAAAGCAATATCTATCACATTTAGGATTATTTCGCATTAAATACCGGCAAACAACTCTCTTTCAGAAATATGTAAAAGGGAACAAAGTTGTCGTTGTGTACATTGTTAACCGTCAATAGGAGGGAAACAATCCCCAATTTCTACCACATACAACTCAGATTTTAATCATGTTGTTTGCACAGAATTATATCCAAAAGGGAAATAAGACACCATCGTTTTAGTTTTACACGGGAACAACAGAATAATAATGCTAAGCGCATTATTGAAAACCATTATGGCAGCCTGAATGAAGTTAAATGGAATGGAAACCCAAACATGTAGAAGAATTTTTTAACACAACCAGTGAACGAAAAAGCTGAAGATATAAATTGAAATTGGACATATCAAGTGAATATAAAACACGTCATTGATATTTCCCTAAGGTAAATATCAATCTAAGAATAGAAACAATGTTAAAACACTTATTTGAACATTAAAATCTAAAATGTTGTATATACTACATGAAACATTCCAATAGGCAGCGAATTTTGTCATTAAAAAACGCAACTTATTGGCATAACAAGAAATAGAAGAAAAAATACTATTCTTCTAGGAAAATTTAAAAAAAATAATAGATTGATAAATAAATGGCACCTACATAATGCCCAATAGTTATTAAGGTCTGTAGATGTAGACAATATGGATACAGCTGATTTTCAACAAGCTTTAAATAATCACAAAATACAACCTTGAAAGAATGGCTTGTTTAAACACAAGATGTTTTATTGATTAGGTCAACATAAGCGCGATCAATTGATAAATCGAATGAATTATATCTTACTAAAATATAAATGGAGCATTATTAGGGCAACCAAAACAGACAACGTATATAAGAGAAAAAGGTTGATTTGTGAATAATCAATTTGGACAAAACGATTTTTCGTTGTCTCACAAATCGTCAAATGGCTGAAGTTGCATTCGACCAGTAAATATATTTCGAAAATAATTGATGATAAGTGCGCTCTTTTGTTTGTCGTCTGCCATGTAGGAACTGTTTGGTTATCAACTAACTATGTAGCTCTATTAGTAATGCTAAAAATGACAGAAAGGTTGTATGATCCCATAGGACAAGGCATTCAATAATTATAAAACCATACCGGGAAATTAAAGACTGGCGTTTTAAGTTCTATAATTATTTCATGAGTGTCCTTAACCACCGATTCTAACACGTTCATTTAATATCACCTTGTATAGTGCCCTTGAAGACAAAAGTAAAGTTGATGCTGCTTATCTTGCTGCCGGTAGCCTGCTCCAAACACGAGAAGAATAAGACAAAAAATAAATCTCAAAAATTTACTTTTATTATTCTGTTTATTTTTTAAAAACATAGAGGAATCGATGTTTACAAAGATATCCCTCAAGGGTTGGAAATATTCGACGATCGTGCAAGTAATATTTTGTCTTCCAAATCGGTCCACAACGCGTTTTAAAAAATTGAGAATTCAAACACGCGCTTCTCGTGCGCGCTATTGATTTTCCCGTTCAGGCCAGCGGTGCCAATACTTCTAGAACGGTTAAAATCATTTGTTAAATTGAATTACGGAAATTAATTACCTCGCCTTCTCTCCGAAGAAATAGCATCATAATGTGAGTGATTGTTATTTGATAAATTAATGATACCTATCAAAACAATTAATTTAGACAATTTGCTCTTTGTCTTCGACAATATTCAGCCTTTGTAAATAAATATTTTGCATCCGTATGATTGTAGCCCACATTTGAGCCCTAGCGACATTTTGTAACGTTCTTCAAGCAACACATACCATCCCTAAACTGAACACTGAATCACCCGCATTGTCATTTTCTGAAAATGGACCACACGTCCCCATTGGCCTGTATTCGGTCGTGTGAGCACGCAAATCAGAAACCAGTCATCGGAATCCTTCGCGATGTGTCTAAGTTCGAAATGAATAAATTTAAAAAACCTGATTCTGTGGTGATTAGCTAATTTCCATTTCATTGGAAGACCAAAGGGTACGAATGCGACTGTTTTCGAGTTTTTTTATGTCAAAATTGGCAAGCGATGTATCGTTTGGCAGTGGACCGATTTCTTAGAAAACTACACCTATGTTTTGCGTAGTAGTTCGCATTTTACGCAGGAAAATGAAGCATAGACTTATAAAGATGTGTTTCAGAAATCTAGATATTTTCCGGTGATATCTCAAACAAAATTTATGACTCGAAAGCTGCTCAGCTTATGTATACAATTTTCCAATTTTTCCGCCACTATTAAATTTCACAGTACGCTGTTTGCGTTCCCTTATAACAGCTGGCACTTTATAATGTGTTACTTATTAACATTTCAGTAAAAGTTATATTTTAAGATGCCATCGAAGCATATTTGCTCGAAGTGCAAGGACGCCATAACGACAGGGGGCATTTTGAATGCGCTGGAGAAGAAGTGGCACCCGCAGTGCTTCCTCTGCAGCGACTGCGAGTCTCCTTTGGCAGATGTACCTTTCCACGTGAAGGATCACAAGGCCTTCTGCGCGACATGTTGGACAGAGAAATTCCAACCGAAGTGCTCCGTAAGTTGACGTTGCCCAAAAGACGTTGTCACAAGCCTGATGCGCGTTGCAGAAAGCCTCTTACATGATGGCTGATTGAGTCGCATTTATGAACCGATCTGCCATCCAATGAGGGGTTACCAGGTTTTGTGCATCATGTGCACTCTTCCCCAATAAAATCGATGCACACGTGAATCGGGGCGAAATATATGATGGGGTGATAAATTAAATGGAAAACAGAATATTCTATCAATAGAAACACGTATCATCCGGATCAGCGACTAGACCACTGAAGCATTCCGTTTTTAAAAAAATCCTCAGATGTTTCGAGGACAAGCATTATAATGTAGGAAGGTTTTTTTAATCTCGTTCTCATTTATTGTCTTTAATATTGGCAATAAGAATTGGCCATTGTATTTTCGGTTGAATCTCGGTGCGAATAATAATTAAAAAAACCACAACATACGAACTTATAAAAGTTTCCGAAATTAGAAAGGTGGATACTTTAAAATCGCGAGTTGAAACGAACCTTTTACCGGTGAGGCTGAATACAGAGACCAAGAAAAAAGCGCCTTTTTCGTGTGTTCCAGTTTAATAATAATAATAATAATTGTAGCGGGTTTATTGGGTCACGAGGACCAAAACGTTCAGCAGTTAAAAGAGGCAGTATAACAAGTATTAGATGTGAACATTGTCTTTTAGTTCCTGTTTCACCTGCTCTGGTGAAACTAAAAATCGGGACAAATAAGGAATGACCGAATTACGATATGCCGCCGTTCTTGTGGGTATTGAACGGTAAAGTATACGCATTGGTCGAAGAGATTAACATTTAGATAAACTAGAATAGAGGGGATGGGAGGGGCCACTTAAAATACGAGCAGCGATTTAGAGACAGCAGTAGTTGTCGTCACAAAACAGTTGACATCAATGCTTACGCACAGCACCTTTAACTATGGCATATACGTTCCCGTATTGAGATACTATAAAGCGACTTAAGCAACATCCAATGTTGGCAGGAATAGAATCTTTCTGTCTGGAGTAATCTGTTTTTACTACACCGCTATTTGCTTTTACATTTTTTCTTGGGTGGTCGTTTCTGTGATAAATACGACGCTATGTGTCGTCCCGTCGTAAAGAACAGAATGCCCATTTTTTAATGCCTGTTTAGATGTGCACGAAACCCGTTAAAATTGAAGAGCACTACGTCAATTTCAAGGACAAACCGTTTCACCAAAACTGTTTCAAATGCGACAAATGCAGCGGCGAACTGGCGGGAAAACAATTTTGTATGAGGGGTGAGAGAAAACTGTGCCACGACTGTCTGAAGTCTAAATAAAGCTCATTTTGACATATATTTGAATGCTTGCGTTCTGTCTCGCTGTGCAAGAAGCCGATTTATGGATCGCTGTGCCGTGAAACCTTAACAATTATATAGAAAGTTTCGATTAAGGCTCGCGCTATTTAAATGCACTTGTTTGGCCAAAACACCGACCTTGGTACAAGGGATACCAGGTGACCTATTTAATTGAATGAAAGCGCTTAGTAAAAATATTTTTGATGCTTAAGTGAAAGTCGTTACTTATTGCTTTAACAAAAAATAACCAGTTATAATAAAAAAATATCGCTTTATGCTAATTCATAAAACCCATGTTTCAAATGGTTGTTGAATATTTCAGAAAATGTTCTAATAATTTCCCTTAAACTCAACGACTAACATGGTTAGTTAAAAGCGTCGAAATATCGTTTGAATAATTCCAATGAATTGTATCCCACATTTACTTTGACAAATACGAATATATATATAATATAACTCGGGTAACTCGGCTCACATCTTTGGTTCAATGTCGAAGTCACACTCGTTGGTAAACCGCTTGACAGGCGGACGAACCCTGGTGCTGAGAAGTAGCTGAGAAGTAAACGCAAAGGAAAATTCGGCGGACGAAGTGGAGGAGAACGATACCAGGAGCCAACAGCCAGTAAGGTCGTTCCTATTCTATTCCACAGAACCCGGCTACCTTGCGCGACGCTATCGATCGCGGAGAGGCGACAGTCATCGCTCGAACGGAGCCAGGTGGTGTCGGGGAGTCCAATTTTACTAAATTACCTCGAAACTCCATGAATTACATTAATGAAAGAAAAAGGATGTTATTGCAATAATTCCATCGGATCTGGTAGTAATAATAATGCCGAGACATGGTATTGTTGTAATTCGTGTCAAATTACTTTTTTAATTTTACTGACAAAAGAATTGCTCCCCGAGAACTTAATAACGTGAATACCATTTAATTATTATTATTATTATTATATTTAGTAGTAGTAATATAATCCACCAAATATGAAGAAGACAAATCACGATAGAATAAAGATTTTTTGTTAAATTGGATCGTAGACAGGCGATATGTATTCCAAAGGAGATGTCTTCTGTTCAAATTGAATTATCGCGGTTCACTCCAACAATATGAACAAATTATTAATCACCTATTGGAAACTGGCACAGTACATAATGATAAAGGCCGGTAAATAAAAAAACACACAGATCACAATTATGTTTCATGTTATGTTAAAAAAATGTTTCATCCTTGTGAAATAAATATCGTGTTTTAATTGCCCACCAACATTCGTAATATAAAATATTTCTGAGCGAGTAACACAGCATCATCTATATTAGATACAATCGCATGCACGCCACTGGATAATGTAAATGCTTTAGCGATAATGAAGCTCAATTTTCCAAAACAACAGAATGAAAATAATAAATTCGCCTATTCGCACGGAATATGCCGCGCTGCATTTAAATAAAACTGCAAAGCGAAATATTCTCTCTTCCATTCGTGCTGTCTTGATAAGATTTCAGGCTTTTTAGTTCATTCGGTAGAGAATAATGGCGACGTGTAGGCAAGTCTCTAAAAAAGATGTTTTGGCATTTGCGCCTCTCGTGAACTGAAGGCATCTGAAGGTAATAATACGAACCGCTGATAATCGATAAGGAAAACGTGTTATTTGTCGCATTTATTGACATAGGATAAAGTTGGTTGCTGGAGGTTTCCAATAAAGGTTTCGAAACTACATTTAAACAACCTAGTAACGTTTTGATATCGAAAAAAAGGATTCCGATGTCAAAATATACAAATTAAACGAATCCTTATAATATCATATGATTGGGAATGTCGCCTTTTATTCAAATCGAAATTCTCAGGTGCCTATACTCACTTCAGTTGAAGGCGCTATTTGAGATAATATTGTCGTGTAAATAAGACGCATACTTAAGGGAACATTATTTTAATACAATCTAAAAAGAGAGCGTTAAGTTCGTTTGCTACGATTATTTCAGTAAACATCGGGCCGTCAAGATCCGACAACATCTGATCAGAGAGAGCGAGAGGTATAGTTGACGTGAAAAACAACACCCAAACCAAATCCGTTTTCCGATCAACGATGAGTTGTCTTGTCGATAACAGGTGTGAGGCTTCATGCCCAACCAACAAAAATTCGAATACTTTGCATGCCGACATTCAGATTGTACCGAATCAAGTCTTGCAGAACCACTTAAGTCACGTGCTCCATCAGTGCTTGTCATAGTGTGAACATAATTCACCGGTTTCATCGACGTCTACTCGAAATAAATTTAACAGTGCTTACTGACCAACCGCGTATAGAGGTGCCATTTTCCTTCGATCTGTAAACAAATTGTTGTAAAAATGATTGTGACAGTTTCTTGCGACATTTCGATTGTCCCGTTTAGATTTACCAAAACGTCCATCATTCAAAGCTAACGCAGCGAGTAGCGACCATACATGTAATATGAGACATCGATTCTGCCATTTACATCATCCTATTTATTTTGCTGGTGTTCGAATTCAATAAAACCCAATTCTGAGGAAGTGTATTAGCATATAATAGTCGCTCTCTATCATTGTTGTGGATTAGCTTAAAGGAACAAGGAAAATTAATACAACTTTATCAGAACGGAAAATAAAGGCGTCAGAAATGGTGCATCCTGGTTGTCGTCATAAAGCCATGTTCAAAGCGAATAGCATATATTGTGTTGGTATTTTATATTTCCATTTCATGATTTATAAGAACATTATATTTTTAAAACGACAAATTTTCTGCCGGCTGGTCCACGCCTTTACTATTTGCCCATCAAGAGGGCAAAAAACAATTATTTGATAAATTTAAATTTTAACCTCCAAATGGAACAGTTAGGAGCCGATTTGGACGAACCCTTGTGCATCTGTTCGACAAAACTCCGTACACAACTAGAAATACGTCAAAGGTGGCTCGATGATGCAGTGGTTAGCATCCTCGCTCTGTTGGTGAGGCTGACTCCCGACTCCGGCTACCTCGGGTGGCGCTGAGAACGACGCACCCTGTACAGATATTCGCTAGAAACTTCATGGAAAACCCCGAAAAAACCGGTTTATCCAAGGGAGCCTAAAACAACCCACCTTGCACAAGTTAGCGTTACGCAAAATGGTAATATTGCTCTTTCATTGTTTTCTTTCAACAACCCGACTTTAGGAAGATATTTTAAGTGAACGATACCAGCCAACCTTATACATAAAGCACTGTACCCCCCTCCCCCTGATAACAGGTTAAATGCGGAAACTGCGCAACCAATAAAAATGAGTCGCGACTAGACGATTAATGGTAGACAGACATTCGTCGTCGTCGAAACAAGATTTATCCGTTCGCATAATCGTATTCCGCTTAAAAAAAGGTGGAGGAGGAGATGGAAGTTGCCCGCGCCGCCGCTGTCCATGCAACATTTGACCAATACTAAGCATATTCCCGAGAAGCGTCACGGAAAACCCCCCATGAAGGCGGTTAATCATCTAGCAGAGTTTAAGTTGGGTTGAATGGGACGGCTTCCATGAAGATTCTTCGGGGTGGCGGAGGAGGAGGAGCAGCTGGAAGTGGCCGCCGCTGCATCATTCAGCAATAGAACTGCGCAAAGAATAGACCTGTGCTGCTGTCGACTGACAACCCCCTCAGTCGAAATCCTCACTCTGTTTGTGAGGGACCCGCGTTCGACCCCCCGGTCAGGCCATTGCGGGTGGCACTGCAGGGGACGCAGCCACCTGTAGGCACATTCCCGAGAAACGTCACGGCAAACCCCCATGAAACAGCCGCTTTATCCTCTAGCAGAGTTTAAGTTGAGTTGAATGGGACGGCTTCCGTGGCGTTTACATGGAGATGGTTGGGGATATTGTAGAGATCAAACACTAGAACAGCACAACATATCGACCCGTGCGATGTTTGTGCTGCTGTTCACTGACTACCCCGTCAGTCGACATCCTCACTCTATTGGTGCGAGATCCGGGTTCGACTCCCCGGTCAGGCCATCGCTTGTGGCACTGCAGGGGACGCCACCACCTGTAAGCACATTACCGAGAAACGTCACGGCAAGCAGAGGATGTTTTACAGGAGGTGGCGTCCCCTACAGTGCCTCACGAAGAGGAGAAGGTGGAAGTGGCCGTCGCTGCATCATCCAAGGTAAACTGTGTCTCTAGTGTAACGACATAAATTATTGAAAGAAGAGAATGAACAGTACAATCGACAATTATAATGAACACGTGACAGTAAAGATGAATCTGGGAAGTTAAATAATTTTTTTGGCGTAACCGTCATTATTTGGGTTGAAGACTTCTTCCAACCCTTATTCAATGCGATAATTCGCTGAAACGAGTTAAAAAAGGTTGGGAATACTTTGAATCAGTTAGTCTGATGCGTATCTATGATTTTCATGCAACAAAAAAACAACAAACAACATTTAAAACTATCCCCAAATGGCATGCTTGCGATTGAATTGAATTAAGAGTGAAGAGGAACTTGATAAGTATTGACGAGCAGTTATGTTGCTGTTAAATTGAATTGATTAAATGGAGGCGTTGCTCATTGTGTTTCAGAACTGTCTCGTGCGGCAGCTGTGTGGAAAAATTCTGAAAATATTGTAGGGTTAAAATAATATTGGTCTTTTGATTGATTTTAAGCATAACTACATCATTAGCCGGTTCAGGACACTCGGAGTTGACTCAAACCCCACCAAGACCTTCGCCCCCCGCGATTTTCCGTCGCCTCAAATGTTCTGACTTGTAAATTCTCCGTAGGCTGTTCAAAATAATCTCGTTTTCTAGTGACTTACTAATGGTCTCCATCTAAATAACACTTCGATTGTGAAACACTCTTCGCTGCTCGTATATTAGACGACCCCCCCCATTCAAATTGATCTAAAATTAAACTTCTTCGACCAATGCGTAGACAATACCGTTTAATATCTACAGGAATGATGGCATAATTCCTTATTTTCCCGATTTTTACTTTCACTCGAACAGGAGATGCAGGAACCATAAAACTCACATAAAGCATTCTTAATTTTAGTAGTTTTCATGCTGAAAGGTTTGGTCCCTGTGTCTTCAATAAAGCACTAACCACTATTCTTATATTATTTTAATAATGCGTATGGTTTTTATACGAATAAGACGGGCATTAAGGGCCCAGCAGCAATCAATGCGCTATTTTTTGGCGCACGCTATGGATTTTCGAGAGTTTATGTTGTCTTTCGTGCTAATTTACCTTGATATTATTCCGTGATGTTTGTTGAAAGTTTTAATGCTGAAAGTCTTACACCTTGTGACCTTAATAAAGCAAACATCATTACGTTGAAAACGTCAATCGGAAATTAAACAGAAACCCCAGTATAGTATCGACCGTTTTTAGGATGATCGTGTCATTATCGAACGAAAAATGTCAACCATTTGACCTTATATTAACTACTTCGGTTTTAATTACTTTTCCAATTCCCATCAGAGTAATTAATGTTGAGTTCGTTTCCTCTAGATGTCTACCGCAATTCATTATCTGTTAAGATGCCTGTTAGCGTTGGCCACTGTTGATATAGCTTAATCCCCAGTAAGAAAACCATGTTTTGCTAGATATATCAAGTGCTGTTTTTTAATAAATATCTTACGCGAAATAATTCCTTAAAAACTCAGTATAACAGATTGCGGTCGTCGGATTTCAGTTTTTGAAGAAAAAAGGAAGCCAGATTTATCGATGTAAAGAAGCAATTATGTAGACGAAAAACATTATAGTTCACTCCGAAAAAAATAATATTTTATTATCTATTTCGAACTCGGTTGATTTAATTTTTATTTTCTCACTAATGGGGTGAAATGGAGGGAATTTCGTCAGAAATTGCATCATATTATATTTTAATTACGACCCAGCCGAGTCACCCATGAAAACCTGGCTAGGTATATTTATTTCCATGAAAAATATAAAAATGAACTCTTTTTTAATGATGAACGGTTTTAGGAACCAATAAGGAGACGGCACCTTTCCAAGGAATGTCACGTTAAAATGCTATAGTTAATTCCTAGACAAAGCAAATTAAACAGTATTGAGCCAGAAGCCAGCAGTTTGCAAATATTTACATTAAACAGCTATTGAAACTGGATTTACATTTTTTTCGTGACAATAAAGTAAAGTGCATTTGACGTACATCCATTTATGAAACGCACTAGATCGACTCAGCTGGAGTATCAAAAAACGGATCGAAATCTCAGAGATTTCAGATGTTTGATTTATTTACAAGCCACTGCTGACTAGGAATGTTTAATTGTTTCATGTGTGCCGACATAATGATTCCACAAAAAGGACCAACTACTTCTTAAAATTACGAATAACTTTATAACGCGCCAGAATTCGTGCCTACTTTATTACTAAAGAATCCACTGCTTATTTAGATCTAAAGAAATCAATGACCTTCTATTGCGTCGATCGGAGATACCAATAACGAAGGCGAGAAAGAAGGTGTCTGGCCAATTGTTAATGTTGGGGGAGATACGGAAAACATACAATCCGTATGTTTTTAAATCTGATCGCGTCCCTTTTTAATTTAAGGGAAATAAAGTATTGGCGTCGGAAGCAGGTGAAATTCCGTGGATAGTTTCGGCTTTTGGTTTTCTACAACCCACATTTTCGGAGGATATTTGCCGAATTTAAGACTTCTGCATTCAATATAAGCGTGAAACCTCTTATTCCCCTTTGAAACTAGATAGATTATTCGGCTAATAATTAGATTGACAATGAAACAGAGAATTTGTAGCTGGTTTTCTAACCCTGCGTTCATTTCGAGGTAAAATAAAATCGGAGAATGGCGTCAAAATTCCCTGTGACTGTTGTTCACATGTTCAAAACAACATAGACGATTACTTTGCTCCAATAAATTAAGAACGACAGACTAATTAATTGTGAATCAGACTGATATTATCGTCGTTTGTGTTGGGCTTAATCGATTAAAAATAAACAATCATAGTCCCCTGGAGGCTAAGATATGACTTGCATCGGCGGAAAATTTATTTCATGCGCCTAAATTTCGATTTTTGACGCAGTGAAGTCTGAACACTTTTTTGATGTCATTGATCGTATGAGCTCAGAGCTGAAACTTTATGTGCTCAGTTTGGGGAATCTTCCCTTCAATAATGTCGAATGATGTGTCAAAGCGGACCCATTCGTACTAACCAAGCTATTTGTGAATGACTGAATAGCTAACTCTGCAATGCTCTCCGCTTTGACAGGCATCAATGCTAGGAAATTTGGTCGGAGTAACTTTTATGCTTCAATTATTATTTCATGGTTAAGCAAAACCACGCAAATACTTTCATCGAATATACTTGTCAACATAGTTGAATTGACTTATAAATGAAATTCCTTGAATGAACGGAATAATTTATTTATAGTACTAGAATTTATAACTGGTCTGTTGTTTTGGAAGCCTATCCTTCCAATTTTATCGTGATTTGTTATTATTCCAACTTAACGCCTGTTTTCGAGATAGCCGCGTAAATAGCATTGGCGAAATTAACTCATTTATAACGGTTTATTTACTTGTGAACTCATTTCACAACCATTTAATAGAATGCAAATTTCCGTTGCCAAAGGGAATATCTCTCGTCTTCCGATCGGCGATTTTCTGTTCTCGTATTCATCGTCTTTGCATTAATTGTGGCGCCACAAACGTTCGGCGACGTAGTCATTAACTGGTCACACCATTGCGCATTTCAATGATGCAAACGTAAAACGCCTCCCAACCTCTTCCATAAAAATTTCGAAACCACCGAATTCCCGTCAGTGAATGAATGACAACAATATTTCGCAAAACTGTTTTCACATTTTTTGTAGATTACAGATTAATGAACAAAAGGCCGGGTGGCGACACAATTGAATTGTTGATGACTAGCCTAAAACAAGTAGAAATAAGTATTATTGGAGTTGGTGTAACCATTTGACGTCATCCCACTTTAAACATTATGCTAAACAAATACATACAAATAGAAAATAAATAGCCTGCCGATACGATCGACGATGCATCAAGAGGATAAATTAACTCAACTGTATATTTCAACTCACCGATGGAGGCTGGCGAGAGTGCCAGCCGACTATGGAGTGTTCGATCTACCAATAGAGCATGCGTTTCCTAAGCCCCCCTATGCGCTCGAATGCATTGGAATCTTTGAGTAGACGCAGAAGATGCCGAGCCTCTTCAAGCTCTGTTAGACAGAAAGGCATTTCGTAAATCAATTAATACAAACCCTCGTCTTCAGTGTTCATTATTCCACCACGTTTCCAGTACAGCATCCTCTTCTCCTCCTCGTGAGCCTTGGAATCCTCGCTGTTTGCAGATGCAAAAGCGAGAACGGCAACCAGTGTCAATAGGGCTACGTAGGTGTAATTCATGCTGGGCTAAATAATCGAGCTATAAAGTGTTAAAATCCGTGCTTATGTAAACCGCAAGCCGGCAGGTGATTGGGTAAATTAATGGGGTGAGGAGAAGCAACCAATAAAAGGGAGATTTGGTTGTGGTGCGCCAATGCGCTCAAGCGACCAATCAGACACAAAAAAATGAAGAAATGTGGGTAATAATGCCGAAATGTGGATGGTCTGGAAATTTTGTAAAAATAGGGCCATAATCGATTGAAAGAAAAGGTCTTAACCCATCTTGCTTAGTTGAGAATCGTTGGTTGAAAGTCCTTTTTTTGAAATTAGAAAGAGAATTAATAGAAATGAAAAAAATAAAATTAAATAAGACACATTTACGTTTTCATATTTAATTGAAAGCATTTGCTGATTCATTGACGATTTATAACAAAATTTATAATATAATGTACATCTATATAATATACATGAGTCGTTAGCAATTAATTTATAAATCTTGAAGTCACTACAAACTTCCGACCTTGTATATATTAAAATAATAAAAAATGATTACGACATTTTAATTGAAAACCCTAAATAATCGCATATAACTTATGCAATATATAATGATGCGCTCATAAAATGCATCTAAAAAATATATTGTAATAAATGTTAAAGCTCTGCTCTGATTAACTAACAAGAAAAATTCCATGACGGATTTCTTTTGGACACGCGTTGTGGATTCTTCCTGAATTTTAATTGAATTTTGTTTATCTTTATTGGTTTCCCATTTTATTATCAACTTTGAACTCGTTTTTTAAATGAGTCATTTGTCACACTTGTCAATACCTCGTGCGAATCACACCGATTTAAACTCAAAATACATAATTCCCGTGATTTACTGAGAGTAATATCCCATCGAAAAAAGATAATGACTCGTTTTTCTAAAGTATTCAACGGACCCATAGGACGCAAACGTTTAGGTCGATTAAAAATTACCTGTTTCCGTTTGTTTAAATGGTAATCTCTTCGATTACGAATACCATGCAGTTTAATGTCTACAAGAGCGGTTTTTTTCGAAATTCAGTCATTCCTTATTCGTCTCGATTTTTGGTTTCACGCAAACACGTGAAGCATATATCACTCAGATAGAAATATAAATGATGTTGTTTTAAGCTGAAAATTGAAGACTGTGATTCCTTAAAAAACGATTAACATTATTATTGATAGTAGATATGATATGTTAGTTCATAATAAACTATGTTTACGATCGCGTGTTAAATCATTTTTGGACCAATAGAGATTCATTTTAAATACACACACAATATCTTATCAGTTGTCGTTTTGGATTTTCAAAAGTTTTCAACCCCATTTCTGCCAAAACGGAAATGGTTTTTTACTTACGGCACGGTTCCAGGAATTGTAAAAGGAAATTCTGATGATTTTTTGCCTTTAGAAAGCGCCCATTCTCACGAGCTTGTATGCTTTGCCTCTCCCGTTTGCGTATTTTCGATGTTTATTTGAGCCATATTTTCTCCAATTATTCGTTCCTCCATCAGATCAAGAGAAAACATTACTTGTTTTATGTTATATACATAATGATAACAATGGTAAGGGCGTTATAAAGGTCACGAGGAAAAAACGTTTCAGTCTAAAAATAATATTATTGATATTAATAAAAATGTATGTTAGCTCCTGTTTCACAGGTTCGGGTTAAACTAAAAATCGGGAAAAATAAGGAATGACCACATTTTATAGATTCCGTCGTTCTTGTTCGTTTTGAACTGTGTAACCTACGCATTAGTCGAAGAGATTTTCATTTCGACCGGCCTGAATAGATGGGGAGGAAGTGTTCATCTAATATGCGAGCAGAGAGGACTGTTAAATTCGTTGAATGGTGATCATATACAGGCAACTAGAAAACGAGATGTAAAATGCATTATTAGGATATTTCTACGATAATACTTTATTTAAACGTATTAAGGTCGCAAGGACCAATTCAGATATTCCCATCGGTATTTGATTGATTTCCGATAGCCCCGTGGGCATTTAGGCGACAGTCGCCACCCATTATTGGGGTCATGACATCGCCTTTCAGGGACATGGCGATAGATGTTTTCTACAGGAAAATATTTACCGCAGAAATATTTGCGAGCGACATTCTGCTGCTGGAGGCTAAACCTTCTTCATAGATGGCCTGTCCATGAGGTGTCTTGGGAATATTGTACAGCTGGAAGTTGCCGCTGCATCATCTAACTCTTAGCCAACACACAAGGGCGGCCACACATGGAATTCAGGCAGGTTAAACTGTGGATGATGCAGCAGTAGCCGTTTCCGCAATCCGACAGCCTCCAAGCCTGCTGTGCCCGGCTAATTGTTTGGGTGTCCGACCAGAGTCGACCTCCGATTCGACCACAGGGGACTAAAGGCTACACCATTGGGACAGATTGCTGAAGATGTATTTGGTCACGGAATACGCAATGCAACAATCCTTTTTTTAACTAAACTAGGTGTATAAATGTCAACAGTTTTATTTTCAAGTTCGTGCTATTGAGCTTCAGATGAGTGAAAAACAACGTACACGCCAGCAACTACTCACCGCTGAGGAGCCATGTCAAGATGACTGCCAAAAATTGAACTGAGTTTCGTCGTTATTTTCAATTTAAATTTCTGTCAGAAAAACGTGTCTCAAAGGCATTTTATAAGTAGACATTTAAGTAGGCTGAAGAACTCTGAAAATCCCCTTTATTTTCTTTTCGGTCAGATTATTTTGGAGATCGGTTCACAAATTGGCCTACAATAATAATAATAATATTCGCTTTATTAAGGTCACAAGGACCAAACCTTTCGTCATTAAAATTTACAATAAACAAAAATGTTACAGGAAGTGACGATTATGCGTAGAGAAAGCAGTATAAGTTAAGAAGAATAAAATAAGTAACATCAAGGAAAATTTGCAAGAAAGGCCAATTTAGCCCACGAAGTATATAAAGTTTATAAAGTTTGGCAAACGGGAAATGGCGGCCATTAAAGGCCCTATCCAAAACGCGCCCGCGACAACCCAATATTCCGTCGAAGAAAGAGAGATTTAAGTCTTCAAATATAAAATCCACAATAATGTTGCCTTGCAGATTTCGTAACATAGAATAATAGTTTAGTTATTCTAGATGGCGATGAAAAACTGCCTTCCCAAGTCATGACACTGAACACTACTCACGTTTATTTAAAATTCTAATGTCCCAGTATATCCAGTCATTAATAAAGTTGATGATGTTAAAATCACCATATTTCTGAAGAATGATGTTGCCAGATGTTAATCCAATTAAGAAAGATAAAATCGAAAATTAAGCGTCATGTTTGGATATCAAAGCGTTGAACGACAGGTATCGTACTTTAGGTTAAGCGAGTCTTGATTGTTATCAGATTGCCATTAGAACAAGTGGCGAAATGTTGATAAAATTGCATCTTTTCCTTCATCATGGAGATAATAAAGTTTTCACGCTCATGTGAAACAAATGCACCAGTTTCTTAATAATAGACAGGAAACACTCTGCAAACGATAGAAGAGCCATCTCCTGATTTCCGACGTCCTGCTTGCATCTATACGAGAAAAATCGACTGAGCTTATTTGTGTTAGTGGTTTTCCTAAATTAACTGGTACGGATTAAAACGCCTGCTTTTAGCGTTGAATCAAAGAGCGTCGCTAGCGCCACCTCAATTCGCCCATTACGAGAAGCTGTCAGGGAACCGCCGAATGTCCGACCAGAAGTTCCGTTGGTGGGGCTTTTGTTTGCGGAAGTGTGCCCGGTCTTGTCGGCTTCATTGGGTTGATTTTTTCCTTTCATTTGCCAATTCACCCTTCCTATAATGTGGCATTTTAGGGGGAAACGTTCTTGGTTTATTCGTGGTGGAAATCAAACAGCCCTCTGCTTTCATCGGGTAAGTCTCGGTTTGGTTTCCGCGCATATAAATACAATATTACAGGACTGAAATCACGACAGCTGAGAGAAAGTTTGTTCCCAAACATATTTCGCGTGTCTTGCAGTCTAATTAATACTCAACCTAATATTGCCAACGGAGGTGGCTATTTTGTAAATACCACTAGCTTAAATGTACGGTAGATTGTCGTTGCTGACATCCTATATAAAGAAAGATTTTCGCTGGTCTTGTGTCATATATTTTCCTGATAAAAAATTTTGAACATACGATTGTATTCCCAAAACTAGTCACATTCTTTGGAAAATATTAAAGACTCCCAGGTATTCTCGCCACGGGATTGGTCCGTGCGTTTAACTGATAGCTACTTATTTGACAGGTGCACGTCATGACTTAATGACCTTAAGAATGCAGCTGGGGCGTTCTTCGAGTGGAAAGATTCTGACCTTGAGACATTTCGACCATAAGATCATTAGACCATTTAGCCATTAACCGGGAATTTTCTTTGCTGAATAAGTGTAACCGGCAACTTCCTGGCAAGCCGAAATAAAAACATCCACTCGAATGGAGGGAATGCCTATATGGTAGACGCATAGCTTTTGAATAATGAATTGTGCTTCAACGTGGATAAGAGTGATTTTTTGGCAAAATTAGCTACGGGTCCTAATTATAATGTGTTGGGAGAAGGGGGTTATTGTAGGAGTCTTGTCGATTGGAGAGGAAGACAGCTGAGTCTGAGTTAGACATCCTGTGTTGAGGCACGGGGAAAGTTGTCTCACTTATGATGCACCGGGCAGCTATGGTTGCCATCCCGCGGAAAGAGAGTTTTGAGCAATCGCAACCTCCTATTGGAACACATGCGGGATATTGTGTTAATTTGAAACTCGCGGTAAACAACGGGCGTTACACGACCATGATGCTTTTGGAAAACTACACGTTTTAGGTATTTTCATTTGTTCGCGGTTTCTGTTTTGCCTTGAAGTTTGATGTTCTTTTTTTATGAATTATTCAATTAAGCACCGATTTCGAATGTTAAATCATAATTTGTTCACACATGTATGTATTATAGGTGATCGACAATTTACGACTAATCAGTAATATATTATAAATGTTCCCCGCGTTAAACGATTACAGATTTCGATTGTTTCAGTGGCATTTTCGATGAAATTTGCGCATAATTTGGGCCAAAGTTTGTACCAAACAGTAACACGAGGCCTGTTAAGGCTACTAAACATATTTTCAAGGGATTTAAATGCACATATAATTCAACACTTCAACTCACATCTGTTGAATGCATCAAAATGCATCTCCATTACTTTTTCCCTTAGAGCCGATGTTGACACTCCTGAAATCTCTTCACTCCATAATTTCGCCTCGAGATCAAAATCGATCCAGATTTTTAACGGTCGGTTATCATGGAGTGATCATATGGATGCCGTCGTCGGTAAATGTCGTCGCCTCTGTTTCTTAGTTCGCCGGTTCAGGAGACTTTGTTTAAGGTCTGGCCGCATAAAAACCTTTTTCCATGCCTGTATAATTCCCCTTATTGTATATTTTTCCCCAGTCGTTTTAGCAGCCTTAAATGTTCTGCATTTTAATCCCTTCGTAGGCTTTTTAAAATAAGCTCGTTTTCAAGTGACCTGCCTATGCTCTCCATTCATAAAATCATCGTTCAACGCAAATTCAATAGTTTTTCACTACTTGCTACTCGTATTTAAAGTGATACCTCCTATCCCCTCTTTTCAAGTTTATCTAAGTGTAAATCTCATCGACCAATGCGTAGGCTATATCTTTCAATACCCACAAAAACGGCGGCATATCGCAATTCGGTCATTCCTTATTTGTCCCGATTTTTGGTTTCACCATAGCAGGTGAAGCAGTAACTAAAAGATAATTTTCATATCTATTACTTGTTATACTGTCTTTAAGCTGAAAGTATATGGACTCGTGACCTCAATAAAGCCACTGCAATTATGGTTATTATTTTTATGTATCAACAACCAGCTGTTGATATTCAATTCAAAATTTAATTTGAATTTGAAAAGAAACTGAAACTTGAAAGACGATTTATATTTTTATGTTTGGAGCGTTTTATCCCCGAGGCCTTAATCAGGCTATGGGAGGAGAATTGTATAGCTTGCGTTCTTTATGGAAGGGTTCTGAAGATCGACCACGAGTGTGGCCTTCATGAATTTGAATAAAACTGATTGGGTTAATTCCAAACTTATATTCAACATGAACATTTGACCTTTTCCCTATGCTGGCATTCAAATTTGATTGGTTTTCCTGAAAAAAATTAAAAATACTCACATGAAAATATAAGTATGCAAATGCACTTACATGATAATTTCGTTCGTTAGTTCTAAAGATGAGCGAAATTAGTGTTAAAGGGATATTTTTCACAAATCCACTCAATATATTTTGTAATTGGAAGCTTACTTATTTATTGATTTATTACTGCTGTGGCTAGAATCGTTATTTGGTAATAAATTCCATTGATTTATTTGTCGATAGAGTGAATCATTGATATCCTCGCGGAGATAATAGTGAAGATGTTATCTGGGTCTCCATAAAATTGCAAGATTTTCTTACACGCGATCCATTCATATTCTAGAATTGATAGACTGAATATTTTTCTATTTAGAAAGACAAAGAAACATCTTTGTAGTTATTCTTTTAAGGCATGTCTAACCACAAAAATGTACAATTTGTTTCATCTGGTAGATCCAGAAATGAATGCACTTCAAGATAACCAGCTTCTAAAAATGTATCACATGGCTGGTTTCTTAAGCCCAAAATACACAATTTCGTGTACCGACGACACAAAAAAGAAAAACCTTGTTCAAGTGTCCAAAGCACGTCCACGTCAGAGCGATCTTCACTCCCAAACCGGTCTGTGAGAACACGGCAAACTACTGAAAATTTCGATATTTCTGCACAAATGACACCGCGTTGAAAGGAAACCACAGCATCACAGGCGCAGTGATTTGTCAAAAAACGACAAGCGGTTTCACCTTTTTAAACAATATGCCGCACTTAACGTGGCAAAACCACTAGCGCTTAAATTCATTTTGTTGTATTTACCGTTCCTTTAAGCATTTGTTTTTATACTTTTCACTTAAGCATTATTCCACACGTTGATCTATCAATTTCGTATGGATGTATCCTTTTCTAAGTACATGTATGCACTAAATATTCTCCTCCTATACCGAAACTGATCGATCGTCGATTGAAGTCTATCAGAGGCAATTCTAATGGGCGAATTTCCTGTTCCAAGTATAAAAATTAAAAGGAACTGGTCATCGATGGCCCTCCTGCGATTAATGATTTGAATTCCACACAAATCGCGCTTCAGCCGCTTTCAGTAAGTCGAAGAAACAATAACCATCGAGCTGGTTGACATTCGTAGTCACTCTCCGGCACAGCACGTTCTCTCGTCAATTGCGTCCATGAATCAACGTTCGATTCTCGACAAAGTTGAGGATTTTCGTTCGTTGCTGCACAATTCAACCCAAGAACTCTTCAAACAGTTATTCCATTACTGTTTTCCCCCAAGAGAATTCCGTGTCTTATCTAATAATAATAGTAATAATGTTAAGCGCTTGATTGGGTCACGAGGACTAAAACTTTCAGCCCATCAAATAATATAACAATACGAGAACTGTCTTTTAGTTCCGGCTTCACGTGCTCTGTGGTGAAATTTAAAATCGGGAATGGCCGAATAACAATAAGCCGTCGTTCTTGTAGATATTGAACAGTATTGCCTACGCATTGGTCGAAGGGATTCAGATTTGGCTAAACTTGAATAGAGGGGATGGGAGGGGTCACGTTATTCACGAGAAGCCATGAGTGTACACCTTGTGAAGTGTCGATAAATGATGATCGCTTTGATGGAAAGCGTAGTCAGGCAACTTGAAAACGCGATTATTTTGAAAAGCCTACAAAGTGTAAAAATGTCACAATATTTTAGGCCAGGGAAAATAACGGTGGAAATTATATTCAATAAGAGAAATTATACAAACGTGGACAACGGGTTCTATACGGCTAGAGCTCACGCAAAGTCTCTGGGACAGACGAACTGAGAAACAGAGGCGAGACATTTACTGAAGACGACATCAACATGATCACTCCAAGATAACTGCCTACTGAAATAACGCCGAGGAATTTTGAGCGCGAGGCTAAATTATTGAGTGACGCGGTTGCCTGAGTGTCAACATCTGCTCTCAGGGAAAACATAATGGAGATGCATTTTGATGCGTTCAGTAGAAGGACTTTCTCTGAAGACAACTCGAGTAACTCGGTTGTGGCCTGTGGGTAGCTGACAATCCTTATTCGTCTTACAGGCATGGCATAAATTCGGGTGGTCAGTGTATTCGATGAGAACCACGTCATTTGGGGACCGAAGGTTGCATGTGTAATAGTTGAAAAGGAAGGGGAAAAGCACTGTGCCTTGCAGGAGGAGAATTGTTCGTTTCCGAGTATTACGTGTTGGAGAAATAATGTTGAAACCAATTTACCAACCATACTTCCACGCCATATTCAGAGAGTTGGAATATGATTCGGGAGCGTGATAAAGTGAAAAGGATGAGGTGAAGTGCCTCCCTCATCGCTTTCGCTCCGGCTTCCAGTGAAAAGAAGAGGGTGTGCGGAAAATTATCCACGACGTCCAGAGTGCTTATATTTAGTTTATAAGCCACCTGGAGCGGGTCATCGGCAGTTTTTATTAGACAGGGACGTTTTCTCAATCACTATCAACCACAAAACGAAGTTGGCGATATGTTTATGCGTAACAGGTCCCAGGGAAGCATTGCCCGGTTTTCTGCCGACACCTCTCCATCCCGAAGGAAAAGGGGAGTATTCTCCTAACGATTAATTTGCGAATTGGGTGACAATCGAAGAAATCCCGTGGTGACCGATTTTCAGAACCGCGTCTCCAGACGAGACGCCGTGGAGCTATTGAGGCCAGTCAAAATGTTGGAGATATAGGATTCATGGGATAAAGAGAGGCACCGGGAGAAGATCACCGGATTAGAAGATAAAACCATCTCTTCTTCCGGTTTGCAGGGATCACTGTCTATAACACCTTTATACACCGCCTCTTCCACCAGAAGTCTCTTTGTACAAGTCTAACCACCGAATTGTCGTTGGTCTACTAAAAATGTATAGCAGGGACAATTGGCGCTATTCACGTTGTTCTAGACATCTAAAAAGTCTCATACGTTCTCAGTGACCAATTAAGAGACTATCGACTTCACAGTTTCTACCTGATTCCAAATATGCTGAAGAAGAAATCGACACAATAAGTAGCTATCCCCGATTTAGTTGCGACTCGAATTACGCATTTACCGAGCTATCTCAAGTCTCCACTGTTTGACCTTAAGCCTCATTTAAGGCGACGAAATGAAAGTAACACAAATTTCGCTTATGGGCATAGTGTATAAACACCTTATGTAGATGCCCTGATCATTCCTCTCATATTATACTGCAACCAAGTCGGTTTCGCTGGCCTCAACCATGCTGGTTTTTTAACACGTCGTAGGATTCGGAAAATAGCTTCGTTCCCTTACAGATTATCTATGCCCTCCACTAGAGTTGTTTAACATAAGCTGTCGATAGGATAAATCAAGTTTCTGCTATTGAATCTTTTAAGCCTATGCAAGGATCCACTATTGTGTCAGCAAGGTATAAATCACATGACAAAAATAAATACTTTTATTGCGTATTTACCAGTTTTTCCAAATAAATGACGGTTTGAACTGTGTTGTGGTGAGCAGTAAATTTGGAATGGCGTAAAAATGCCATGACTTTCAACAAACGATAATTAGAATGAAATAGGATAAACAAAACAAGTGAATGCAATCCACCACTTCCGCTATCACTATTACCTGATTTTCTGTATTTCAGTTGAACACAGCCGCCTCCAACTTCATCGCAAGATAATCCGATAATTTTTGTTTAAATTGAATAAAAAGACTAGTCTTTTTTACGACTGCTAATCAATGTTTTCTACATATATATATATATATATATACGCAAATGCCAAACCTATGCAACATCCCAAATCTCCGGAAGTTCTTCGCCGATTGCTTTGACATTGTAACACAACGTTGCAATCAACTCAACGCGGTTTGTTGTCCACCCGGTGACAAGTAATATTCTCAAAACGATATCCTGTTGTTCGTTTTTTCATGTCACACACATGGAATCAATTCAATGAGCAAAGCGCATGTGCGGATGGCGAATATCGTGCATCTTATTTACTCATGTTTCGTGAAATTCCATCGTTTATACACATTCTTCGAATCATATGATTTATTAAAAACCTTCATCTATGGTTGTCGTGCTATTCTGATCTTTGGGCCACGAACTCATAGCACACCCACCCATGACCCCGTGATCCCAAAGGGTCAAGTGGCAACACGATCGATCAGCTGAGATTCAACCGCGAAGGTCACATAAGCGGGAAAAATAGAGGGTTTTAATTGGCCTTTGTTTAATTCAAAAAAATATTAAACATTTTCTCTTTTGTTTCTTCTCTATTTACTCATTTTAGCAACAACAATCCGTTGCCAGGTACATCGTGCGATAAATAAAGTTATAGAAAGTCGGAATGGTTACTGGCCATTTGGTCAAGTTTCAAAAAAAGTTTGAGTCGGGTACCTTTGTGAAAGTCATTCTACGAGTCAGTTTGAAGTACATCATGTTGCCGTTAAACGCTTATATAATGCTTATCGTTCTGTTTAGGTCACTAGGATCAGCACATTCAACGTTAACAAAGTTGCCGTCTGCATACTAAAACTGTCTGGGACTTCGAGTTTTCCACCTATTCTGGTGTTACTAAAAATAGGGGCAGACATTCATCGCGCCGATCGTCGTGATCTGCAGACAAAGGTTTAGAGGGAACACCTAGTAAATTTGAGGCGACTGATGCTGCTGGGAATCAAAGATCAAGATAAGCCCAAGCCAATATATTGGACACAATGGCGTCCTATTTTTGTGCGAAGTAAATCACACCCTTTCTATGGTTATTCCATCATTTGATGGTCGATAATTTATTCCCAAGAGGTCTATTAATACATGTTTACTCGCACAATCATATCATTGGAAAATCAAAATTTGTCCGGCTCTCTCCTACTACAGGATAAACCGGCTTCTCGGGAGTTTGCCATGACGATTCTTGGGAATATATTTACAGGCGGCGTTTCCCAGTGCCATGCAAGTTTGCCTGACCTTTATTCAACTAAAACCGTGACTTATGAAGCCACGAAAAAGTCGCCTCTTCTCGTGCACGTGTTGCGCCTAGTGTAATCGTAACATTGGCCCGATTTTACGCTCTAAGTTCAGACCTGAGAGCAGATTCAAGCTAAGGCAAAAAGAGGCACGATCAACTAGGGACTCATATAAACGGTGGCAGAGGAAGTTAGTCAATATGGCCACTGAATTCGATCATTATTTGCACGGGAACGATCGATATAAATGACGAACCACCCAGCATGGGATTCCCAACGCTACGACATCGGTTTGACGTAATATTTGCTTCATTTCAAGGAAATACATTCCCGGTATTAAAAACGTCATTAAATTTGACTCTTATTGGAACATCGTGAACATTGTCTTTGTGCCAACATGCAAATGAGATCGGAAAACAGGTCAAGACTTTTTTTTCGGCCAAAACTTTGGGAGTTTACGGTAGATGTAACCATTATTCAATCATGTCTTTTCTTAACGAAATCCGTAATCGTTACAATGAATTTGCCATTGTTTTAGTCTTTTCTATTGTGGTTTGTTAAAGTAGAAATGACAGTTCGGGGGAATCCTCAGTTAAATTGCTGTTCGAAAGACGCAGTTAATCACGCTGCATGCAAATTCACTCACACAATAATGGTTTAAAGTAAAAAAAGTTGAAAGAGACCATCAAAACGCTGGCCCTACGTGACATGAAATATTTTTCGTATCCATTTTATTTTTTATTAATTTTACTGTCTGTATTTTTCATTATCTGGTTGCTATGTGTTCGTAATACATGAACGCACCAATGAAATTCGCGCTCTGCGAGAGTCCGATGGTGCAGTGGCGTTATAGGAAGACATCTAGAAGAAATCCAGACTCCGAAATATTGTATTGTGGAAAACGGTGTTGATTAAACGATGCGAGTTCGTAATCGAAACAGAGGCTGGGAGGCGAGGGGGTAGGGCAGTGTGCATGATAGGACTAAACAAGCTTTATCAATATTAATGGCACTACACAAATATACCTCCTTTAATGTTCACTTCTGCCAACCTACCATGCAGGAGAAAGGATTTTAAAACTTTGTTTAATACGATTTCGTCGGATGAAGTTAACAGATAGTAGTAGTAATTTTGAATCCCTTCTGTATGTGGTTGTAATATTATTTGTTGCAGGAACAGTAGTTTGTATTGAACTGGGAAGACAATAACACTCGTTAACATGACGGACAAACATTAAATCGAAATATTGTTTTACTAGATCTATTTGTGGCGTAAAATGTGAAATTATTTTTTTTTTTTGCAATCTGTGTGTGGAGGAAACATTGTGTTAAATGACTATTTTTAGTGTAGCATTACTAGTGGTTTGCTGTTATCATTAATTGTAAACATATAATTAGCTAATAAAGGCCGAAAACTCTTGAAATTGGACTGCGCCAAATTATCTTCATTGCTAAATTTTTAACGCAACCAATAGTTTTCACGTAATTCGATCAAATATGTTAAATAATTCAATTTATTCAGACTCTCACTATGAAAATATGCACCAGAGGAGCTATTCACTTTGGCCATGGTCTTTTGATGTCAGGTATTATTGCTTCAACAAAATGTTTTTTTTGTCACTTATATTTCTATTTCTACTAAGCTGTTTTATTGTAATCAGATTAGAAGTGGTAGATCAAATGGATAAGCACGTCCAAAAAAAGTTGTTCATGCAGCACCGCTGAAATAACTTCGAGTAGTGAACGATAACTGCAAAATTAATGTCTTAATTTGTCTGTATGGTTGTTGTTTGTTTGAAATGTGTTGATGACGAATAGGCGCGTCATTCGTTAACCGGACTGTGTGTTGGTTTGTTTGAGATTCATCAATCGCACCCGTTCGAGGCGAATCAAGTGAAGAAAACACCAGGAATTTGAGCATCGGCAAACTAACTATTCATCGAACCGTGGGGGAGAATAAATAAAACGTTCTATCCACGGCATAGAATGCTCCAGCACCTTTATCCCAAGAGGGCATACTTGTAGTGCCCTTGACAACTTTGCTTATTCATGACAAAGTATAACAAATCATATACGTCCGACTAGCTATGGCTAGTCGACGTGTTTAAAAATATCCTAATTCAATCATGGAAAAACGGTTTTGATATCGTCTTTTTTCATCATGAAGGATTCCCAAAGGCATATGATAGTCATCACTACAGTTGGATCCCTAAAAAGGATATTATATCATAAATATTCTATTGGTGTTTGGGATTGAAGATGTGATTGGATTTGTATAAATTAGCACAAACATTGAGATAATTCAATTGGAATTTGAATACATTTTAACTGAATTTGGTGGAAATTCATCATTTGGATAAAATCGGGAAGTTCTACCAATGCTTGGAATGACCGAATTGTCATACTCTGCGCTAATTGATGACTAGCATTTTATTGTGCGCATCTAATTCATATCCGCAATTATTTATCGGAATAAAAGAGATATTTTCTGTTATAAATCTTGGTTTCTGTAAAAACATTATGTAATTATAAAATAACAATGCACCAAAAGCCTTTCGAAATTTGGTCGTTTCATGTGTTTTGGGGAACGGGGTCTATTGACCTTTTGTCATAGGTTTCTCAATTTCGTGTATATTAGGCACAAATTCAGTTTTCCTACAAATTTCACATTTAAAGGACCATATTTGCTAGGTTGAGTCCATATATAAAGCGGTTCATTGGTTAACCCGAATTTGTGTTTATTTGGTTGCTGTTTCAATGAATCTTGGGCGAATGAAATGGAGAAAACACCTGGAATATGAGCCACGGCTGAGAAAACCCTGGCTCATTAATCTCATCAATTCGGCGCTTGCCAAAGACCAACCAATTGCCACCTTCCACAATTCCTTTATGTTTTAATAATAATAATGGTATTCGCTTTATTAAGGTCAACAGAACCAGAACTTTCAGCATTAAATGTTACAGACAAAAATGATATAAGAAGTTGCGATGGTACATAGCAGGTGTAAAATAATTGAACAAGAATGAACGAAATAAAAACGAGGTAAATTTGCAAGAAAGGCAAATTAGACCCTCGAAGTGTACAAATTTTGGCACCTCCTTACTATTTACGGTGAAATCTGGAATAATTTTCATCCGACCTCTGATATTCCCTTTCAATATTCATCACTTTATTCAGGTCACAAGGATTCACACATAAATTATTATATAAAATAATAAAAAGAAGAAGAAGAAGAAGAAGAAACAACGCTACAACGTAAAAGCGTTTCTGAGCTCTTTTGGTGAGACAATGACCGAGTTGCAACGTGCAACATTTGTTGTTGGAATCAAGCGGTATATCAGTCGCATTGGTCGAGGAAATTTACATTGTAGAATACAAGAGTGCGGGGTGTGTGAGGCGTCACGTGGTATACGAGAGGCAATGCGAGAACGCACATCGTCTTGTAAATCACCACATTTTAGCAGGCGTTGAGGAAGAGTTTCCGATTCCGACTCCAACGTGCTGGTGGCGGTTAGATAATTAATTTAGAAGTCAGTTCATCGACTATCCTTCAACTCCATCACTACGTTTACTGTACAACTACGAATGTAATTGAGGCTTTTATTTAAATAACCGCCATGCATTAAACGACTTCGGGTATCAAATATCTGAATGGCGCGATTTCCAACAAGGAAGACCGCGAATCAATAAAATTGTTTATTATCAGAAAAAGAGCAAGAACCCGGCCCGGGCCATAGTATTCGTGGTGGTGTACTTTAGCCAATTGGAAGCCCTGGAAGGGATGTCGCAGCTTGTTTCGTTCTAGTGACCTCGATTGAACTTTGAGAATAACGTTTTCTTGTAATTGATAAGCATATCAATGGCAAATCGCAAGCAGAGTGTACACAAATTTAGAAAGTGGCTGTTCGAGTCCAGCGGAAAATGCGTTCAACGCAATATATGCGCTGCGTATATTAAATTAGTCATTGAAGATGGTGAAAACTTGAACTGTTTAAATTTCGGATTAACTGGCAATATCTTTGTGTGTGTCATAATTTGATAACGATGCAAGGCCTCTTCGTTTCAGGTTTACCTTTGATTCATAGATCGACTTTCGTTTCTAATGATTGAAATGCAAAATAATCGATACTCATGAACCTGTCCGTTCAGGTATCTTAGTCAGAACCAGGCTATATCGTGTAGACGAACCTACAGAGGCAAATCGTGATCTTGCAGTGACCTTAAACGCCCCTTTTTGTTTTAACGGACACGAACCGAATTCGACCCACCAACGCACCATCGCCGACTTAACGTTATGGTTTTGTTTTAGTAAATCAAGAAAACACTCTTGATTACACTTTGGTTTGCGTTCTCTGATATTACCATTTTTAGACGCGTATGTCGTAAAAAGGTTATGTTGGTTAAGTTATCGTCGAACTGCGAATCACGACATTGGCGAGCATAATTGTTTTCGGATTATCTTCTGATGAGCGCCCCCATAGAGCAATCTTCCGACGTATTTGCTGTCTCTATTAAAATTCCACCTCCGTAGAAGAGCGATATAGAGGCACGGCTTTCGGTCGTGGAATCCCAGTTTGCGGCGAAAGGAATTGTCGCCGAGAAAACCAAGTTTCATCACGTCGTGGCGTCACTGACGGAGGATCTGGTTGCCCATTTACGCCACATTATCGTTGCACCACCGGCAGAGAGCCCGTACACTGTGCTTAAGACAGCTCTTATTCAACTGTCTGCGACAACAAAGACACAGCGCTACAACGCTCTGTTTAATGAAGAGGAATTGGGTGATGAATGACCGTCGCAACTGCTGCAGCGTCTGGAAGCCTTATCGGTGAACCAAGACGTCAGCGAATGGATCATTCGGCACCTATTCACCCAAAAGTTGCCCACAGTCTTCAGAGCTTCTTTGGCTACCCTCCCACTCACGCTGCCGCTGGTCCAGTTAGGCGAGTACGCCGACCGCATTTTCGCCGCTCACCCTGGTCATCCATCAGTCGCCGCTGTGACAAGACTCCCACAGACTCTCACTAACGACGAGGTTAAAGAGTTGCGTGACTTGAGGCACCAAATGCGTAACTTGCTGGAGAACAAGGACCGCTCGCAGCGTCAACGGAAGCCACCGATGGCCGTTAACACAAGCAAGCAAGACGACACGCTCTGCTGGTATCATCAGTGGTTCGGGACCAAAGCAAGAAGCTGCCGTTCTCCATGTACTTGGTCGGGAAACGGAGAGGCCAGGCAGTGAGTGCGGCTTTCACTCCGCCTGGCAAGTATACACCCAGCCGCATTCTGTTTGTGAAGGACGTCGAACGCGGTCGCCGTTTCATGGTGGACTCTGGCGCTGACGTGAGCGTAATTCCCCCTCTATGTCTGACCGTTTACACCTTGACACAGATTTCGTCCTCCAGGCTGCCAATCGAAGTAACATCAAAACTTATGGCCAGCGTGCGCTTCGTCTCGACCTCGAGATGGGGCGCATTTTCCCGTTCACATTCATCGTGGCTGATGTCCCTCATGCGATCTTAGGTGCAAACTTCCTTTTCACATTTGACCTATCTGTCAGCGTCCGACGAAAGAAACTCGTTGACGAATCGACGGCAGCGGTAGTTTCTGGATACACCGCAATGACCTCGATCCGCCACCTCACCCACATTCCTATTCCCTCTCCCTACAAGTGATCCTTCGGCGCCTGGATGAACACGGGCTCGTGGTGAATCCCGAGAAATGCCATTTTGACCGAACCGAAGTAAGTTTCCTGGGTCACTTGGTAAATAATCTGGGGGTTCGACCACTGGACGCGAAGGTAACAGCGGTTGATGAATACCCGGAGCCCAGTACAAAGCATCAGCTTCGACAATTCCTCGGGATGCTGATTTTTTACCGACGTTTCATCGCCGATTTTGCAGAGATGGCCTCGCCGTTAACCCCTCTGACCTCCATCGGAAACAGTCAGGTTAAACTGTCACCAGAACAGAGTGCAGCCTTCCAGAATTTGAAGGCTAGTCTCGCTGCCGCGACCTTATTGGTTCATCCGCGCCCTGATGCCCAACTATCTTTGATGGTGGATGCTTCGAACACTGCAGTCGGCGCTGTACTAAACCAAGGGGACGAGCATCGGCGCCAACCACTAGCGTTTTTTTCGAAGTCTTTATCACCAACGGAACGCCGATACAGCACCTTCGGTCGTGAATTATTGGCGGCTTACCTAAGCGTAAAGCATTTTCGCCATTTTGCGGAAGGTGGCCGCATTCTAATTTTCACGGACCACAAGCCATTGATTCATGTCATGGCATCCTACTCTTCTCGCTACAACGAACGCGAGATCCGACAACTCGATTTCCTCTCCCAGTTCGACCTGGAATTCCGTCATATCCGCGGCGCAGATAATGAGGTTGCCGACGCCCTTTCGCGCATCGAGTTGAACAGTCTGCAGCTCGCTAATGGTATCGACTACGAGGAGATGTCTGACGCCCAGCAACACGAGGGTATTCGAATTGGGCCCGACGACACAGCCCTTATAAACCTAACTCTCCCGCTGTCTCAGCGTTCTCTGCTCTGCGACAACACCAAAGCTTCCCCTCGCCCGCTAGTTCCGCAATGCATGCGGCGCCAAGTTTTCGAAATGGTTCATGGTCTCTCGCACCCTGGTATTCGCGCAACCACCCGACTAGTGGCTGAAAGGTTTTCGTGGAAGGGATTACAAAGGGACGTCCGCCTGTGGACACGGGCATGCCTTCGGTGTCAGCAAGTAAAATTCAATCGTCACACCAAGGCACCGATCGGCACGTTCGACGCACCCGACGCACGGTTTAGCCACGTTCATGTGGATTTAGTCGGCCCGTTGCCTTCGTCCAGGGGTTTCCGCTACTTGCTGACTTGTGTAGATCGCTTCACCCGCTGGTGCGAAGTTATACCGCTAGCGGACATCGGCGCAGAAACGGTCGTTCTCGCTTTCCTGCATAACTGGGTGGCGCGCTTCGGATCTCCGCGTCGTTTGACAACCGACCGAGGAGCACAATTCGAATCAACGCTTTTCCAAAAGATGTGCCAATTTCTTGGATGCGAGCGAATCCGCACAACTTCTTACCATCCCGCGGCCAATGGGATGGTTGAGCGCCTCCAGCGAACACTGAAGTCCTCCCTCATGGCTCAGGATGACCGAGAACATTGGGTAGACAATTTGCCTCTCGTCCTGCTTGGCATTCGTGCGACTTTTAAACCCGACGTCGACTCCTGTCCGGCGGAATTGGTCTACGGTGCAACTCTCCGCTTACCGGGTGAGTTTGTTAACCCAAGAGCAGCTGAGCCGTCCCTGTTTGTCTCCGATGTTCTTCAGAGGCTACGCAGTTTTGCTTGGAGCGTTCGGCCTAAAGAAACCGGACCCCAGAAGTCAGGCTCCCAGGTCAACCCACAACTGCAAAAGAGCACCCACGTTTTTCTCCGTTGTGATCGAGTCCGTCGTCCTCTTGAACCACCATATGATGGTCCTTATCCGGTAATTTCCCGTTCGGATAAAACGTTTAAAATATCCATGAATGGACACCATGAAACGGTTTCAATTGATCGACTCAAGAGTGCCTTCGTCGAGGAACCTTTTTTCAATACTTTTCCAATTCGCAATCCGCCCGAACTGACTGGCAAACCGAACGACGCGATTCCCCCAGGAAACTCTATTGTGTCATTTTCCGTTGCCCCTGCCTAAATCAGTCCGGAGCCGTTTGACGCACTGACGACCTCCCGTACACGAAGCGCTCGTGTCAGTCGAACACCCCTGCATCTAACAAACTTTGCCCGTTAATTTACCGTCTGTTAACCTGCAACCCCACCAGCCATCCTTATTGTATCTCTTCCCTCTGACGACGAAGAGTCTAAGGAGGGAGTCATGTAGTGACCTAAAACGCCCCTTTTTGTTTTAACAGACAGGAACCGAATTCGACCCACGAACGCACCATCGCCGACTTAACGCTATGGCTTTGTATTAGTAAATCAAGACAACACTCTTGATTACACTTTGGTTTGCGTTCTCATATATTACCCTTTTTAGACGCGTATGTCGTAAAAAGGTTAAGTGGGTTAAGTTATCGTCGAACTGCGAATCACGACAATCTCACTAAACGAAGGATGCCAAACACGAACCCAAACCTATACATCAAACGACATTCCTCACCGCTCTCAACTGTTTTAGATTCTCCTTATCAAAACAATCTATCCTTCTCAATCAATGTATAAGTCTTGTTTATGACTATTGTAATGATGCTGTAATTGCTAAACACTCTTTCGTAAGGGTGATTATACTTTACGTGTACCTCGCGACAACATTTCTACATAATTGCACTGAATTTATCTCTTTTATCAATTATCCTTTTCAGGATATAAGTTAAACATGATCCAAAAGTCCTCGTTGCTTACTTGATACAATGTAATGAACTTGATGTCATTTTTATATTACTTACGCCTTTGTGATTGGATAAATTATATGTAAATCGTGTGCACCCGTTAATAACCCTCATTTATTGCAAGAAATCCTGGTTAGGTAGTCTTCATTTTCTATTAAATTAAAATACACATGTTGTCTCTTTTGTTGATCATTATGTTATTATTTATCGGTACAACAATTTGATAGCTGTGAAAATTTTCGGTTTATAAATTATTATATGTTTTTTCCGCTTTTATCCTTGCGTGTTCATGACAATACGTATTTGCTCTTATAGATTATCATAGAAAATGATGTCGTATTCATTTTATACCGCCATCCTCATTGCGTTTACCATACTATTCGCCATGCTTCTATTATGGAACGGAAAAACTCCGATGACTGTTTATTTAAATAACGTGAGTTGTTTGATTCTCTTTGCATATTTTTATTAATTGTGCATATTACGTAGCACTTCCGGACGCACCTCCTGTAAATCCATTACCGAATGTGTAACTTTCGAAAAAGATGACTACTGGTTTTAAGGTCTGCATATTATTTCCATCTTGACGAGGTCTATGGTTTTCTATTTTCTAGAGGTTTTGAGCTAAATTAAATTTTATCGCGGTTAGGGACTTTTAGTCGGTTGTCGTATAAATGTTTAACCGTCATTTCGACATGGCATCACATAAAACGCGTGATTTTGTATCCACAAAACGGTCGTATTACCCCCCAACTCGATCTCGTTTATATCCTCAAACGACGACTGTCGATCATACTTGGATGCGGAGACCGGTTCTGTCCGTACTCTTGTGCGAGCCGAAACCCGGCGCCAAAAAATGCACCGACGTAGCTGCACTTGACCAACCACCGAAGCGCTAGACACTCCACAATGCCGTCTCGTTATATCTACTTTTGAACCCCTACCCAAGAGCGATCCGTGGATAAGCAGGGTAACTCAATCAAAACATCTTTCCAACAAATCGCACGAACTAAGCTGGGACTGGATCATCGAGTTACGACGCTCCGCCTATATAAGAAGCCCGTGTCCAGGGCTCTCTCAACTTGCAATAGCTTCGGCGACAGGTAACCCCATCGGTAAGGAACGGCGCAACAAATACTTGTTAGAGCTCGCGGAAAATATGGAGCCTACTTCTAGCCCATGGGAATTCGAAAATATCTTCGCACCTACCAAGCGCACCAAGAATATTTTCACATAATGGTAGGCATCAAGAAGCAATCGCCATATTTTGCGCTAGTGGATTTAAGACACGGAAAGGAACGCGGGCGAGTGGGGCGCTTTTTTAATTCTTTGTCTCCCTGTAAACGAGATGTTCCAACCGATATTTTTATCACGGATGACGGGAGTATAAATTTCTGAGTCCGTGGATAAAACTTCGTCAGGGTCATTTTTTGTTGTGACTCAAACGGTTGGTGCTTTTCCCTTGGATTCGCCCCCGACATGGTCAGCTGCTCAAAGTGCTCAAACAAACAACAAAATTTGGTCGGTATCCGTCTTCTCTTTGGGAAAAACTTTGGTTCGTCGTTTGGGCCAGGACACCATGGGTAAAACTTGTGATGCAACCTGTAATGCCATTCCCTAGAATCTTCGGCGAAATTTCATCGACGAAGCTGGCCATCCTTTAGAAGGAGATTTTTATTAAAAGTTGCTGTTGTGGTCATTCTCACGTGCTATTCCTTTTTATTAATTGATCGGCATTCGTAGCGTTGTCCACCATTCCAATATTTCGTTTTCGCGTTTTTTTTATACTTTCCAAAGTGTTTCCGCTGGCAGTCAGGCGAACTTTTTTTATTCAGTAAACATGTTTTAAACGTGTTGGACAACTAATGATATTAGTAATCGCTTTATTAACGTGGCGAGGGGTCAAGGCGTTCAACATTCTACATTTTAAAGCTTCTCCGAGTTCCCGCCTCACCTCATCTGACGAATTTGGATCAATGGGGAATGGCCGAATTGGGGTATGCGGTCGTTCCTGTGGGAAGTAAATCTATCATGGTATTCGTATTGGTCGAAGAGATTTACACTGAGACAGACTTGAATATGCGAGGGGTCGCCTAATGAACGAGAAGCGACGGGGTAGCAACCAGTTAATTTTTTTTAAATGATGGTGTATTGGATTGAGTGCGCGGATAATCCACTAGAAAAGTAAATTATTTTAAAAAATACACACGGAGGATCAACATTGAGTCGAGATGTGCCGCAGCCAACCACTATCGCTGTGTGGAATTTTAGTTCTTCAGAAAACTAGTACCTCGACGTCCCTCCTTCCTTCCCAATATCGATCCCGCATTGGCCCGGTGGTTTGATGAGACGGATCCCAAACCACGCCATCACCACAGACGCACCCCCGAGGAGGCTCCGCATGGAGTCTTGCTGGTGGAGGATCAGGTGGTCGGGTCAGCTGTGAAAAGAGCAGCCCACTCGTGGGCCCCACACTCCCACAAGAAGACCACCCCGTGGGCCCTCTTTAAAAGAGTTCACATCGACAGCTCGCACCACACGTGGAACCAGGCATTGTCGTTTCAGCATCATGACAGCGGCATCAGCAGCGGCGACTGTGTGCAAAACGTTGAGTGAATTTCGATTTACGCTCACACGATGCAAGACAAGGCCGCCTAACCGCTAACCGAGAAGGCATGCGCGCCTCTTTTCCCTCTTTCTATTCCTCTTTCGTAGCTAAAGCTAAACTGGCGCAAGACGGCTTGTGGTGGCGTCTGCAGGCGCCCACCAAGAGCTAGCGTTCTATTGGCCCTGATCAGTAAGATGGCGCAGACAACTCCAATAGTCTCCCAAACGGCATGGCTGCGTACGATAAAGCGATTGTTTGGTGTTTACTACACAGTGTTGCTGCCTTTTTCGTGTTTCTCCCACCCCGCCTGCATTGGTTGAGCATTCCGTTTGAGGCATGGCAGTAGTGCGTGTAGTGTAATCAATTTTCGTTTCTGTCACGTCGTGGGCATAGAAGGGTGTAAATCAAGGGATTGGGCAATAAAAAGCGGAGACCCTGATCGATATTGATCTGTCAAATTGCAAGTCCACACCTTCGGCAGTCACCTTGTGTGATTGGTGAAATAAATCAAATTTATGGGGCTTTCGTGGGCGTGTTGCCAGGGTGAGTGTGTCGGGGTTAGCGCCCCCATCGACAGCCTTGGTGGCCTGGCTTCGAACCCAGGTCCCCAACCAATAGAACGGGGATGCTGAATCGAGCCACCGAATACCCCGCTATTTTCTCAGGCCCGCGACGGTCTGACATTTGACCCTCCGTATTCTCTCTTCGTGTTGACTAGCTATGCCCACATCCAAGACACCATTCCTAATTCAGCGACATTTAACAAATGTTTCACTTCTCGTGTATAAGGTTACCCCTCCCATCGCCGTTATCGTATGATTTCCTGCAAGAACGACTAGGCAAATCTCAATTCGGCCATTCCCTATTTCTCCCCATTGCTCGGTTCATCGGGAACTCAGAGATGCTTTTTCTTGTGTAGATTTATAAATATTTTATTGCTTATTCTCTTTTCCTCGTGCCCTTAATAAGGCGATTACCATTGTTATTCAAATCACCAGGGCCCCAAAATGACATCTCATTGAAACTGTTTCGTTTGTTATATATTTGATTCTTGTTTATTTGCAGTTTCCGCAAGAGGCTGAGCATTCTGCGCCTTCTTTGGCCTAGTCGCCACTTTCCCACCCTCCCTGCCATCCGCGCTGTGCTTCACCACCTCCGTCGACACCGTTTGTACATAACTGTCTTTCCATAAATGACGTCTGCAAAATATGGCTTTCAGAGCTCGTGTTTCACCTTGACGTAAGAACAATCAAATCCCCGTTGTAAAATTCCGACCTGATTTGGAGTGGTTACTCATTTCGATACCTATTTACTGCATCATATGTACTCTGGGTGCAATGCTATTGTCTTATTTGTCGTAGCACTGGACTGATTGGCGTGTTTTCCAAAATATTTCCGCTTTCGAAAACTTGTATCAATCTACAATTTGTTCTTTTTTATCAAGTCGTCTACCCCTACACTCTGTGGAATTCTCGTCCATAATATGTTGGCCACGATTCAATTCGAAGAGGCCCGTGTTTGGGGCGCTGGGGAAGAAGAAGGGGTTACCCCTGAGACTAATCAGTCAGAACGACTTCGGGTTTCATCCTACAGGGCATTGCCGTGAATATACGTAGAGGCTAAACACACGAGTACTGCTGGACTACTAACCATGCAACAGGGGTGGGAGGATGACGTTTAGATGCATGTTTCTGCAGGAGCGAGTGAAGACGCACACAATACCTATTTCTAACAAAAGCACTCGGATATTTTGACACTGGTGGTGAGGCTTGTTTTTTAGGTTTTCGGTGCATGCGGGGGCAGTCGTTGATTCAGTCCTTAATTGCTGTTTGTGTCTTGTTGGATGACGCAATTGTTTGTGCCACACAACTATCCTGTCATGTCGCACTGTCTCTCAATAGCCGAATGTGTGTTCGGCCACGAATCTCTACAATTACTCAACGATGCAACAAACTCCATTGGGAAATTTGGGGTTTTTTGTTGCGAAAATGTAGATGGCCGGTTTAAGGGTTTATCCGTATTGGGCGATGTTGGTGCTGCTTTAGTCAATAATCCGCAGATCTTGAGGCTGGCGGAAGCCGGCTGCTGCATAATTCGGTCGTAAATCGAACCGGTTGGACGCCGCAACTGGTGAAATATTCCCAAGGCACTTAATTAAATCAGCGTGTTTATGTTTCCTCGACAGAACAAATATAATGAGCCTGACGCACACAGATGACGCGGTTTGGATTCTCCAATCACATGTCAGCGCAGCCATTGGCTTTGAAGAGTGTACTGCTCGTTGTTGTCGAGTTTAGTGGGGGGGGGTGTGTGTGGGGAGACTGAGAGCATGTTTTCGCCAAATTATCGTGCTGGAGGACTGGAATACTGCACCATTAACTGCCCGCTATATGACCGTGGTTAAGAAGCACCCAACCTAATTACCAGAGTAGCCACCTGGATTCGAAAATTACGTCGATATATTGCAATGTGACAGGCAAATATCTGGTTTCCACATCCCCCGACTGGCCAAACGAAGAAGGATGTCCAGTTGGGTGTTGCCACAACCAGGAAGGCGTTCAAACAGCTGCGAACGCACTGAGGTCAGATGTTACAAACTCTCCGACAACGAAAAAAACACCTAGAAGCTGTCAGCGCTTCGACTACGGCTGCAGTGGTTTTGACGGTGTGACAAACCTTTGAGGCACGGTTGCACCCGTAGTCTCGAAATGAGTAGTTTGCAAATTTTCTACCCGTCGGTTAATCATGATTGCATCACCACTCGGGAGTTATCATGTGATGCCGTATTTCCTGTTACTTAGCCGGTGGTTTCCGCGGCCCAGGGGTTAGCTCAAACCCTATTGAGGCCTTCGCGTCTGTCTGTAACATTCGCCTCGTCGTTTACGGTCGTCACCCTGACGTCTGGAATGCCGGCGATTTAATGTTTTAAATAATTTGGTTTTCAACCCAAGACACCACCATTCGCCACCCATCCAATAGTTCTTCTCTTTTCGTATATTAGGTGGCACCTCGATTTCAGCATGTCTCAATGCAAATCCAATCGACGAATGCGAATGCTCTACCGTTAAATTCGCGAAATAATTGCTGAGTATATCGTAGTGGTTAGTATCCTCACTCTGTGGGTGAAAGACCTAGGTCTTTCTAGATGGCAAACACCCGTGAAGCCGGCTAATCCTCTAGTTATCATGTGGATGGCGTCTTCAACAAATGTCGTCGCCTCTGTTTCTTAGTTCGCCGGTTCAGGAGACTTGGTTTAAGCTCTAGCCGTATAAAAAAACCCATGTCCATGCCTGTTTAATTACCCTTATTGTATATTGCTCCCCAGTAATTATCACCGGCCTTAAATGTTCCGATTTTTTAACCCTTCGTAGGCTTTTAAAATTATCTCGTTTTCTAGCGGCATGCCCATGCTCTCCATTCAAGAAATCATCGTTCAACGCCTAATCAATAGTTTTTCACTAATCGCTGTTCGTATTTTAAGTTAGACCGCCATTGGAATCGAGCATGTTTTGAGACGCAATCGGGTACCTTTTCAAAATACGATAAAAGATGTTTCTTTGTAGTCCATGTGCATAACATTCCAATGAAAATACGAGCACGATACATGTCAGTGCTTTCGAACATAATACATGGCCACCTTGTTCGCTGTTCTTTACTGCATTTACTATATTCAGCACCACAGAACGGTTTTACTAGGACTGCCTGTGGCAAATAACATATGCAACGATATCACATAATACAAATAGATACAATGATATGTGATGCAACGAACGTCCAAAAATCTATGTACAAAAAGGGAACCACCACTCATCACCACAAATCCTCCCCCTCATTCCAATCCACGACTTCCTCCTCCTCAAACTCCTCATCCTCCTCTTCCTGGTCACCCCCCTCGGCCTCGACGGTGAATTCCTCAGACTCCACCTCCTCCGCCTCCAAGAGCGCCGGCGATGAAGCTGACGTGGAGAAGAGGTTCGCGGCCACCGACGTCTCGGCAACGAGGGTCGACTCGAGCAACCGGTTTGGCTGATCTTCGGGGGGTTGGGCCACGGACGCTGCCGATGCTGCCTTGCTTGGCTTGTCCCCGCTAACGATAGCTTCAAGGGCGGCGTAATTGATCTTCTTCGACATGACCGGCTTCTCTTGGTTGGTGGAGGTCTCGTCATCCCCCTCCTGGTCGATGGGGTCCTGTTTGGCACCGCCGGTGTGCCACGGCATCCGACGAACACGCTGGTAGATCTTGCGAGACCCGCGGCGAATCTAGAAGACGGAGAAACAGAAGATATTGTCCTGCTCCTAGTGTTCGACCATGTTCTACGCTAGCCTCTCGCCGTGACCTTGCCAGGGTTGGCGCTACCGGAGCGTAGTTACGATCAAAGCCGACATAGAACGTCTTGGCTTGCAGTCCATCGACGGAGTGCGCAGCTGGAGCAAGACAAAAATCGGCTCCGACCTAGTGGTCACGGTTCCCGACATTCACGAAATAGCCGGTTCAGCCTCTAGCAGGAGATAACCAAGACAAAGAAGAAGAAGAAGAAGAAGAAGAAGAAGAAGGGCGCACAACAGCCATTTTAGTTTTGAAATACGTCGCAGTGGAACGGCCGGAAGCGACCAAACAGAGATTAGGAGATAACTGAACTACTGCAATCGTCGGGTTAAAAAAACAACTGCCCCTGCAATGGGGATTGGACAATGGGTGGTTTAATTGCGTGGAGCGTCGTGTGGTGTGTCCCAACCTCACCTTTTTTGGTTGCTTTGCCAACTCCTCCTTGAGTCTTTGCTTTTCTGCCTTTTTGCCTAAAACAAAAATAGCATAGAGCGCACAAAGGAACCGATAAGTAGACACACACACACAAAAAGAGATTGTTGAATCTATACAAGACTTCCTGCTACATTTATGATTCCCCAGTACCCACTTGACACTGCATGACGCACATAGAAAGCATACAAATGCACAAAATGTTATAATCAAATCAAAATGGTGCAGCCACTGCACACTAGAGGACAGGGCGGTTTCATTGGGTTCTCCCGATGTGTGTCTAACAATAGATAGCAACGGAAAAAGACCCGCAAACTATCGTCCCCAGCGCCACCTGTACCGAACTCCCAAGAAGCTCCATGAAACGTCTCGTATTCAAAGCTCAACTCATGCTACGGCGTACCCGGGAAGTGGCTCTCTTCAAGCCAGCTGGAGCCAGAACTGAACGATAAACAATTAGCTCCTCCGGTTGCCACGCATTGGCAGCAACGGTTCGCGACATCCAGGAAGCAGTTGGTTCATCCTCTCGTAGAGATCGCGGCGTGCGCTATAGAACATACGTGTTCATAAACATCGACAGTGTTGTAAGGCCCTTGGGATACACTCCATCGACCCAAATGAATGCAACCAAATGCCAAAAGGAATGAACGAATTGTGCTGGTAAACGATGCCAGAAAGGTCCATAACTACCCGGAAAAGGCCGGTTTATGCAAACATGTAAACATGGTGAATCAATACTCACGTCGCTGTTCTTCGAGGAATGAAGCGTTTTCCCGGAACCAAAAAGTTGCCTTTACCATCACTTCTGCTGGCGCCAAGAAGTATTCCTGAAAAAAGTGCAGAAAAAAAAGATTTCATATTTTTTCGGGGTTAATTTATTTCCCAATTTTTACGGACAACAACAAATCGATTGAAAGCCGCTACACCCGCGCTAACATCGCCAGCCGACATTCACAATGTATCACACACACACACACAACTCCTAAAACCCGAGTAGGTGGCTACCGTCTATCTGGAGGACGCAGGCGTTTTTCAGTGCCGTCGGAAGATCACCTACCCCATAATCACCTCCAGCGGAACCCAACACAATCTTAAGGGGGCGCAAATGACCCCGCAAACGGCCAGTCAATCCCTCTTCCTCCCCGAAAAGTCCACGCAATTCATCTGATTGGCTGAATTTTCCGGATTATCGGAAAAGGGGTGAATTTCATAGCCAGCGCAAGACAGCCCATTGAATACGGAATGACGGTCTGCTATCATGTCTTTGTTTATCGCTTAAATGGACACGTTTGCAATCGAAATAAAGCAGTTGCATCAGTAATTGGTAGGAGAAGGAAGGCATGGTTTTAATCTCATTAAATTGCATAGCCAGCGCTCATTGGGATGATTAAGCCGGTTGGCAGCCCAAAATCTCCCTTCCTTGCCTCCTAATTAAGCCAATTTAGCTTTATTGTGTGGCTATCTCCTGTAAGATGACAACTAGGTTTAATGAATATTCTTGAGAATAGCCGCGTCCCCAGTGCTAGTAGCGACCACACGCGAAACCAATTCCGATCGCTGCCAGCATCCAGGTCACAGGCCTGAACTGGGAATCCAGGGTGAGTAGCTAACTAACGAACAGAGTGGAGATGCCATGCCCTAAACCACCGTGTCTAACTGTTCGAGGTTTTGTGATCACCAGCCGCCAATCACGACTGCCGCCGGATAATCCGGACTATAAAGCGGGCTGTCCTTGTCCGATGCACTAAAAACACATACCCGATCAAGTTCTTCTTCATCTACGCACGAGAGATCGATTGCACAGCCTAGAAATTGCAATATAGAGTAGAGATGAGCTGGAAGCTATTCGAAAACGCGATTTCAAAAGGACTCCTACCCTTCATATCCATTGGCTCCGAAGCGTCCGCTGATAAAAGATAAAAAAAAACGTGGAGCTCCCAGTGAGGCCATCACATGTGGGCAGTTTGGGAGAAAAAGTGAAACCTTAAATCAATTACCTTTCATATTGTTATTCGAAGACGATGGCTGCAGGGGAGTTAGAAAGTGCGGCAGCTTTAGAGACTCTAAAATGGAAATGCTACTATACTGATTTCAGTAGCAATCATTAAGCGCTGACCACGGGCGTCTGAGGACCAAAACGAGTCGCAGGTACACAAGGCATTAAGAACATACCATCCGTTGGAATAAGCGTAGATACATGCTCCACCCGGTCCATGGAGAAATGCAACGATTTCGCATCACTCTCATCAGTCGCAGCGTCATTTTCCAGGAAAGATTTCGTAGAAACCTCGGCTTTTGCGGCCTCCGCGGCATCTCTGGAGTTCTGTGAAGCCTTCACGATGTCGCACAATTCGACTCCCGAGTGCGTCGTGATGATCTGGAGGTCCTCCACGCAGGAGTCGAGGATTTCTGGATCCACCACACCATCCAAGACGTTTCGGAGGATTTCGCGCGAGGAACGTGACTTCTTACTCTGGCTGGGGCCACTAGACTCACCAACATCCCCGCCGGCGAGCGATTTGTCCGCGCTACTATCGTCGGTATTACTGGCGTCGGCGACGAGGTGTTCAAGTCCCCTCGAATTCGCTATATCTACAGGAGAGGGGGAGCGAGGATACTGTGGTTAGAAGGAGAATGGCACCGCCTTTAAAACTAGACAGGCCCTACTATGGCCGTTACTCGTTCTATTTCTCGGCAGCCCCTAACCACAGGCTGTCGTGTGGACTGTGCTATGGCCTGTGCCGAAATGTTATGCATGATATGGTACTCGGAGTTCTACGAACCATGACCATATACGCGTGAACATGAGCTATTGTAGATTGTGGTTTACCTAATTCCAGTCTTATACCCCTCCCCAAATTCGACAAGAAGCTTCTAGCTAACAAGACCAAAACAACAATCTAATTACCGGGATTATTGATTGCCACCCCTGTTTTCTGTTTTTGCGAGAGTTTATCGAGTTCTGTATCAATGCGCTTTCCAAGTTCTTTGATTTCCGCAGAGACCTGGGTCATGTCGAAGTCCTGAATGTCCTACAAAAACACAAATAGCGAAGAATAATACATTTCAATGGGCCAATTCAGATGCAATAGCGCTCGGTTTGCTTAAATTACTGCGAACATCCCTTCATGTCGCTGGATTACATGCGGTGTGCAAGGGATCCCGAATTTCTGACGATATCGTTGTCCTGCGAGACACCCCTACTGCCCGGATACCGGTACTAAACCCAATAAACGACCTAGAACAGTCAGTCGGGCTGGAGATAAACACTTCGAAAATCAAAGTCTTCACGACATGCCCCGAAAAACACTCGCATCCTATTTACCTCAACGATTCGCCGGTCGAATATGTACCAGCCTTCAAATACCTGGGCTCTACAATACTCACAAATGGCCAAGCGAATGAGGAGGTCCAACTACGAGTCGACAGCTCCAGGAATGCGTTCCAGCAACTGCGTACTAGCCTGTGGGGCCGAGCGGAGATAAGCCTCCGAACCCAGAATTGTGTTTATCTCATCGCTATCCGCCACATCCTAAAATTTGGCTGTTAAACCTGGCCACAAGGAGATTGGAAGTATTCCATCACTGGCGTCTGCGACGAATCCTGAAAGTGGACCGGCACGACAGACTCACCAACGAAATAACGCGTCGGTGTGCAGACGTGGAGAAGCAGCTGCCAACCCTTATACGACGACGTCGTTGGCGTCTGTGGTTCGGCCACGTTCTGAGGCGCACAGCGACAGGGCTTATAAACATCTGCCTTGCGCCGCCACAATGCACCGCTCGGCGCTGTCGGGCTGATGGAAAACTAAAAACGTGGATCAGCACCGACGGTCTACGGTCTGTGTCGCTGGAAGCAGAAACTGCGCAGACCTCCGATTGCTGCGCGTGGGCGGCCACAATCCGCTTCATCGATGAAGCTGCCGGCTGCTCAGGCTCTGACAGGAGCGCCAAATAAGAAGATAGATTTATGCAGACGTACGAATCTTCGTTTAACCAATGATTGGCCAAATGCCGGTGGGTCCGCTTCTTCGTCATAGTCAACTGTGAAGAAGGCGTCAATGCTAAGCGCAGAACTTGGGGTCTTGCTGAACTCCGCGAGACGTTTTCGTGCGGTCATGTGGCTTATTCGAGCTGTGGGAGGGAATCAATAATAATGATTGTCACGAGAGCAAACACATGCAGAATTAAAATGTAATAACAAACAAAACCGATACATGAGACGTGTATTTGAAAATCTTTTTGTTTTTGTTTCGATTCTCCTCTTTTCCATCTTATAATTTGCTGGGAATAATATTTTTTGACGACGATTCAGAATAAATAAACGCAAATACACGAAATCGCAGCGTGGTAAATTGTCAAGAAAGACCAATTGAACCCTCAACGTATAAACACGTTTGCCAATGCATCGTGGAGGCCACTGAAACGCCCAATCCACCCATGTTCAGTAAATAATTGTGAAACAAGAGCAGTGAAAAGGTTCCACACATAAAGCAGTAAGAATAACACATACAAAATTACGAAAATATGAGGTATGCATGAGAAATGAATAGCACAAACATAAGGATCTTACCAACTTTCGCAACATCCTCTTCGGTGCGATTAAATTCGTGAATTCGGGCCGCAACAAGAAGAGACGCTGCAGCTAGACCGGACGGCCGCCTACCCGTGCTTATCCAATCCCTTTTCATTCTCTGCAAAAGACGCATCGCCGTGGTTGCTACTAAAGTTGTCTTGTCTTCGAAATCCAGTTGACTCGCGAAACGTTCAACAAATAGACATGGATCTATAATCAGAGAGAAGAGAGAGCGTTATGGGATGGATGACAGGGGGCGCATCGGCAGCCAGGCTTACCGATTTCGGGTAGGGAGAGATTCAGTTTTTTCTTGAGCTCGATATAAGTTCTTCCAACGGTGTAAACGTTAATGGCCACAGCGTCACTGAGGTCAAGAAGCATTAGGTTGACCCGGAGTTGTCTCGCAGCAACGTAAATACAGGCTGCAGCAAGTTGCATCGCATTTCTGCCGCGTGTCAGCCCTCGAAAGAGGGCACTCTGGTAATATCGAAAAGCCGAGATTCCAACATCTGGCCCAAGACGAAGTTGACCACATATAGTCTCAATACGTCGACGAGCTGATAAAGGGAAAAATACATTAAATAAATGCAAAATTACCTTTCTGTTCGGTGGCGTAACGCGATTCTCGGTAGCCCGGCATCTGACCTAAAAGGCACACATGGAACACGATTCGTAAAAAATTGAGCGTTCTTGAGTCATTGCAAAAAAATAGAATTATTAAAATTAGCTCCAATATAAGATCCCAAAATGTTTCCAGGTTTGAATAAAAAGCTTAGGATTTTGGAAAATCCTTGAATGTTTGTGTTACATAGTTATCAGAAGGTTCTGTAAAATTCAAGCATACTTTCGTCCGATACGAAGCGACCGATAGCAGTCGAGGTGCCGCCAGTGTTCTCAACATACTCGATTGACGCAGTCACTGCATTCTCACTAGCAACTGCGCCACATTCTGTACAAACCATGTCACCTCGAGCTGGATTTTCATCGAAACGTGTACAACCGCATTCAGTGCATTTCATTTCGACTTTTTTCACACAGACCCAACCTTTTGTTTTCACCGCCAGTGACCTTACCACAAACAATAAAATTCATTATGGTAATCGCTTTATTGAGGCTAAAATGTCGAAATATTCGGGAAATAAATCTTTATTATATGAAATATGATATAAATATTATTATTTAAGTTGTTCTTTTGTGACTGAAAAGCCGGACTATTGTTATTGTCCGAATTTCGAAATACAGTCGTTCTTCTGGTAATAAAACTTTACAGCCTTCGAATTGATCACCGACATTCAAATGAAACAATTCAGAGTAGATAAGGCTCCCCGAATCACCAGATGTAAGCTAAGCGAAGGGGAACAGTTATAAAAATTACGATGTATAATGGGGTCTTGAATCAAGTACACAGATAATGCAATAGAAAACTACAGTGCCTTCCAGTTAAAAATGCAAACCCTCGGGGATCATAAAAAACAATGAGAGAATAGTATACTACGAGGGGAATAGTGCTGGTATCCGCGAAGGTCTTGGTGTGGTTTGAGCTCTCCCGCGGCTGCCGGAATAATTCTAGAGACCGCGGAAATTGTTCAAGACAAGATGAACATGGCACTCCAGAATTGACGGCGTCCATGAATTCTAATTTTTAGCAAAAGGTGGGATTACAGAGTGTAGAATACCACTGTGCATCAATATTTGCTCTCAAAGAACAGGGCCTTCCAATGGCCGCCATTTCCCGTTTGCTAAACTTTATATACTTCGTGGGTTAAATTGGCCTTTCTTAGAAATTTACCTTGATGTTACTTATTTTATTCTTCTTATCTTATTCTGAATTTTCAACGTATAATCGTCACTTCCTGTAACATTTTTGTTTATTGCAAATTTAAATGCCGAACGGTTTGGTCCTCGTGACCTTAATAAAGCGAATAATATAATAATAATTATTATTATTAGAAAGATTGATCGTCTGAGAGAACGTTATCACGTTGCCTAGTGAACTGGGGCAGTTAATCAGCGGCCTCCGATTTGGACAGGAGATTTTACTGAAAAATATTCCGCCATACTGAGGTCAGGACATAGATTGTAGTGACCGTTCGGTACGCCGACAGTACGTGTTGCATAAAAATTTAAGATAGGTGTCGACATCTTCCCGGTCCACAGCAAAGTCGGAATCAGCAAAATCAATAAGTCGCAAACGATGATTGTTCTAGAGACAGTAGAATTTCTGAGGTATATTTTATAATATAGACATATTTTAAATTTTTCAAACGGCTTTCAATGATTCCAATCACGTTCATGCTGCGGTCGCTGTGCTTGGCGCTACCATAACTACTACGATTCTGTGATATCCGATTATCCCGCTGCTCTCGTGTGAGACAAATACGTATTCGGTCACCGACCATTGTCCAACAAGGGGTAAGCCAGTAACTGCTTTTCGTTCCAAGTGTTTAGCCTGTCACTGCCTTCAGTCGACGGTCCGGACCCAAACGACTATCTATAGGTTGGCCACGGTCCAATTCAATGCATCTGACCGTCAGAATATTTGAACACCAACGGCAATGGTCTCACGGGCCAATTGAACTTGGACTCTGCCGCTGTTTTCACCAATCTCTCCGAAAAGCAATGGGGGACCCTTGTCCAATCTTCTACAGAGAAGACTTCTTAGACTAGAATCAGAGTTTGTGACGGAACCATGCGTCTTAATAGTAAACTGCACTGCTGCGTTTCGTTCCAGGCGACCTCCGTCAGCTACTCTTTCTATGTGGTGCTGAAGCGCGACGCCGCACAACTGCCCGGCATCTTAGTATAGTTAACCGTATCTGAATTTGTATCTATAAGAAATGTTTCCAAGATACAGACAGCTCCGACACGGGAGCAAACAAGAATGTCGACGTGGAATTGGTGGATTGAACCGGGATCTTAGTGATAACCAACGGTGTCCAAATAAACTGCTTTAGATTGACCTGAGTCTCGAAATCGTGTATACCTGGGTCGCTGAATCCCTACGACAAGGTAGAGGGCGCGGAACCAAGCTACTGGATTTTGGCTTCGAGCCAGGATACCTAGTCTGCGTGTGTTCTGAGAGGACTTACTGCGACTAGCGTAGGTGTCGCGACTTGTCGGGCTATAACCATCGCTCGAACAATAAACCATACCATTCATTCACGACCTCAAATCAATAACATCAGGTCACGCCCAAATTGTCATCACCAAATAATAATCATAATGGTATTCGTTTCATTAACGTCACGAAGACAAACATTTTCATCATTAAAATTTGAAACTATAATAATTAAAAACGAATGAGAAAATAACAACGGGGTAAGTTAGCAAGAAAGATAACATAAACCCTCGCAGTATGTTAAGTTCGAAAAAATGCATAATGTTAGGGCCCGTTATTGAAGGGCCCCATCAATAGCGCACGCCAAAAATGCGCATGTCGTTTTTTTATGCTAAACTCGGTAAATGTGTGCTAGGCTGTCCGTTTAGACTCTAAACTTTAGACGGTCATGCTCGATAAGGTCACACATGGTCAACTCAATAGTCTGCAGCCACCTCCGGAATATAGCCAGCCAGAGCTTTGTTGATGCAGCGGCCACTTTCACCTCTGCGAGTGGTACTTGGGGCGACACCCATTCCCAGGAAACGTCATGGAAACATTCGCGATTCCGGTTTATCCTCTGGGAGGAGAATACACTCACTTTAAGAGCAGCTTCATCGTGTTGCGTGTGACCGTGGTAAGAACGGATGTCATTGAAAGCGAAGAGGATAAACAGCGATGTGGACCGACGCCACTATTAATGGGCTGGTAAACACTTCGACACCAATGGGTATCCCGAAGGATAAAGTGACACCAATAAACAAAGGTTTTAAGTTAACGTCACCTGCTTCAACAAATACCAGAAGTACATCAGACTGCTGGTGTTTTTAGCCAAGCCAGCAGTTGCCGCTGAGGAAGCAGCCTGACGATCGATTGATGGCGTAGCATAGAAATGTTCTATTTTTTTACATCTGCTCCAGGGATAGATCAGAAAGAACCACATTACAATGCGCCATGGGTCCAAATGGCACCAATCTGTCTCTTTCTTGATTTGCAATCACCCGCGCCAGACAAGACTTAATCACACATGTCAAGGAGGTGCCCGGCGTGGGCTTGGCTTAAGTTATTTGTTGCTGAAGACGAATACTGTGGCCTCAGTGACCTTAGGCACGGCGGCACAACCCTGCCCACTAGGTGGGGTCAATCGGAAATGTCAGACGGGCATGGCATTCGTATTTTAGTGTGCTCGGTGTGGTGTCCACGGGGCTTAATATGCGCACAGGATGTACCGCGCTTCTTGATTTTAACTGTCAAAATAGGTAATTCTTGCAATTCTGCCTGCAATTAGCATTTCTGTTTCGAGCCAATAGGGCTTGGCCTAGCCAAAGTCACTCTAGCAACGAGAACCCATTGGAAAACGGGATAGCGACCAATTATTTACGGGAAAAAATGCAAAATTGGTGCACGGATTAGAACTTTGAAAACGTAAACTGTCAGAAATAGATGATTGTTAGTGGGTGGTTTGCATAGAGGGAGGCAAATGCGTAAATGTAAGAGATACATTTTGCATTTGGTTGATTTGTCCCATCTTAAGGCTTACGGGAGCCATTCGTTACCGGACCGCGTGATTTTCCGAAAAATCAATGCATGCGAATAGGCATGGAGTTCCGTAGTCAACACAGATTTGTCATGACGAAGAAGACAAGATAAATTCTAGCTATGCATCAACCAAGACTTAATCGAGACCCCGGGTCAGCACGTGAAACTCGCACTGGTTAAATGCCGCAGGATGCAGTCGCTTTCCGCCGCCCGGTAGTCTCCAATGGGCAGGAGTAGAGGTGAATGTGAGTTTTTAAGACGCTGACCTGGCAACCTCCAGCGCACTCTAAACGGCCTTCCTGGAAAAAACAGCCCATTATACGGGCTAAAAAGCATTCCCTTACGCTTTCGTGAAGATGTTATCAGGCTTGCCAAAGCCGCTGGTATATAGCCGGTTCTGGGGCTTTCATTGCCGATTATATCTCCAAATTACGGTCTAGGGTTTCGTAATGCAATGCCACTGGCGTATTGCACTGCATCGCGAACAAAGGACTTCTTTTAGAACTATTGCGTATGTTTACGAGGCAGACGCATGGTGATTGAGAAACATATAACCTCTCGGGGATAGTCGTAGATTCAACGATGCCATTTGGTGCTCTATGGATCGTATCACAATCCCGATTGAAATCACGTAATATTGAGGTCTTTATTATTGGTCCAATCTCCGAAAGATGTTAAATCCTTCACTTTTGTACGTTGACAACCAAAGCCTTAGTATTGATCGAAGACTGCAGTTCTATTGTAATGTCCCAGTGGGAATGAGATCTAGAAAAATGGGATTAGATAATAGCAACCTGTATTCCGCCAGAGGGTGTCCCCAAACGTCAGTCAACTCCATGAATAAGGCGACTGAAATGGGCGAGTGACCTTTACTTAGTGAGGAAGATTGGTAGAAGGTACTTACGAAAGAAGATATAATAAGGAAAGCGATAGATGAAGAAGTTGGAACACAATAAGAGCTTTGGGCGAAAATGGGACGGGTCCTTATAACGGGTAACTACCCAACTGGTCCATAGTGCGGGAGAAGGGAGGATGGCGCTGTAGGTCCTACAGTGTAGGATGTGTGGAAGAGGTTGAGCGGCTGCGGTTGCCGAGGGACGGGAGAGCGAAAGGCATCCAGTATGACGGGAGAAATTGAGTTGTCTCACTTTGAGTGAACCAGAGGGTTGTAAACACCATCAGATCAAAATTCGTTCCATAGAAAGGCAAGATGGCCGCCTCTTATCCTGTCATGTCGTGCGTTACACTATTATAAATCCAAGCAGGCGCCAAGGTTGTGCGATTTCCCCACCTGATGGGTTAAACAAAATGCGTAACACAAGCCTTGCGCGCAAGCATGAAGAAGGTTTATTAGGGTAACAAGGATCAAAACCGGAAGTGGCGATTATAAATAGAACGGGAGACGTGCATTTGCAAACAATTAATTCATTGGCTGATTATAGTATCCTCTTTTCCATTTTCAAATTTTGTGGACGATGATGAAGATTGAGAAAGGCAAATTTAACCCTTGAAGGGCCCAATCGATAAAGCAATCCTCAAAACGAAACCTGTAGGAGGCCCTGAACAATTGGTAGATCGCCTGTCACGTAGACAAAATGATTCTCGACCGATCACCGACAAGATAGCCGCACACATTTGATTGGTCTGTTCATCGTCTGGTGACATTCTCCAAACAGCACATGACCGCTCTTAGCTGAGTGCCCAAACACCCACCGCGGGCTTTTCTGGGAATCGACAATGCAAACGAGTGCTCTAGTCAGCCAAGTGTGAACACGCCAAACATGTGATCCGGAACCATGATTTCACTTCGAACCTGGAGACTGGCACGGAGACTTTCCGCCTTCACCGGGCTTCAACTATTGATTATCACAATAAGCGCATTATCGATCTATGTGAATTTGGCTACCACAACACTCGACACAATCGTGTGACGCATCTGTTCTCCACGATAAAAAAATAGTTTATTCAAGCGACGCCTATCTTTGGCATTGATGCTACGATCACATGGTTATAATAGCAAGGAATATAAATTATTGTTCAGAGGGTGGGGAGTTTATTACAAGGGAAATTAAAGCGTATTTACAGGGAATATCAAGTAATCGAATCAAAAAACAAATCGATTCCTATGAAAATGTGAAAATAGTGAGCTAGCTGATTGGATCAGTCTATTGGTTTAGTGTGAAGCTTCAGTAGTTCGCGCTCCCTTTTGAGATACAACAGAGAACAAACTTTTTCGTAGACGGCAAATCTACAACCCATGGATACACACGCCTTCAAGATGGACGGTTTTAGACCCTTGAAGATTCCCCGAATGCCTTCGTCTCTCCATGTCGTCACGAGGCAATCCCGAAATCCACGAACAACGAAGAGACGACCAAATGTGCCGCGAGCCTCTTCGAAACCCTAAAGGTAGAGGAGAGACCAGAGAGACAACATTTTCATTTGATTTCAAGACAATCAGCCCCACGAGGGGCTGTTAAGTGGAGAACCAAAAGAGGGTTGGTAGACACTGGGGTCATGCTTATCGAGCAACGGGAAACGATGTGCGGACAACAATCACTGCAAATGGCATTTTGTAGGCTGCTCTGCACGCTATAAATCAATCGCAAACGACGTCAATGCCGGGAGCATAAGTATACTTCCGGTTTAGTGTGAACTTCATCAACTCAACAGCAATAAAGCATGAAGCGATACGACACTTAGTACATACCTGGACTTGTAGTCGTTTTTTAGCAACGTCCATGGGATAGACTGCACATTTGGAGACCATACCGCTGAGGGCTCCAGCAAAGACACTTTGCGAAACGTCTAAAATGAAAACAGCATATTTACGTAGGTAGGGACAGATATTGATTCGTATTAAACAGTAATAACTTACTCAAATAAGTGGCCTCATCACGGGGTTTCCCACGAATTTTCGATTCTATCAAGCGGATGATACGACTGATAAATGTGTAAAATGCGAAGTTGAGGCCAGTTTGGGGTGCAGTGAGGAAAAGAGATGGGACAATTCCACGGAAAAACCCGCGAAATCCTTCTCTCTGGGCAATGCAGATGACAGCCTCGTTGATATTCCTGAAATATTATTCGCGAAAGACATGCAAATGAACAAAAATAATATTTTAAATTATTATGAAACTTGTGGAAATACCTACCGGTATACTCTTGGTTCTCCTTGAGCAATGAATCTAGTTTTGAGAACATCCAGAGGTTGCGTGCATATTGCACATGTTATTCCCGATAAACAGCCACAGGCGAAATTTACTGGCGATGAGAGTACTTGCACGTCTTTATCCTGCCACTTTGAAAGGAGTACGTTGGCCCACTTGGTGTATAACTCGAACGAGACAAATTGGAGACCGGAGTAGGAGACAGCAAGCATTTGGGATGATAAATGACCTTTCCAAAAGGCAGTAATACCCTCTTCTCTTATGATGCACTGTACAGCCTGGGAGATTCCGCGATATTTAGCAGTTTCGCCCAGAGATGTAATCGGTTCAACCTGCAGCTGAAAGCGAACTTTCACCACGTCTAAGGGCTGAACACACGCCCTTCCAAAGAAACCGCTGACACAGCCAGCAAAAATATAATCTGCATTTGTTAAATGCTTATGCCTTGACTTGTCGAAACCAACCATTATGAAGTTAATGAACCACACCCATTAACAACACTAAAATGATGCACGCGCTCAATAACCAATAATAATTTGACCAGATAAATGTAGACAGACCAATCATATTTGTCGACTGTTTATATTAGTATCCAGGTAACCGTTTGAGTTAGGCCTGCTACCGGTTCTATCATATTTAAATCGCCATGGATCGTTGGGAGTTGTGAATAATATATTATTACGAATCACTGCTATTTGGATTCATACATTTGTCTGTACACTTTATTTTACTTTATCATTCTTTCTAGTGAAAGATTTTAATTTATATGCTCGTTGGTGATACGCAGGTGTATTTGTCTTGCATGTGGCATGAACTAGCTATTTCTTACAGAATTAGACACACTTTTGTAAACCAGGAGGATAACGATCGTGTGTCCCAAGTTTACTTACAAAATTCAAGTCGGTATCCCACACGTCCTCTGACTCTAGGACGAAGTCAAAAATGTTCTAATGCACACATAGTCCTGCTTATTAACTTAGCGGCCTTTAAAGACAACACTTACGTCTTCTCTATGAGAATATAATATATGTTCAGTGACGTCATTAATCTCAAACTCATCCTCGACACATTGTGCAAAACGCTATCCCAACCCTGCACCGGAGATCAAAACATCAATTGATCTAAACGGTCAAAAAACTGTTCACCGAAACATTGCTCCTTTCCAAAAAAGATCAATCGGGTAGTTATTCGTCGTGCGAATTGTAGAAGGAAACGATCATATTTAATTATAACTAACGTTTTTAGTAAGCTTTTGCATACTTTCCAATAGCATTTGTAGTTCTTGTCTCGATTAAGAGTTTTGTTTTAAACGTCACCGCAGCCGTGCTGAAGCACGGACTTGTTGGGATCGTCGATCACGCTAACGTGAGCTCAGCACACTGTTTTACTTTTCTATCAAGGAAATAACTGCGAAGCTAATCAAGCAGACGAACCGAAATATCCACCCAGAGATGCCAGTATCTACGAGAACTTCGACGACTACAGGTAGTCCAGATCATTATTTGCTCGTCAAGCTGGACAAAGAACTGACGTCAACGGCGGTGCGGATCCGCGTGCTACTAATCAAAATGGCGAATCTTCGGGAAAGGAAGCAGAACGATGCCCCGTTGTCGCTAATCTCTGCCCCGCTATGGAACCAAAGTCGTTGCCCTATATCCCTGTTCCTTCCCCACGACAGTACAATCCAAACCCCGTTATTGTCTGTCCTTCCATGGTCAATGAAATCCCTCTTAACCCTGCAGTATACTCTTATTTCTACACGAATATTTTTCATTTTCTGATTCCATCCACTTTCGTGTGATTTTCGACAGCCTTCCAACTAATATCGCCCATTTGTCTCGGTCGCTGATACTCAGGAACACGACACAATAAAAACGTCGCAATGTGGACCCGATTTGGAAATCGTTACATGAATTCGTCAGGCTTTGTAGGGTATCCAATTCTTAGCACGGACAATCAAAAGATTGACCACTGTTACTCGTTTCGCGATTATTTATATTTTGGGCTATTCAAATGGAATATTTGTGACCTTGAAACTGTGTGTAGTCTTGGCCTCAGCGAGTCAGTGTCCAAGATGCCTGACGCAGTACCGCTAAAATGTGCCCATTAAAAAATAAATAAAGACTTCCTCGAGAGGTAGAAGCAAAACATATACTAATTAATACATGTTTACAAAAACACAAACATGACGGAGAGGCGCAGTCATAATTTCCCTCCAGATTGCCTTCGTTTGATATATATGCGGGAAAAGATCGATCCAAACGTAATCACAATACCTAGGGCACCAATTACATTAACTGTGTGTCCGAAAAGCAGACAAGAAACCAAAATCGATAGACTCTGCCGAACTGTCATTATGATGACAAAAGTAACAGCACCGAACTCGGCAATTGTCGCATAGATTAAAATTTGCCCGAATCCTGAGCAGATTGCTGAGCCCGAGGCGTCGAGAATAAATTGCGGATTGTCTCTGGCGAAACGGAGGGCCGATGCCATTGTTCCGTCACTCACAAGTGGCATGAATGTGAACACGGTGGCCCAACCGCTAACAGCAAGCATCATCTGAAGTGCGAAAATTTATGAGCACTACCTACTTACAACATTTAAGTAGGCGTTTAAGAATGGCATTGACCATATGTGTTACCTCAAGAGACGAAATATTATAACACTTGAAGAGGTTGTCCTGGAAAGTAGAAGTATAGGAATCTAGGGCAATGTAGCCACAAATGAGGACTAGACCGCTGAGAGAATTGAAGGAGGCGCCGAGGGTGTGTTCTGGTGGAGCACTGAGGATGAAGGCACAGACGCCTAGACTGACGAGTCCTAGGAGTTAACAGGTTCCACTGAAGCAGTTGGGTGCAACGCCGCAATCAATGACTCAGACAATGACTCACCTGCTGTTATATATTCATAGATCTGATAGGATCGACCATACAGAATTTTTCCAGCCAGCATAACTGGGATGATTTTACAGGACTTGGAAATAACCTACAAGGCAACGCGTAGATCTTGTTTTATCATGCTGGTAATCGCTTAATTAAGGCCACGAGGACCCACAAGTATAAAAAGTAGCAAAACATGTTTGAGTTTCTGCTTAATATGTCCTCCTGAAACCAAAGGTTAAAGGTCAATTAATGAACAAATAAGCGCATTCTACTGAAGGGTTTCCGAGCCAGCTACGGCAATAGCAAGAGCAATGTTCACAAGAAAGCACGCCTGGGTGACCAACTTAAGGTCAGGTGAAAAACGCACGCGGAGTAAACGGGAAATCATGTAGATACAAGCAACCAATGTATTTTTAATAAAGTATAACAAGTACTAGATATAAAAATTGTCTTTAGTTCCTGCTTCAACTGCTCTGGTGAAACTAAAAATCGGGACAAATATGGAATGACCGAATTGCGATAAGCCGCCGTTCTTGTGGGTATTGAACGGTATAGCCTATGCGCGATCTCATTTTGCCTCAGATGCGACAAAAACCAGGATGCCTAACGGTGCCAACATGATCAGCGTCCCTCTTTTCCGCGTCTAGGGACAGCTGAAACTGTGACGCCGTTGTAAAGGAGACGTGTTTACTTACCTGGACCGGAAAGGTAATGAAAAGAAGAGCCTCGTATTGACACCAACTCGAGAGAATGTTGCTCAGGGCTGGGTAGGCATAGCCCGAAAGGGGGGCTTTACTGATGACCAAGGGATCCGAAGACTTCTGATAAGCGCCGTTAAAGTTTCGGCCAATAAGAATGGAGATGGAGGCAATAATGAGAGCTCCAACGCGATTAGAGAAGACCAGAAATTGTGATTCGGCAAAACGATGGCCTCCGTAGTCCTTTGTCATCAATCTTTCCTGAAAAACAAAAAAACCATCAAATTTCCATTGGTAGGCAAAGAAGAAGAAGAAGAAGAAGAAGAAGGTGGGTCCTTGCCAAAATGCCTCAATGAAATGCTCACGCTGGATTAATAAGATACCCGCAACATCCCGATGGACTGAAACCAGTCAACAAACACTGTTACGCGACATCACCGTCTGCGATGACACAAAACGGCTTTCCAAAAAGTCTACATGCACGCAGATAAGAGACATCCGAGATACCCGCCGAGATGGCGTGAATGGTAAGGTGAAATGGCCGAATCGATTTCTAAGGCTTCCGTGAACAAGCAAGTTGAGAGGCCTCGCAGATGAACGCCAGTGTGACATTGTAGCGAATTCTATATTTAACCAATGCGTCTTTCGGTTTATGCAATCAAACATTAAATTTGTGCGCCCACCTCCTCCGCACAGAGGATAAACTAAAGGTCCAATTGCTCTAAACGAAAGACTGCCAAGTGACGGCTTGAGAACACATTCCGCGTCCAATGAACCGTCAAAATGGATTGTGTAAACAATGGATTGTGTAAACCACACACAGTGCAGCGGACTGTAGTCTGGAATGTGTGCGGGAGGGAGGGTGTTTTTCATGCATAAGAGGGTGAGTTGGATTAATGGATGTTTCCGGGACGATTCTTGGGAATACTGCATCGATGGCGATGTTCCCAGTGTCGCCCGGGTTGGTTTAACGTTGGATGAGGCAGCAGCTGGTTTCCGCCACTCGAAACCCCTCAAAGGTCGCGGGACGAGTTAAATTTGCATCCAGTGGTGAGGCATTGGAGTTGTGGCATAGGTTTCAATTTTATGAGGTGTGAATACACACTGCAATTATGCTAATCACCTGGAAGGCTGCATGCGGTATGTCCGGAGTAAATTATTTGGCTGTTGCGACAATGATTTTAAATATAACCTTAACGGAATGTGGTTGAGTCAAGAAGGCCCATGAAAGCTAAAATAACTTGGCAGGTCTTTCGTGAGGAAACAATTGTTAGAATACATGTTAATGCCCGATCATTGCCATCAGCTGATCACATGTATGTATTTGCATAAACTCTACAAATGTGGCAATACTTAAGGGTGCAATGGTGCTTTGATTGTCAATGAGTGTCGAATTGGAACCCAGAAGAGAGAGATTTGGGTTTTCTGACCCAAAACCAATCAGCGATATTCATCCCATTGGAGGGGGATCCTTGCAAACCTTGCGTGAACCGAATAACGTCCCGAGGAAAAAGAAAATATTAAAAGCGTGCCAAGCAACTACTCAGACGCCAGGAAATTTGCTGAGTCTTATAAAACAAACGCAAAAAGTGATGGCGTAGCTGTCAGCATCGTCACTCTGTTCGTCAGAGTGGGGTCGTGGCCGAGGTCAGGCAACACGCCACCTCCACAGTATTCCAAAGAATCCGCACGTTAATTTCATCCGTGAAGCGCAACTCATACTCTAGTTGGAGGAAATTTCATATGAAGCACATGGGTCGGGCATTACGATGGGTCGCCATGCAACAATCATTCGATTACCAGACTTGTAATTTGAAAACTGACGTACCTGGAGGACGCCCCACAATACGTAGACAGTATTGAGCCCGACCACGCATCCTGTGAGAGTTAACCATTTATGTTCTTGCCGGAGAGCCGCTGCCTTCTCCCTCAAGGCCGTCAATCGCGTGTGCGACTGGCGGCCGATGGTGCTATGCAATGGCAGATCATCGGGCGAATGCCTAGTGAAGCATTGCGTCATAAATTGTCGGCAGAATTCAACAAGTTTCCCTGAAAATTAGGCGAAAATAAATAAATAAAGGAATTGCGCAGCCTACCTGTTTGGTTCCCAAGCGAGGCGATGCAACCCTCCGCCACGTGCCGCAGTACCAATATGGGGACAAGGATGAGGAGGTAACAGAAGAGGATCGAAGAGAGCCGAAAAAACCAGGGCGTTTGGGTCGAAAATGTCTCTATCCGGCTATAAATGATGTACTGCACCCCTCCGACAAATAATGTGTACAGAAAAAGCACCAAATAAAGCCTAAAACAAAAGACGGACAAGATAAGCCGCGAATTATACTCGATTTAATATGCGTCGTATAAGAAAAAATAGTGTAACGAAATTACTATGGCGGCATTGGTAAAGTGTTTCGAAGAAAGAGAGGAAATAAAAATTACTTATAAAAAAAGTGACAAACCTGAAAGGGGAAAAACATTGGACTATTGATAGTAAAATTGGATTCTGATGGACTTCCATGCCGCAGCTTACGACAAAGCGATTATATTCTAGAATAAAAGTGAGTTTAGTGGTCGCACTTGTGGGATATTAAGATATGCATACAAACTCAAACACAGAATGCATTAACATAAAAATGATATAATATTATATATAAAGGATACAAACAGCAAATGTAGAAAGGGTTACAGTTAATGTGGATGTGTGTATAAGCAATGGTATCGGCGAGTCACAAATTACACCCGATTTGGATGCAAAAACGGTTGGAAAGGATTATTTACTATGGATACATGATTAAGAAGATAGTTTAAAGCTAGGTGCTTTGCTGACGAAGAATGGCTGTCGTAAATTACAATTACAATGTAAGTGCACCGATAGTCAAAAACATAGAAAAATTGGTGGTGAAGTGGACCCTGAATTCCATAAGAGGCTGTCAAAAACGGCGGCCCTACTGTGCGAAAGAAGAATAGGGATTAAATATATCAGTTTGTTTCAATGTCGGAAGAACGTTGTCGAAAAACTACACGCAATGTAAGTGCACTCACGAAATATGATAACATAGACAGTCGAAGGATTTGGCACGGAAGAGTAGCTTTTGGGAAAATGTTTCGGGCCCATTAATGGCGTAACTATTCGATCGGATATTGCGTGCGAAGGAACGAAGATTTGAGAAAAATGTATCGTCGACTGCTGGGAGTGGTGGAGGGTTATATTCTAAAGTTGCTGTGTAGGGTTTGGAGGGCGTTTCGTGCAGTTTATGTTGGTAGATTGCTAGTTTCCTTACCCCGGATCCACCAGAGGGTCGTCCAAGCCAACATATTAAATATCCCTATCGTCAAGAAAGAAAGGAAAATGGCTACCGTCTATAGGCTGCGGCTTACAGTGGTCACCCAAGAAAGGTCATTTGTAAAGGTTTATCAATCCGAGTGATTAAAACACAGTAAACTAATGGTTCATTGAATGAAGATTTTATTTTAATATATTGCTTGCTTGGGATATTGAACGAGAATTGACGTGCCGGATATATATCGACAAATATTTGTGAAATTCTCTCTGAATCAGCGACAGAGGATTATGGCGAAATATTTGTGTGACTGAATACCAAATTGAAAGCTGTGGAATTCAAAATGCCATATGGCGTTTACTGAAACTTGAAATTCAACGTTTTAATCTTTGCGCAGATTTGAGCTTCATTGTGCTTTAATCGTATATACACATTGACAAGTTTTATTACTCCGTTGAATAGAATATAATTCGAAGAAGTTTCACGGGATTTGTTGGCGTCCCGTCCGCTTCGATTACTACTCAGAGGGCCTCCTTTTCACATATTTGAACGTCACCTAGGCTCCATGAAGCATGCTACATCTGCGGTGGGTACTTGAATCAATGTTCCAGATTTGGTGCAGGATAAAGCTCTTGTCCACGGTCGCACCGAAATCCTGTATGTCCGGTCGGATTATCTCTAACCCAGTTGAAGCTGCAAGGAAACAATGCGAAAAAAACGTTTGCGAAGGTTTCAGTAAGACGATTACCTATATAGTTGCTGCATACTGTCTTATTGTCATTCTTGTTGAATTGGAGCGGGATGGAAGTCCTTCCCTTTCTTGCACACAATTTTTTCAATCGTTTCCTGTCCATCATCAGAATAGTAAATGTGTTCAACCCCAGTCTGATCAGTCGACAAGAATATTCAGGCCGTTCCCTCAATTACCTCCGCTCAATGAGCCCTCCCGGTAATTTTAATTCGTGAGGACCAGTTTAATTTCCGTATTAATTTCCTCTTGTACCCCAATTCTGCTGTACGGGAATGACGTCTGTTAATCATACATCTTCAGTAAAAGAGATATTGCGAGATATATCCCTCGTTATTAGTCGTGACAACTAGGGCACCCAAAAAAATGACTGTCCTTTTCCAACCGGGAGGAAATGGGTTCGATTAAATATGACCAAATTACTAACTGCAAGAACCACCATTTAAAAAAAAAGATTTTAAATGCATCGTCTTTTATACATAGATATTTTAACTTGAATGATGCATTCATTAAATAAGCTGTAATAATTTTTCAGATGGTGTTTCGCTTGGAAATAACGGACAGAAATAGAGCTAGTTGAATTGCAGGTCCTTGTACTGGGTCAAAAGAGACACAATCGAGGTGCTATATGAATTTGTAGCCCGTACAACTCTAGGGCGCTCGGCTCTCTCAAAGTTGCCCTTTACCATTTCATAGTACTTCCCGTCACATAGCGTGAGAGACTTCAACTGCCAGCACTTCAATCTAAAAATACCAAAAACAACATTTCAGCACACTTTGATCAATGATAATGTCTTTTTCCAAAGATCCTAACCGGAGTTTATCGATGAACTTGCGACTCTTGTCACTGAAGCGGATGGTTTCAGGATCCCATTGGATTTCGAGAGCTGTGAGATTCGGGCAGTTCATGGCAAAAGCAAGAAGCACCTGGTCTACATGCACCCGCGTGTTGTACTTGAAGAACCAGCCGTCTGGCGAGCCAAGGACACATATTCTAAAAACACGAGATTGCATACTTATTTCGAAAAATTATCAATAACGAACATATTGTTGTAGACTTATTGTACAGTCGTCTGTTCAGCAACAATAATAGTTCTCATATCGTTGTAGACGGCAACTATTCCTTCTTAATCTCAAGTTTTCGGGATAAAACCGACATTCATAAGTATTTTACATTATTCTATAATCTCACGTCACCCTCGTTCTTACTTTCTGGCCTGCACACTAGTCCATACCGAGGTACATATTTTGATCACAGCTGCAACTCCGTCTGGGTTTGAGATAACACCCAATTGAGAGCTCCGTCGTTGATTTTAAAAATTTCAGGTTTAATTTTTTGAAAACTATCTCATACCCCCAAACGACTGGATTCTAAATGGTGCTATTCCGAACAATACTGTTTAAGTAGCTATATTTATTTTTGCCGTTATCCTCGGCGTGAAGATATATGTTTCTTGAGGATATATCTATATATATGTGCTTCAATTAACGTACTCAATGTTCGGCAAATATGATATAACCGTGGTCCAGAAGTACTCTGCCAACGCGGGTTTTCCTTGAAGCATGAGACCTCGAAGTTGCGGCCCGTAGGTCTGCAAAAAGTTGACTGTGGCCGCCTCGCTGATCGAGGGGGTGAAGCTGAGGTCGATTGCAATAAGTTTATCGAATTTCTTTAGCTCCACCAGGTGCTTCAATACCCTGTCGTCGAAGAAGTCGGTGTGGCCTGCGGCGAAGTAGGTTAACGCGGGAATACGCGACAGGAAACTGTCCAGGCAGTCGGTGGACAGTTCTGTCGATGTAATGTCCAACTCGGAGATGCGCGAGTTCTCCCAAGGAACCTGCATTATGTATTCGTCTTCCAGTCCTGCAATACGAGTCAGGGGAGAGGCAACTCCCCGTACACCACTATTAATTGCCAATGTATATAACACCAAATTGTCATTTCCGAGGCTTTATTACTTAGGTTGCTGAAAAGCGATGGGGTAAGGTTGCTATTATGTAAAGCGACGAGTTTAGCAATCGCGGTGCATTGCATACTAGGAATGAGTAGCATTTCTGGTCGGGCTTCACTTCGAGCTTTGAAACCGAGTCAAGCAGGGATTCCCATTGGACGAGTGTCCACAGGCATTGCGCTAACACATCTTCGTCTTAGGTCATCGTGTCATTCGTCTTTCCGCGTCCACAACTCGGTTTTTCTCGTCGATTTCAGCAAGCCATTCCTAGCTCCAGCCAATTTCCTTGCATGCCCGAGAAAACGTTTACTCTGTTGTGTCGAGGAACTTATTTGCTGGCCATTTTCATTCCACAGTTTCCTTAATGGATATCGTTCAACGAGTCACATAGTTCGACTAGGCATCTTAAACCAAGCCACCCATCGACAGTAATGCGCCAACCAGCTGTCTGACGTCAACTGTCGAGGATAATCATCTTTCAACTCTACCTCAAAGGCAGACAACAATCCTAATCAATAGGCGAGGCTGTTCAGGTTATTTCTCCAAACCACCTCCGTATTCTTGCTGCTTTCCGGTTGGTGGGATCACGAGATATAAAACTTGTTTTATATTTATCTATCTCTCCCTTCTTATCTCGCGTTTCCAGATAAAATCGTCACTAATTATATGAGTCTTGTGACCTTGACGACGTGACCATTAATCATACACGCCTAGACAGGTGCCATCACTGATTTCGGACACACAATTTGTTATTAGTCATTCAATACTCACATCTCATTGGTCCCTCTTTGGCCCACTTGTGCAAAAGATCATAGATATTTGCATAGCATTGGGTTTCGCTTGAATCATCCTTTTAATGTGTCAAGGAATTCGTAGGGCTGACTTGCTTTAATCCTTGGACGCATAAATAAAACCACACCGCCAAATTTCGGGTTTCAATTTGTCAATAACCTTATTCAACGTTTCTTTTTCCATCGAAAGGAAAATTGTTCCCCTGGGAAGTTGTATTAACGTACCACAGTGGCAGCAAAGCAGCGTCTTCAGTTTTTTGCAATTCGAAATGATAAGCGGAAACGCAGCCCCTTTCACATTGAGGCAGTAGTTTAGTGCGATGCACTCAAGCTGGAGACAGTTGGTCGCAAGCAGCTCCACGTGAGTGTCGTCGACGAAGCTGATTCCGTACAGGTTGATCACTCGAAGGTTGGGTGTGTGGGCACGAATCTTACTTATGTTGATAACCTAAACGGCATGTCATCAATTGGGCGGCAAAGTAAGTTACCTCATATATCTCCTCTTCCTCCTCGGCAGCTCTTTCAAAGGTGCCTAAAAAAACACGTTCAATGATTGATTTTCGGAAATTGTACTTGAATTTCACAGTCCGGTGTAGTTATGGACCACCCTCCCTAGGCTGTTCAACTAATCAAGTTGTCCAGTGGCATCGGCTTCATAGTCACATGTATAAGATGTTGACGTGACTCATTAAAATCGCGGTTCTTAAACAAAATATATTATAGGGCGTTATTTGCTTTTCTGTTGGAATTCGACGTATCACCACACCGAAAAGCCCAATTCGTGAGACATCTGTACCCCAGCAGCTGTAGAAAATCGTACCTATAAGATGAAGCACCTCCAGAGATGAAAGACAGGGATAAATCTTTCTCATGAGGCCCTCCATAAAGATGACATCGCTGAGGCAAATGCAGAGGTTGGTCAGGAGTCCGGGGAAGGCGATGAGGTCGTTGAAATCATGCAGTTGCATGGCGTTACTGAAATCCAGCGTGAGGTATCGCAGATTGGTGCACTTGTTGCCAAGTTCCTCAAGAACCGGGATCGTTATGAGGTCGCTGGATAGTTCTAGGTAGCGAAGTCTTTCCCCTGATCTTTGATTAATAAGATTCAGAAAATCCTCGGCGTTGGATACCTTCAAAACGAAGATGGAATAGGTGGAGTAAATACTGCCGTGACTATAGGTATGCCATGATTGAGTCGCTTTGTTTGCGGGTAGGATGACGAACTGGTCTTGTTTCGTAAGTTCCATCACCGCGACTATGCACCAACGGGTTCATTCAGAAGAAAATGTGGGCAACCAAATGACCTCTAATTCACTTTTGGAAAAAAAATTCCATGAATCTCAACGCTTGTGCACGCGTCATTGTTTTACATAATTTAACAATACAATTGTTTTGTGGGCCACGTGCGATTGTTAAACCTCTTCATCATTCAAAACTACCTTTCTTAATTAAACCGAAAATAAATTATACGAACTCATTATATTACACGATACAATATTCGGGATTGTGTCCATTAAAATGATTTCCAACAACATGAACAGCATCGTTTCGCCTTCAAGGTCACACAGCTGGTCAATTGGTTGTGCCCGCGCACACCGGGGAAAAGTGCCAGCCAATGGGATTGCGCGGGCCATCAACATTCGATCGAAGCACACCAAACACCAATTTGCTGCCGCCCATGTAAAGACATTTGGCACGTAAAATGAAATTCTAAACTGCGAAATAATTTGCACAAGGAGTTTAAAGCTATATATTTATAATATAATACCAAATTAGACACATACATTTTGTGTGATTCTGACACGGCTATTTAAATATCTTTCGTCAATAAATATTATGCATACGGTTGTCATCTACTTGAGGATAAAAAAGGTTCATGGGGGTTTTTCATGATAATTTTCGGTAATATTTTTACAGGTCGCGATCTCCCCAGTGCAAACCACCCCCACACTTCGATCAGAAAGTCGAATTTTATACGTTTGACACATTCACACCACGGTTGGGGAGGAAACATTTAACCATCGGTATAATTCGTATGACCTCAGACAGCAACTTGTCTGGGCCCAGTACCAGAAGGCACTAGACGAAGATATCGATCGTTTACATTTAAACGACAGATTAATTCAGTATCAAGATGGAGTAAACCCCCTCCGAGCAGTCTAATTCTGCTCAAAATGACGATCGGACTTTGTAATACTGTCTTAATTTCACGCCATCGTTATGATACTTTCAGTGATGATGATGATGATGGTGGTGTTCGCTTTATCAAGGTCACGAGGACCAGAACTTTCAGCATTCAAAGTTACAACGAACAAAATTGATACCAGAAGTGACGATTGTACATTGCAGGTACATAATAAGTTGACAGGAATAACGGAAATAACAACGAGGTAAATTAGAAAGAAAGACAAATTATGCCCTCGATGTATCAAAGGTTTGACAAAAGTGTAATTGAAATTGAAAGGCCTTATCCAAAACGCGCGCTGAACCTCTCAGTCCATGTGACCTTGATAAAGCGAATACCATTCATATTATTATTTCTTGATTCCACATATTAATTATGACACTAGCCTTGGAGCCTTGGAGAATCCAGTTCACACAGACCACTTCTGTCGTCAACCCAAATTATAAGGTGACCCAGAAGAATCAAATAGACTGCTAAGTCACCTCATAGGCCCAGTGGACGTATAAGTGACCACGAAGAATACAGCAGACTGCAAGGTGACTACGAAGAATCCAGCAGACTAATATTTTGCCAGACAGACCCCACCAGACCTTACGGTTACCAAAAAGACGTCAATCATTCCTTAGGAGAATGCTCCTTTCCTTTGGAATGGAGAGATGTCGCTATAACACCAATTCCGAAACCGGCCAATGGTTCCGCCGGACCTGTGAAGTACAGACCTATCGCCAACTCATCCGTGTGGTTAAAAGTGATTGAGAAGCACCTCCTCTCTAAATTAGATGACACGCTTAAAGCTGCCGATGACCCTCTTCAGTTTGCTTATAAATCAAATCGAAGCACTCTGGACGCCGTGGCTACGTTATCGCACACCCTCCACTCTTCACTTCATTAGACTACTGGGTGACTACAAAGATCCAAACAGATTACCAGGTGACCACGAAGCATCCAAAAAACCATGAACTCGAAGACTCCAATGGACAACTAAGTGACCTCATAGGCCCAGCAGACGCCTCAATGACCACGTGTGACCTTGTTCGAACCATTCCTTTCACAAATAACATTGCCGTATAACTAAATGACCGTTTCTGAATCCTAATACAACAGTCCACGAAACTCTAAAATTACCAGAAAAGCAGAATGGGACTCCCAAATGAATGATAATAGTAATCATTTCGAAGCAGTTTTAGACCCGCACGACATACCGAGAGGCCACCTTGGTCTGGCCGCAGATTGATCGCCTGCCACAGTGACTCATCGTAGGCCAGACGACGCCACTGTTTTGAAACGCGTGCGATGGTGCAGAGATCCCGATGCGTCAGAAAGCTGAAAATACGCAGCAGTAGCTTCTCCGACAGCTTTGTAATCCGGAGAGAGCTTGTCTACAAAAGTAAAGAAAAATCCAGTTTATCCGCCCATGAGCCGACTTAATGGAGGAATCTTCGTTTCCCTGAAGATTCTCGGGAATATTTCAACAGTTCCATTTGAAGAGGTAGAAGTAGGCGCCGAATCACCCAACACTGAATCAACCAAGGGAGAACACGTGGAAGTCAGACTGGTTAAAATTTCAGATGATGCAGCCGACTTCCACCACGCGAGAGCATTCTATTCGCTGAATTACCGGCTGATTTTTATTTGTGTGACGAGGGAGTCGAACCCAAGATTACGCCTTAAACGGACCGACCGTTGGCTTAAAAATTTGCCAACAATTGGGCAATCGGACAATTGAGCTGCATTGTTAATGGTTTTGATGCCGAATCAATCAAGGTTTCGAGTTAACGGGGCCACGCGTAAGACACTACCGTGCATACGCTTCGACGGAAGTAAACTTGGGAGCATTCAAATGCGGCGTGACCGGGTCTTGGAATTCTCGGATTCTGCTAAATATGAACTGAACCGTATACTGTTAGTTCCTGTGCCGGTGAAAAAACCTACACCGGCGATCCCAGGGCAACGGAGTTACTAAACAGTAAAATGTGTCTGCAGCAAAGTTTACGTGCTCTAGTCCAGCAAATTCGTTTTCAGAATGTAAATAATGCCATTTTGTTTCCGGTTACCTATATGGAATGTGCAGATCCGCATATGTGGAAATATCCATCAAGAAAGAGTCGGCAACTGCTAAGCAACGAGCAATTCTTGTCCACTTTGGGCTTGGTAGAAGTGATTCGTGCCTACTCCAACCAGGGTTGCCAAATTCCGAACTAGTGGATCAGCTATGAAAACTTAAAAGATGCCTTTCGTCAATAAATTGCTACCATTCCACGCTAAATTATCCCTCGGGTTATAAACTCATGCAAAATGTTATCACGTGTAAGTTTTGAAAATAACAAAAAATGTTATAATATATTCAAATTTTATTTTATTAAACATGCAGATAATTTGGTCTCTCTGAATGAGTTCGGCAGCTTACGGTGGCTTAAAATCAGACCGTCTTCTCTAAACATGCCCTGTTTACTAATTCAATCTATACTTTAAGGGATAAAACTGTCCTGGAATTGCTCAAAGGATTTTTGAGTCAATAAAATAAATTTCGCGACGTTGATTAATTATTTTTGGGGGTGAAAAATCGACTCACAAACTCCGGACCGCCTTTCGTTGAATAGTTTCTCTGCAAGCTTTGTGCGATATCCAAAATTGAGTTTTTTCCAAACATTTTAACGCATACCGAAACGGCGTTAATGTGTTGTTACACCAGCTCCGGCAACTGTAATCACAGAAGCGGTGATGGGTTGGGCCTATAGGGCAATTTGGCTACCAGCGTTCCACGGTAAAAAGAATATTGCGCTGATCCGGCCAATCAGTGCCTGTCTTGGTTTCTAGGGTACTGTGGCCAGGACTAAAGGTTGGATTATGAAGGGAGAAATTCGGTTTTGGAGAATGCTTGAAAGTGTGCAGCATGGGGAGATTTGAGATCATCATGACCGGAAACGATCAATCATATTAGTAGATTGGGGCGATGGGATTTGAACGGAGGGCCTTCGGCCTTAAAGCATGACCTCTTTTAATCGCCACTGTTAAACATTTGTCCACGGTGATCAATCCAGATTCTCCCAATTGTTTTTGTAATGGATGTGATGACAGAAGCGTGTATTTCTGCTAATTATTTACCAAATATCACAATTGCATTTTGGTTCCATGAAACGTTAGTGACCACAACACGTCACTCCGAGTTGCATGCTGTGTAATTAAACCACTCTCTCTTACGATCACCAAAGTAAAACGTTTCGATTCTCACAACAAATGATCTGATTACAATTAGAATAATCGACCACTAAATCGCATCCTCGTTTTAATTTGGGATTTGCCAAAAACGTCCGCCTCGCATCAAAATTTAATTAGCGATACAATTCGCTCCATCATAAATAAAGTTGAACCAAAAATGTCTGGAAGTCGAGTTTATTTTTATGTATAATAGACACCCAATACAAAAAATTATATTTCCAACAACGTTGCTTCAGTGGCCGTTCTTTCGGCCAAGTTATACGCCTTAAACTATGGAAAGTCGTGATTTTTTCCTCGAAATCGAAGTAATCTATAAATAATTCGAAGTAATTGGGGATCAGTCTTGCCGATAAGTCCAACTAATTGGCACTTTGATACATTGGATGGACAACCGCGTTTTTTAAACAGTCGTTCAGGGCAACCGCTAACTTATCGAAGGGCCAATAACGTTTGATGCTTTTCAGAGAAAAGGGTTTATTCTTATTTAAAAAAACGAAATTCACCTCCTCCTCCTCCTTCTCGAGGTTTTTTAATGACTAATAATGAATAATAAGGTTTTTATTATCAGCATAACATGAATTAAAGGGCGACCGTTAACGATATATATGCAGCACAGGTTAGTCAAATGTCACGACACTAAATTGTTTATGTTATGGCTGCTGCCCTTTCACTAACGAATCATTTGAGCAGAACGCTCATTGAGAGATTCAACTGCTAATAATTATTTACCTTCTTTGATTTTGACGGAATCCAAATAAACGTGATCTTTCAGTGAATATGATAAACCGGGCAAGAACTCACGAACTCAAATTTATGATTTGCAATAAAAGAATGTCTCCTGAGTTTCTCCGTAATTTCCAGGAAGAATGAAGTCCCCTGATCCTTCGGCATTCCTTCAAAATATCCCAATAAACTTCCACTTCCTTACAACCTCCACCAAAATACCTCCATCCAATCACACAGAAACGGAGTCAGTCAGACACACAGAAAGCCATTGGAAGTCCAAATTAAGCCTCTTTCTGAGGGGTGGCGGAAATATGATAAAGGAGATGGAGGATGCGGTAGAGGAGGAGGTGTGGGGAAGAGGGAGGAGAAGGAAAACGCCATCATGACGCAAATTAACAACTGTTTATTGTGCGTGTGGAGGAGGAGGAGGAGGAGGAGGAGGAGGAGGAGGAGGAGGAGGAGGAGGAGGAGGAGGAGGAGGAGGAGGAGGGGAGGAGGAGGAGGAGGAGGAGGAGGAGGAGGAGGAGGAGGAGGAGGAGGAGGAGGGGGAGGAGGAGGAGGAGGAGGAGGAGGATTAAGTCGAGGAGGAGGTGGGGTTGGAGGAGGTGACACACCTCTGGATGGTAACCTTAGAAAGCACGATGTGCATGCCCAGAATCCCTGTACAGATCACTGGCTTGGAAAGACCAAGATCTATTGGTGAAACACATTTGATATAGGTCATAAGTTGGTGCAAACGATGCTTAACTACAGATTATCATTAATCTCGACGAAAGTTCTTTAGGTTGTCAAAAAAACGCATTGTCTCTAATGTATGGACAGATAGAACCCTGTGCGTATGGGTAATAATTCATTTTCCTAAATGCTGTTGAGCCAGCCACCTATAATATTGACCCCATTTGGAAGTTCGCCGTTAACGTATGTTACCCTCCTTTGCAAAATATCGTTTAGTAATAATACTCAGAAATAAACCGCAGAAAAAATTAGGCCATTCTGTCGTCACAAACACTAATTGGTGTTTCAGGAAACTCTTTATCGTAATTTGATTGGCCATTGGAAGTCTGTGAAATAGCGCGATATGTCTGTGTGAGCATCATCATAAGACGGTTTTCGTGAAACTGAGCCGCCACAGGACTTTATGCCTAAAATACTTAATGACTAGTAATATCGAATTTGATTTTGTGCAATTTTAAAAACCAAAAAATGCATTTATTTCGGTAGACTTCTTGCATCATGAGCTTTGTATTTCAAAATATATGTTATTTCTAAATACAATTCACGAATGTATGTGACGATATCTCTCTTACAACAGCTTTCATAATCATAATAATTGTCGTGGCTTTATTGAGGTCACGAGGACCAAAACTTTCAGTAGAATATATATCTGATATAGCTGATCATAAAAGACTAAAATTAAGAGTGTCATGATGTATGCGGAACGCATAATACTAATTATAAAACTTTTATTTACTGTATTTAACCAAACCTATGTTTTCTTCTTAGCAAATTAATAAATTATTTGAAACAAGTAGGAAGTTCCTTTTGAAGCGACTAACCGCCTATCTCTCAAAAGCATTAAGTAGCAAAATAGGGTTAAAACGAATTACCGAATGTATTGATTCAAATATATTCGTGGAACCTTCTCGTAACGTAATTCTCTATTTCGCCATTTGTAACTGTCCCAACATATCTCGCGTCATCTAGATAAGCTCTTCAACTCACGAAAAGCGAACTTTATTATTAGTAGTAGGGGGCATATTATAAGTATTGGTAGTCGTCACCGCAATAAAAGGGTTAATAATATAAATTATTTGGATGCGTTAGTAAAAAGTGATAAATCAACCGAAATATCATCGGACAATAATATATTTTACGATTTGATTTCAAACCAAAAGTATCTCCGGATACCGTATTTTCAAAATAATTATCTTTTCAAATCGAAAATTCCTCTTCAAACCACAACTGTGCAAGACACACACACAAATTCATCAAAGTTAAAACGCACAGCCCGTCTAGGGCCCAATACCTTTCGGCCAGAAAAAGCACCTACTCCGCTATTAACTTACAGCGTCTGAGATGCGTCTCGTTCTTTGTTTTTTCCAGCGCTGGACGGCCTCTGAGGCCACTCCCTGGCCACGAACCATTGACTATGAACACGCAACCACTGGGGAACCGGCTTCTGGGATGTGTTTGAGAGAGAGATAGCGACTACGCCATAAACGACGCAATTCGGGTCATGTTGGGAACATTTGAGGAACCAATCCCAGCCGCACCAGAGGTCGTTTGCATCGGCGGCCCTTCCCTCCCACCAAAGAAGTTGTCCTAAAACTGGCGTGATGTTCGGGCACTATGGCGGAGTCATTTACCGGGATTATCGTTTGTCCCCTTCTTCGACACGATGAGCCTGCGAACTCACAATATTCGTCTCTGAATGGACAGGAGTGAACTTATTTGGGCGAAATAAAATTGCCGTTTTATTTTGGTTTTTTTTTAAATTCCGGAAGCTGTTACTGAACATCGTAGAGGTCGACAGACAAGGCGAAATGTGATTGGTTTAAAATATAATATACGTGAAGAGAGAAGATGACGGCTAGACAATAAAAGCGGTATTTGCTTTATTAAGGCCACGAGGACCAAAACGTTCAACATTCAATTTGACAGCAAAATAAGGATGCGTAAGAATATTCAGAATAATTTAACACGAAATAGCAACGTGGTCAATTTGAAAGAACGGTCCATCAGAGCCTCGTAATATTTAAAGATTAGCAAACGCGTAATGGCGGCCATTGTATTGCTTAGATGATCCGATAGATTGGCGGATCAAAAATTAAGCGATCGGGAAAATCACCGAGGGGGCGTTGATACTGTTTAAACTCTCCCGAAGTCTCCGAAACGGAGAATGAAGAGGCTGTGAAGATTTCAAATACCGGTTATTCGATGGATAGCCCACACTACCAGCATCCGATGTTTAGTTTTGGCTCTCGTAGGGCCAATATCGATTTTAGATTAAAGGCAATTTTTTTCCTGAATCCATTTTTTTTGCCAAGTTACTATTATTATTAAAGCACGTTAGATTAATCACGACACAGTAATTATGGTGGAATATTTCGCTTCAAAATTTTCAAATTGGCTGCGAATTTGAAGAATTGGCTCAAAACATAGAAAGAGCCAAATTGTTTGACGAAACCAAAAACGACCAAAACCGTCTGTGGGGTTCGGATTCGCCTATTCTGGTGGAACTAAAAATCGGCACAAGTAAGGAATGGCCAAGTTTTGCAGCCGTTCTTGTGGAAAGTTAACGGCTAAGTTGCGAGAGAATGGAATCGAGGGAACGAGAGGAGTCAAAGACTAGTTAAATGTCTTGGATTGAGTGAATAGATAATCTACCAATATAGTTTTTATCAAAAATGTCTACGAAGGTTCGACACTTTTGTGCACAAAAGAGACCCAAGCCATCTTACCTGTGAGCCAAGGACGGACATTTGTTTGTCGATGCGTAACCCCTCCCGATTGTCAACAGCAACGGCCTTAGCCAACCTGCAACTGGCCACCCGGGGAGACTGCGGTTATCTCCAGTCCCCAACCCCCCCAGCACAACCCCCTCACTGACAAAATCGTCCTTGACAGGTAGCAAACGCCCGAGATTGGTTGTTCTGTCTGACAGTAAATTCGGCATCTGATCACCCACCCCCCACCCCGAGTGTGGACGGGTTCCGCCAACGCGCTCCTCCACATGCGCGGGAGAGACTTTTAATTGCTTTTATGCCCTGGGGAAGCCTAGACGATTAGGAATAATCGAAGTAGATGGATGTAAGTGGTAATTATCTTCACGATGACCAAAGCGTTCAATATTATAAAAAAAACAGACACAATGCTGCACAATAAAAGCGTCTCTGCTTTCTTGCCTTACCTATTCTGGTGACATCCAAAATCGGGGCCGACAATGAATAACCGAGTTGCACCGGTCTTGTGGGACTTTAATGACACAACCGTCGCATTGATGAAAGATACTTACACTGAGAAATACAAGAATGAAGCGGTAAGGGAATGAGGGCAATGAGGGAACAAGTCGCGAAAGCCGTTGAAGAATGGTGCCTCTAATGGAGTGCATAGATAATCCAACAGAGAACGAGATTATTTTAAAAAGCCTGCCAAAGGTCAAACATTCATTACTTTGAGGTCAGGGAATCCACGTCCACAACACTGACTCTTAATAAACAGCCGTGTTTATTCATGAATGCATACTAGGCGGTCGCGCTATTTCCAGCAGTGTGTCGTAAAACCTCATATGCCTAACCAGCAATCCGGAGTCTGCCGCATGTGGAACTCGGACTTTGAAAATTACCGGTTACCGCCACCCCGCATGGCTTATTTTGGTGGCCTGGCACGGGAGTCGAACCCAGGGTCTCTCGTGAAACGAGTGATGTCGCTAATGGCTACCAGTTTAATTTTTTGGACGTCCAGTGGTTGCTATTCCGGGTTTACAGCACTTTATACAAATTGAGGATTTAATTTACTATCTCCTTAATTTGCGTCGTCATCATTTCCCGTGTTCGTGTTAATTGATTCTTGTTGTACATTTTAATGCTGGAAGTTTTGGTTGATAAAGCGAATTTTTATTGTCATCGGGCGACAAAATTGTAGTTCAATTCCTCTAAATCAACTGTATTAAAATTGTCGATAGGGAAAGCGTTGCGAAATAATTATGGAGAGTAAATTGGGATGCGATAAAACAATTTTGCCCTCAAGTTTAAATAGCTTTTCGGGTTTTTGGAAAAAGAAATTTTATTAAGATGCTATTGTTTTCCAACATGCATTAATTGTCACGCTTTATTTATTGCTCTATATCCATTGTTTTTAATGCGACCAAGTCGGTCGATTCCATAGACTTTTGTGTGCGTCATTTCTTATTTATCCGTTGACTAGAGTTAGGCAAATACACACAGTTTTAGTATTAATAAAGCCATCTATCCACGATCGCACTAATTCAACTCGACTTACGAAGTAGTGTCAACCAGAACTCGAATATTCGCGTCGCTTCCAAGCCTAATAGTTCACCTAACGCGGTATGAATTCGATCACTCCCGAAATCGCATTGCCGAAGAAGACTTGGTTGTATAAAGGCCCACAAACACCAGAGAACTTACCAGACTCTTCATGTCCCAGTAGGTGTGGCGCGTCCGTAATCGGGTCCAATGTTGTTTTAAATATAACCATGACAGGAATTAAAGGGGAAAATCTCGGAAGCGCGCTGATTCACTAGTTGAAGGATGTGCCGCTCCCCCCTCCCTATCGATTGGTCAAGACTATCGTGTGTCCTTTTTGCAAACGCATGCATCCTACCCCATGGCCATTGTAACGTCCCATAGCGTGATACGGGCCGCCCAATCAAACAAAAGCCCTGACACATAGTCTAGGAAGGTTTGTTTATCAATTCTAGTAAAATCGGAATCACAATCATCACCCCATCTCCTCATCGTTGTGTAATGGTCGTAGAAACAATTCTTAACTCAAACCAAATCCTTTGTTGACGAGACATTTCAGTTTCAAGAGGTCATCATGGACGACATGTATTTGCCGTATTTTTTCAGAAAAGATCAGTCTCAAAATCATTTAAAGCATCCGACAAGTGACATCCGTTGCTATAACTTAAGGGACGAACCAAATTCCTCCTAACTTTAGTTTAGTAAATCCTGAACAAACCGGCGCTCCATACTGGCTATCGGTATTCTTGCCAGTATATACGTCCTAATAAATATAGATAGTTCAACAACATTTACTACTCCTACTTCTAGTAAACAAGCGCTAATTGGTAGGTATGCTCGGCGATAGGCAAGGCCGTGGCAATTCATTTTCCAGTGGCCTACGGCTGAAAATATCTGCACCCGATCTTATACCGATCTACGCAAGACTACTGCAACAAATAGTACTGGCCTTACTCCTACATAGCAAACCGGCTGCTCTAGGCTTTATTTTGCTCTAAACGGGTTGTACAAGAAAATAAAACCTAATCCACTAAACGAGACGAGGAGAGGTCGGCCTCACTAGATGACAGTAAGGCTCGGTAGTTCGCAAAAAGATTCGTAGACATTCTCGTTGAACCTGCCCAGGTCCGAGGAGTGAGCGCGGACGAACTCGTCGTAGAGGACGTTTCCGTCGGTGATTTGTGCCCTCAGCATCGCCGTTCGTGCCCGCAGGATGTAGCCACCACGTTCGACAACAAAGGACGACGGCATCGTTCGTGAGTAGCTGGGCCTCGTCTCCTCGTGATCCTCCTGGACCCTCGACGATTGGACGCGCACCCGTCGAACTTCAGTCATCCAGGTGGGTTCACAGCCGTGAAGATGCTGCTTTCGATTTCGAAGTCGGATTTGGACCATCGGGTCCTGGTAGACGTAGGTGGAAATGGGCAAAGCAACGTAGATTACGGGTTTAATTGTGCCTTTGGTTTTGTAGTACATTCGCTGGTCGGATGCCTGACAACCTCTGGAGGTCTTCAGAAGAACTGTCGAGAATTCGATATCCTCTATGTCAAAGTTAACGCGACAGATATCACCGTCCGTACCGACTTTAACGAGAAGCGAAGCATAGCAATTACCGATTTCGTCGTTCGAATTTGAGTGACGAAATTGTTTTCCGATCCCAATCTCCTCCTTCATTGGAAGGACGAACTTCATATCGTCTTTTACTATTATAATATGGCCGTCGAAGCGATCGCCGTGATTGGTCGCACCGGCAGTTGGCTTAGTCATGTCATTATTGTTGTTCGAGGGCGCTGTAGCGATATTTTCGCCCGACGTGTAGGTCTTGACATGAAGCGGAAAGACGTAACTAGGATGTTTCTTTTTAACTATTTTAGTGGTTTTGCAGACCTGCGTCGAGCGAGTGTTTTGTTCCTCTGTTGCAGGGCGATCCTTTACCTGCAAAAACATGAATTCCGGATTCGATACTTTGAACGTCATCATGAAGTGGCCGTCGAGGGGGGAGTAGAGAAATATTTTACTCCTTGCCGCGACAACCCGACACCGTCGTCGACGCTCCACCTTCTGGCTGTAGACGACATCCTTGGTGGTAATGTCCACGAAAAACAGGGTTGGGCTAAATGTAGGGTATTCGGATTGGACGAATTTGGGAAACGCAGAACCCGCGGATATCGCCGGGAAGCTTGGAACATCTCCTGCGAAGGAAGGCTTTCCACAGCTATTATTTCCTGTCTCCTGCCGCGGTACTCCGTCGACACGTGTGTGAGTGGACCAGTTGCTCCCCATTCGCCATTTACCTGTGAACGCGCACCATTACGACGACCTTGAGAAATCGATTCGTGCACATTCGAACATCCGCACGTGGCATGCATTGCAACCTGGTTCTCATTGGTGATTCATCAAACTCGCGTTTTATCATACAAGGCACACGAATCCCCCTGGAAAAATACAACTAGTTCCATACATGGGTTTCACCCCTTCTAGTCGACTTATAAGCAGAAGATTTGTGTAATGTCGGCACCCAGGCGTTCTTGTGACACGTCGAGATTGAAGCTGTCGGCAGTGCGTAATTTTACATACCGCTTGTGCTCGCAGACGGGAGTTTTTTTTATCGCGAGTTCATCTAATTGCCGAAATAAATTAAAACCATCAAGACAACCTCGAAAATCTCCAACTTATTCTGTAAATTTGGCGTCTTCGCCAACTAGACGATGGTGATAACCAAAACACAATTGCACCACTCCCAGATGTATCTTTGATCGTTGTAAATTTTAACGCTGACCGTTTTTGTCCTCGTGCCCTTATTAAAGCGAATAACATTATTATTGACGAGCATTAACCCGAGGATTACCAAAATGACACTACTACTTAGAATAAGGGGGTAGAAAGGTTCTAGTACTTCGAATGTTTCTATTTTTTTATGGTTAAACCCACAAATTTCCAAAAACGCGGACCTGAGAGGATAACGTCAAACTAACGGTTATTCGCTATAAATATTGGCTACGTACACATTAAGAAGTTCAAAAAGTAGTACAAAGAAAGCAACCGGCGTTGCGGTATCCCAGAGTGTTTAAAATTTCTTCATGTGATCCATAATTTTTCGTACGATTTCCTGAACCGGTTTCACTTGACCGTAGTAATCGGCGAATTCACCATTTGGATTGAGGAGATACATGACCACAGTGTGGTCCACCTATAAATAAGGAAATTCGAAACAGTTACGCGCAAATGTAAGGTTTCCAAACAAAGGATACGCCCTCCGGGAACTAAGGATCCAGAGGTTGCCCCTCAGTCTGCGACGAACCTTCTTAAAGAGAAACCGGCTTCACAAACCCGGCGAGTATGCTGAACGCTACACCGTCACAAAAGTGAAATTGCGTGACCAGGTATGTATTATACAAACCGAGAAGCCTTCCTACCTTCAACAAAGCCATTAGATGTAGTAGTTTGGCCGCAAAATACGAAGCTTTCAAATTCCAGTTTTTCTATTGGCGCTGTCGGAGCGACGGCAAATTAAAACGTGGATCGCTCCTTGCTTGGTGGTGGGGCGCGCTTGGGCCTGTTGTCTGTTTAAGGAGTGCGTCGCTGGGACCAGAACTGAAGCACAACTTAATCCAACCAGCTGCGATGCGGGACACCCACTGGCAGGCGGAACACCCCACGCATGATTGGACGACAGAATTCGGACAGAAAACAAGGCGGAGAGAATCTCAGGACTGGAGCCACCACGGGGGAGGAGACCAGGAAAACACCAGATGACCGAGTTATGTGGGCACACCGGGTAACGAGGCAGAGAACGAAGAGGCATCGACAGCCGGAAAAGGCAGAGACGAGAAAACTAGCTCCCACACGGCGATTGTCGTGATGGTGCGAGGCAAAACATGATCCACGACAGTGGCTGCCTCACAGACACGAGAGCCATACAGTTGCACGTGAACCGGCGGCCTGTTGAACTAAACATCTGCTATCGACGTACTGGGAATCTGGATCAACTACAACTACGGCGACAATATATTAATATTAAATAGAAAGTAATATTAGAAGTGGTCGTAGTGCATGAACAACGTGACCATTGTATCCCAAACTCGCGTTACAAGGCGATACTAGAGTATGGAACGAAATGGAGACTCACAATATAGTCCCCATCACAATCCTTCGGACCTTTGCTGTGGTAAATGCGATATTTCTTCGCAACGCTCTGTATTTGCTCATGGGATCCAGTCAATCCAACGAGATGCGGCGAGAACTCTAAAGTAGACCACACGGCAAGAAAGAAGCTTGTTACTGACTTATAGATGATGGTAGCGGTTAGTATGAAAGACCAGGTTAGGTAAACTCGGGTGGACCCGCAATAATATTAATGGCGACACACATGCAGTCCGTTAATCCTCTAGTTGGAGATAGCCACACAAATTTTATTTTAAGACCCGCTAAATATTCAATCCAGGCACTGATCTGGTGAGGGAAACTTAATCAAAGTCTCCCATAACCCGAAATAAATAGGAGTAAACTTAACGGATTTCAACCGCACATTATACCTAGTAGTGTCACACAATGATTGTGGAAGAGGTAAAGATGTGTTAGATGATCACAGCGGACTAGTTCTAAGGCTAGCCTTGAGCGTTATCAACAGAGGTCCCCCACGATAACTAGTTGCGAATAAAGAAATCTGGCATAAACATTATTCCATGCAAACCGATTAAGATCGAAGGCGACAAACGCCTAAGAGGAAACGAACCTTTTACGTAATCACCAACGACCTCGGGGGTATCACGTTCGGGATCCACCGTGATGAAGATGGGCACAAAATCCTTATCCTTTCCATAAAGAGCTAAATGTCGGAAATCGAAATATGGTTGTATAACATAAAATTTGAATACAAAGAGCTTTACCATAGCGAAACAAAATCTTGCTTACCCAGTCTGTCGCGTACTTCGACAAGACGTTCAATTTGTTCGGGACAAATGTCAGGACATCGGCAAAAACCAAAATAGAGGATAATCCACTTTCCCTTAAAATCATTGAGACTAACTTCCATCCCTGTGTGGTCGACCAAACGAAAGTCTCCACCGATGGCCATTTGACCGATATTGGATGAAATTTTACGCATTGCTAAAAAGAATAACCCCGAGATATACAATATATGGGACACTTTGAGGCACTGAATAAAAATATACACGCAAATAACACAGTGAAAGGAAATGTTTCGCTAATTTGAAGAGGAAATGTCGCATTCAATATTTATGGAATATTTAACTTCTTACTTTCTCGACCATCCCCAACAGCGTAGGTACTGAAATATACTACGGCACCAACCGTCGCGAAAAAGAAGCTCCATTGAATCCACGGATATTTTTTCTAGAAAGTTATAATGCCTTTTTGCGTACCTGTTTACTGGCAGTTTGGGATTCTGTAGCGAATAATCGGGCATATGCTTTGATCAACGGTGGTCTCGTTTGTCTATGAAGGTGTACATAATCCCAAGGTAAAACGCCTACGTTATTTGTCGAGTAAAACATCGGGCATGGGTCAAACATCGGGAAAACCACATTGTCGGCAATCAATTACAAACCTAGCGCTTTCAAATGACGTCAGATAAACAAATATTGAAATGGATACAAGAAAAACGTGTTACTGAAACCACAAAGTAATGTGCTAAATCAGTGAAATTTGTAAGAATCAATAAAAAAGGATCTAAAGACTATTTTAGTAAAAATCGAGTGAGTAGAAATATTTTCTATTGGTGCCTATGACATCATATTTTTTTTATAATTTTCATATGATTTAAACTTTCTTATCGCAATAACGCATAACGATTACCGTTAATCGTGAGATGCTATTCCGGTGGTGGGATTATTACCTACCAAATGTTTGACATTCTCTAATGGTTAGGTAATGGTAAACATAGAACTAAGGCGTACGTCCCAAGCAGCCATAACGAAGAAGACGCATTTAATGTGCGTGTATAATAAGGGGCATAGATACACCGTAACGAATATACATGATTAATGATCTTATACATTCTCTATAACGGTGCTGGCCAATGAGAAGGAAGGAAGGAGTGTCCTTGTGCGATACCGTGTAGTGACCTTTTTGTTTTACCGGACACGAACGTTTTTCCGCCCACGAACGCGCGATCGCCCTCCTAACACTGCGCCTTTGTATAATAACACCAAGAAGACAATCTTGTCCATACATTGGTTTGCGTTCTCATATATTACCCTTTTTAGACGCGTATGTCGTAAAAAGGTTAAGTGGGTTAAGTTATCGTCGAAATGCGAATCACGACAACCGTAAGAGACATCCTGCAGTGAGGTAGAGAGTATGTTACTTCGATCTAAATTTATAAGTCTCTCTGTTTTTATTAACCTATTTCCAGATGGTATCCAATGCGTTCGATGGATTACAAAAGTTGTACGTTATTAACGAGATCTTATTAGTCGCGATATATGGAATTTGCGATTTTTTTTTGGATTTCTAAATTTATTCAATGAAAATCCCCGAGAACTCAATCCTTTCGTTTATTTCAGAAATCTTAGGATATAGAACTGACGTCATTATGAGAACACGAAAGCAGGTGAGTGCGTATGTGGAGTTCTAGTGACCTTGGTTCAGCCTTTGTTTCTACCATGTTGTTCTGAACCTCTGCGGCGTCCCCATCACAGATAACGAAGTTGCCGAATCAGTTTCGCCTAGTTGGTGGCTTGCTGATGGTCTCAAGAACAAACAAATTTCTGACCCGCAGCATTGTGAGGGTTTGCAAGTCGGTACTATAGGATTTGACGTTATAACACTCACTAAAGTGAATCGTTACATCAAAAATCCGGTTGGCGTGTCCTACGCACCAGACCAACCGTTTGGCCACGTAAGTCGATCAATGGCAGTTATCTCGGGATTTTCGCAATCTCCTAGCCTGCCCAGAACATTTCACCCGGTAGTGCGACGTGACCCCGATAGTATTAAAAAATCTATTGTTAACAACTACTGGTGCTACTAATGTTGATGAAAATGGGACGAAATCTACATTGCTGATGTAAAAAAAAACCACAGGACACTGTACGAATGAGGAAATAAGTGTTGATGTAAAGTGTTTTTTTAAAATCGAAGATACTGAAAGCCACTACACCTTTTTATAACTCACGCGTCTAAAAATAACTAAGAATGAGAACGTAAATAAGATAGAATCATGTTTGTTCTTTTATAAAAGAATAGAATCTCACAGAGTCTTTATGACATTCGCGCGTTGTGGAGCGAAATAGGTTAATGATTTGGTTAAAACAAAAAGGGAGTTTTTAAGGTTACTGTATTGGCTACCATCAAACGATGGCACGTTTTGCTGCTTCGTGGGATATGCGACTGGCTTTAATAAGACTGGTAAATACTTGTTATCGCTTTATTAAGAAAACCACGCATGATGTGAGTCTCCCTGATGAAAAGGAGTCTAGCTCTTGTGATGGGGGTTTCGAGATGTCCTAAATCGTAGTGTTTGTGATGATTTAAGTGAGGGCAAGGTCACCTTTATTAAGACATGAGCCACGGAAAATTGTTCTAGCAACAGCCTTGATGTCCTCAATCGTGTTCCATGGTCTTCGGACTCCACGAGATCTGCCGAAAAATTCGTCGGCTGAGAAGAAGGAGAAGTCTCACCGGCACATGGTTTTGGCTACTGCAGATCACGGTGAGTTACAAAATGTGTAAAAAAATAATTTTTTTTAAGTTGATTATGGTTAATTAACAGTGCGTGTTATAGTAACAAATATTACGAACCACATATTACACGTTTTGCAAGGACAACAGAAAGAATCGAGCTTCATGGTGTTGACATTTTTGCAACACGATTAAACTTTAGATGCAGGCGTGCCAAAATCGAGAATAGCCTGTACCCGTGACATCAGGTGACCTGAAAATCGAATTATATGGTGTAAACACGTTGTTTCGGATTATTAAAAGAGTTCATAAACCTCGTAATTTTATCAGGGCCATGTTCTTCGGTCCAAAGGGTACCGCTAATCCGAATCTTGTAATCAGCGAAAAACACGTTCACGCGTGAGCACTGCCAACGATTTATCTAGCTAAAGCCGATCATCGCACCCATCGATCACATATTAAACAATATATAAAACCATTTTGCTACTTTTAATCTTAAATTTTTAAGTATAAACAAGAAACAAGATTTGAAGAAGAACCCCAATATCCAATTTAAACTTCCAAGGCAGGCACCTAAACATCGACAGAATAAGGGGTCCGTCCAATTCACACTTCTTCTGTTCC
>JAPUBX010004009.1:600000-768843 GCA_028672205.1 Proteocephalus fallax | reverse complement strand
CTGTTCGACGGCGTTTACACGACCGCCACGATGATGGTTACTTCGCTACTCCCAGGCCACAATTGTGCCATCTTAATAAAGCAGCGAAGTTGTCATCATTGTGGCTTGGTCGTTAGATTGGCTTCCCAAAACCTCCACACGGGCCTGTTAATGTTCAGAAAAACGAGACTTCTCGCAATGAAATCAAAGTAGAACCTACACTGTCCACTTTCAAATTCAAGAGACGGAATCTAAAAATCGACACAATAGGGGGTCAGTTTAATTTACACTTCTTCTGTTCGACGGCGTTTACACGACCGCCACGATGATGGTTACTTCGCTACTCCCAGGCCACAATTGTGCCATCTTAATAAAGCAGCGAAGTTGTCATCATTGTGGCTTGGTCGTTAGATTAGATTCCAAAAACATCAAAATAGGCCGTTTTATGTTCACAAGAAACGAGACTTCTCGCAATGAAATCAAAATAGAACCTACACTGTCCAATTTCAAATTCAAGAGACGGAATCTTAAAATCGACACAATAGGAGTTCCGATCAATTAACACTTCTTCTCTTCGACGGCGTTTACACGACCGCCACGATGATGGTTACTTCACTACTCCCAGACCACAATTGTGGCATCTTAATAAAGCAGTGAAGTTGTCATCATTGTGGCTTGGTCGTTAGATTGGCTTCCAAAAACATCAACATAGGCCGTTTTATGTTCACAAGAAAAGAGACTTCTCGCAATGAAATCAAAGTATAACCTGCACTGTCCAATTTCAAATTCCAGAGACGGCACCTCAACATCGAAACAAAAGGAGTTCCGTTAAATTCACACTTCTTCTCTTCGACGGCGTTTACACGACCGCCACGATGATGGTTACTTCGCTACTCCACGGCCACAATTGTGCCATCTTAATAAAGCAGCGAAGTTGTCATCATTGTGGCTTGGTCGTTAGATTGGCTTCCCAAAACCTTCACACGGGCCTGTTTATGTTCAGAAAAACGAGACTTCTCGCAATGAAATCAAAGTAGAACCTTCACTGTCCAATTTCAAATTCAAGAGACGGAATCTAAAAATCGACACAATAGGGGGTCAGTTTAATTTACACTTCTTCTGTTCGACGGCGTTTACACGACCGCCACGATGATGGTTACTTCGCTACTCCCAGGCCACAATTGTGGCATCTTAATAAAGCAGCGAAGTTGTCATCATTGTGGCTTGTCGTAAGATTGGCTTCCCAAAACCTCCACACGGGCCTGTTTATGTTCAGAAAAACGAGACTTCTCGCAATGAAATCAAAGTAGAACCTACACTGTCCAATTTCAAATTCAAGAGACGGAATCTAAAAATCGACACAATAGGAGTTCCGATCAATTAACACTTCTTCTCTTCGACGGCGTTTACACGACCGCCACGATGATGGTTACTTCACTACTCCCAGACCACAATTGTGGCATCTTAATAAAGCAGTGAAGTTGTCATCATTGTGGCTTGGTCGTTAGATTGGCTTCCAAAAACATCAACATAGGCCGTTTTATGTTCACAAGAAAAGAGACTTCTCGCAATGAAATCAAAGTATAACCTGCACTGTCCAATTTCAAATTCCAGAGACGGCACCTCAACATCGAAACAAAAGGAGTTCCGTTAAATTCACACTTCTTCTCTTCGACGGCGTTTACACGACCGCCACGATGATGGTTACTTCGCTACTCCCAGGCCACAATTGTGCCATCTTAATAAAGCAGCGAAGTTGTCATCATTGTGGCTTGGTCGTTAGATTAGATTCCCAAAACCTTCACACGGGCCTGTTTATGTTCAGAAAAACGAGACTTCTCGCAATGAAATCAAAGTAGAACCTTCACTGTCCAATTTCAAATTCAAGAGACGGAATCTAAAAATCGACACAATAGGAGTTCCGATCAATTAACCCTTCTTCTCTTCGACGGCGTTTACACGACCGCCACGATGATGGTTACTTCACTACTCCCAGACCACAATTGTGGCATCTTAATAAAGCAGTGAAGTTGTCATCATTGTGGCTTGGTCGTTAGATTGGCTTCCAAAAACATCAACATAGGCCGTTTTATGTTCACAAGAAAAGAGACTTCTCGCAATGAAATCAAAGTATAACCTGCACTGTCCAATTTCAAATTCCAGAGACGGCACCTCAACATCGAAACAAAAGGAGTTCCGTTAAATTCACACTTCTGCTCTTCGACGGCGTTTACACGACCGCCACGATGATGGTTACTTCGCTACTCCCAGGCCACAATTGTGGCATCTTAATAAAGCAGCGAAGTTGTCATCATTGTGGCTTGGTCGTTAGATTGGCTTCCCAAAACCTCCACACGGGCCTGTTTATGTTCAGAAAAACGAGACTTCTCGCAATGAAATCAAAGTAGAACCTACACTGTCCACTTTCAAATTCAAGAGACGGAATCTAAAAATCGACACAATAGGGGGTCAGTTTAATTTACACTTCTTCTGTTCGACGGCGTTTACACGACCGCCACGATGATGGTTACTTCGCTACTCCCAGGCCACAATTGTGCCATCTTAATAAAGCAGCGAAGTTGTCATCATTGTGGCTTGGTCGTTAGATTGGCTTCCCAAAACCTCCACACGGGCCTGTTAATGTTCAGAAAAACGAGACTTCTCGCAATGAAATCAAAGTAGAACCTACACTGTCCACTTTCAAATTCAAGAGACGGAATCTAAAAATCGACACAATAGGGGGTCAGTTTAATTTACACTTCTTCTGTTCGACGGCGTTTACACGACCGCCACGATGATGGTTACTTCGCTACTCCCAGGCCACAATTGTGCCATCTTAATAAAGCAGCGAAGTTGTCATCATTGTGGCTTGGTCGTTAGATTAGATTCCAAAAACATCAAAATAGGCCGTTTTATGTTCACAAGAAACGAGACTTCTCGCAATGAAATCAAAATAGAACCTACACTGTCCAATTTCAAATTCAAGAGACGGAATCTTAAAATCGACACAATAGGAGTTCCGATCAATTAACACTTCTTCTCTTCGACGGCGTTTACACGACCGCCACGATGATGGTTACTTCACTACTCCCAGACCACAATTGTGGCATCTTAATAAAGCAGTGAAGTTGTCATCATTGTGGCTTGGTCGTTAGATTGGCTTCCAAAAACATCAACATAGGCCGTTTTATGTTCACAAGAAAAGAGACTTCTCGCAATGAAATCAAAGTATAACCTGCACTGTCCAATTTCAAATTCCAGAGACGGCACCTCAACATCGAAACAAAAGGAGTTCCGATCAATTAACACTTCTTCTCTTCGACGGCGTTTACACGACCGCCACGATGATGGTTACTTCGCTACTCCCAGGCCACAATTGTGGCATCTTAATAAAGCAGCGAAGTTGTCATCATTGTGGCTTGGTCGTTAGATTGGCTTCCCAAAACCTCCACACGGGCCTGTTTATGTTCAGAAAAACGAGACTTCTCGCAATGAAATCAAAGTAGAACCTACACTGTCCAATTTCAAATTCAAGAGACGGAATCTAAAAATCGACACAATAGGGGGTCAGTTTAATTTACACTTCTTCTGTTCGACGGCGTTTACACGACCGCCACGATGATGGTTACTTCGCTACTCCCAGGCCACAATTGTGCCATCTTAATAAAGCAGCGAAGTTGTCATCATTGTGGCTTGGTCGTTAGATTGGCTTCCCAAAACCTCCACACGGGCCTGTTTATGTTCAGAAAAACGAGACTTCTCGCAATGAAATCAAAGTAGAACCTACACTGTCCACTTTCAAATTCAAGAGACGGAATCTAAAAATCGACACAATAGGGGGTCAGTTTAATTTACACTTCTTCTGTTCGACGGCGTTTACACGACCGCCACGATGATGGTTACTTCGCTACTCCCAGGCCACAATTGTGCCATCTTAATAAAGCAGCGAAGTTGGCATCATTGTGGCTTGGTCGTTAGATTAGATTCCAAAAACATCAAAATAGGCCGTTTTATGTTCACAAGAAACGAGACTTCTCGCAATGAAATCAAAATAGAACCTACACTGTCCAATTTCAAATTCAAGAGACGGAATCTTAAAATCGACACAATAGGAGTTCCGATCAATTAACACTTCTTCTCTTCGACGGCGTTTACACGACCGCCACGATGATGGTTACTTCACTACTCCCAGACCACAATTGTGGCATCTTAATAAAGCAGTGAAGTTGTCATCATTGTGGCTTGGTCGTTAGATTGGCTTCCAAAAACATCAACATAGGCCGTTTTATGTTCACAAGAAAAGAGACTTCTCGCAATGAAATCAAAGTATAACCTGCACTGTCCAATTTCAAATTCCAGAGACGGCACCTCAACATCGAAACAAAAGGAGTTCCGATCAATTAACACTTCTTCTCTTCGACGGCGTTTACACGACCGCCACGATGATGGTTACTTCGCTACTCCACGGCCACAATTGTGCCATCTTAATAAAGCAGCGAAGTTGTCATCATTGTGGCTTGGTCGTTAGATTGGCTTCCCAAAACCTTCACACGGGCCTGTTTATGTTCAGAAAAACGAGACTTCTCGCAATGAAATCAAAGTAGAACCTTCACTGTCCAATTTCAAATTCAAGAGACGGAATCTAAAAATCGACACAATAGGGGGTCAGTTTAATTTACACTTCTTCTGTTCGACGGCGTTTACACGACCGCCACGATGATGGTTACTTCGCTACTCCCAGGCCACAATTGTGGCATCTTAATAAAGCAGCGAAGTTGTCATCATTGTGGCTTGGTCGTTAGATTGGCTTCCCAAAACCTCCACACGGGCCTGTTTATGTTCAGAAAAACGAGACTTCTCGCAATGAAATCAAAGTAGAACCTACACTGTCCAATTTCAAATTCAAGAGACGGAATCTAAAAATCGACACAATAGGAGTTCCGATCAATTAACCCTTCTTCTCTTCGACGGCGTTTACACGACCGCCACGATGATGGTTACTTCACTACTCCCAGACCACAATTGTGGCATCTTAATAAAGCAGTGAAGTTGTCATCATTGTGGCTTGGTCGTTAGATTGGCTTCCAAAAACATCAACATAGGCCGTTTTATGTTCACAAGAAAAGAGACTTCTCGCAATGAAATCAAAGTATAACCTGCACTGTCCAATTTCAAATTCCAGAGACGGCACCTCAACATCGAAACAAAAGGAGTTCCGTTAAATTCACACTTCTTCTCTTCGACGGCGTTTACACGACCGCCACGATGATGGTTACTTCGCTACTCCCAGGCCACAATTGTGCCATCTTAATAAAGCAGCGAAGTTGTCATCATTGTGGCTTGGTCGTTAGATTGGCTTCCCAAAACCTTCACACGGGCCTGTTTATGTTCAGAAAAACGAGACTTCTCGCAATGAAATCAAAGTAGAACCTTCACTGTCCAATTTCAAATTCAAGAGACGGAATCTAAAAATCGACACAATAGGGGGTCAGTTTAATTTACACTTCTTCTGTTCGACGGCGTTTACACGACCGCCACGATGATGGTTACTTCGCTACTCCCAGGCCACAATTGTGGCATCTTAATAAAGCAGCGAAGTTGTCATCATTGTGGCTTGTCGTAAGATTGGCTTCCCAAAACCTCCACACGGGCCTGTTTATGTTCAGAAAAACGAGACTTCTCGCAATGAAATCAAAGTAGAACCTTCACTGTCCAATTTCAAATTCAAGAGACGGAATCTAAAAATCGACACAATAGGGGGTCAGTTTAATTTACACTTCTTCTGTTCGACGGCGTTTACACGACCGCCACGATGATGGTTACTTCGCTACTCCCAGGCCACAATTGTGCCATCTTAATAAAGCAGCGAAGTTGTCATCATTGTGGCTTGGTCGTTAGATTGGCTTCCCAAAACCTCCACACGGGCCTGTTTATGTTCAGAAAAACGAGACTTCTCGCAATGAAATCAAAGTAGAACCTACACTGTCCACTTTCAAATTCAAGAGACGGAATCTAAAAATCGACACAATAGGGGGTCAGTTTAATTTACACTTCTTCTGTTCGACGGCGTTTACACGACCGCCACGATGATGGTTACTTCGCTACTCCCAGGCCACAATTGTGCCATCTTAATAAAGCAGCGAAGTTGGCATCATTGTGGCTTGGTCGTTAGATTAGATTCCAAAAACATCAAAATAGGCCGTTTTATGTTCACAAGAAACGAGACTTCTCGCAATGAAATCAAAATAGAACCTACACTGTCCAATTTCAAATTCAAGAGACGGAATCTAAAAATCGACACAATAGGAGTTCCGATCAATTAACCCTTCTTCTCTTCGACGGCGTTTACACGACCGCCACGATGATGGTTACTTCACTACTCCCAGACCACAATTGTGGCATCTTAATAAAGCAGTGAAGTTGTCATCATTGTGGCTTGGTCGTTAGATTGGCTTCCAAAAACATCAACATAGGCCGTTTTATGTTCACAAGAAAAGAGACTTCTCGCAATGAAATCAAAGTATAACCTGCACTGTCCAATTTCAAATTCCAGAGACGGCACCTCAACATCGAAACAAAAGGAGTTCCGTTAAATTCACACTTCTTCTCTTCGACGGCGTTTACACGACCGCCACGATGATGGTTACTTCGCTACTCCCAGGCCACAATTGTGCCATCTTAATAAAGCAGCGAAGTTGTCATCATTGTGGCTTGGTCGTTAGATTGGCTTCCCAAAACCTTCACACGGGCCTGTTTATGTTCAGAAAAACGAGACTTCTCGCAATGAAATCAAAGTAGAACCTTCACTGTCCAATTTCAAATTCAAGAGACGGAATCTAAAAATCGACACAATAGGGGGTCAGTTTAATTTACACTTCTTCTGTTCGACGGCGTTTACACGACCGCCACGATGATGGTTACTTCGCTACTCCCAGGCCACAATTGTGGCATCTTAATAAAGCAGCGAAGTTGTCATCATTGTGGCTTGGTCGTTAGATTGGCTTCCCAAAACCTCCACACGGGCCTGTTTATGTTCAGAAAAACGAGACTTCTCGCAATGAAATCAAAGTAGAACCTACACTGTCCAATTTCAAATTCAAGAGACGGAATCTAAAAATCGACACAATAGGGGGTCAGTTTAATTTACACTTCTTCTGTTCGACGGCGTTTACACGACCGCCACGATGATGGTTACTTCGCTACTCCCAGGCCACAATTGTGCCATCTTAATAAAGCAGCGAAGTTGTCATCATTGTGGCTTGGTCGTTAGATTAGATTCCAAAAACATCAACATAGGCCGTTTTATGTTCACAAGAAACGAGACTTCTCGCAATGAAATCAAAATAGAACCTACACTGTCCAATTTCAAATTCAAGAGACGGAATCTTAAAATCGACACAATAGGAGTTCCGATCAATTAACACTTCTTCTCTTCGACGGCGTTTACACGACCGCCACGATGATGGTTACTTCACTACTCCCAGACCACAATTGTGGCATCTTAATAAAGCAGTGAAGTTGTCATCATTGTGGCTTGGTCGTTAGATTGGCTTCCAAAAACATCAACATAGGCCGTTTTATGTTCACAAGAAAAGAGACTTCTCGCAATGAAATCAAAGTATAACCTGCACTGTCCAATTTCAAATTCCAGAGACGGCACCTCAACATCGAAACAATAGGAGTTCCGTTAAATTCACACTTCTTCTCTTCGACGGCGTTTACACGACCGCCACGATGATGGTTACTTCGCTACTCCCAGGCCACAATTGTGCCATCTTAATAAAGCAGCGAAGTTGTCATCATTGTGGCTTGGTCGTTAGATTGGCTTCCCAAAACCTTCACACGGGCCTGTTTATGTTCAGAAAAACGAGACTTCTCGCAATGAAATCAAAGTAGAACCTACACTGTCCAATTTCAAATTCAAGAGACGGAATCTAAAAATCGACACAATAGGGGGTCAGTTTAATTTACACTTCTTCTGTTCGACGGCGTTTACACGACCGCCACGATGATGGTTACTTCGCTACTCCCAGGCCACAATTGTGCCATCTTAATAAAGCAGCGAAGTTGGCATCATTGTGGCTTGGTCGTTAGATTAGATTCCAAAAACATCAAAATAGGCCGTTTTATGTTCACAAGAAACGAGACTTCTCGCAATGAAATCAAAATAGAACCTACACTGTCCAATTTCAAATTCAAGAGACGGAATCTAAAAATCGACACAATAGGAGTTCCGATCAATTAACCCTTCTTCTCTTCGACGGCGTTTACACGACCGCCACGATGATGGTTACTTCACTACTCCCAGACCACAATTGTGGCATCTTAATAAAGCAGTGAAGTTGTCATCATTGTGGCTTGGTCGTTAGATTGGCTTCCAAAAACATCAACATAGGCCGTTTTATGTTCACAAGAAAAGAGACTTCTCGCAATGAAATCAAAGTATAACCTGCACTGTCCAATTTCAAATTCCAGAGACGGCACCTCAACATCGAAACAAAAGGAGTTCCGTTAAATTCACACTTCTTCTCTTCGACGGCGTTTACACGACCGCCACGATGATGGTTACTTCGCTACTCCCAGGCCACAATTGTGCCATCTTAATAAAGCAGCGAAGTTGTCATCATTGTGGCTTGGTCGTTAGATTGGCTTCCAAAACCTTCAACACGGGCCTGTTTTATGTTCAGAAAAACGAGACTTCTCGCAATGAAATCAAAGTAGAACCTTCACTGTCCAATTTCAAATTCAAGAGACGGAATCTAAAAATCGACACAATAGGGGGTCAGTTTAATTTACACTTCTTCTGTTCGACGGCGTTTACACGACCGCCACGATGATGGTTACTTCGCTACTCCCAGGCCACAATTGTGCCATCTTAATAAAGCAGCGAAGTTGTCATCATTGTGGCTTGGTCGTTAGATTGGCTTCCCAAAACCTTCACACGGGCCTGTTTATGTTCAGAAAAACGAGACTTCTCGCAATGAAATCAAAGTAGAACCTACACTGTCCAATTTCAAATTCAAGAGACGGAATCTAAAAATCGACACAATAGGGGGTCAGTTTAATTTACACTTCTTCTGTTCGACGGCGTTTACACGACCGCCACGATGATGGTTACTTCGCTACTCCCAGGCCACAATTGTGGCATCTTAATAAAGCAGCGAAGTTGTCATCATTGTGGCTTGGTCGTTAGATTGGCTTCCCAAAACCTCCACACGGGCCTGTTTATGTTCACAAGAAACGAGACTTCTCGCAATGAAATCAAAGTAGAACCTACACTGTCCAATTTCAAATTCAAGAGACGGAATCTAAAAATCGACACAATAGGGGGTCAGTTTAATTTACACTTCTTCTGTTCGACGGCGTTTACACGACCGCCACGATGATGGTTACTTCGCTACTCCCAGGCCACAATTGTGCCATCTTAATAAAGCAGCGAAGTTGTCATCATTGTGGCTTGGTCGTTAGATTGGCTTCCAAAAACATCAACATAGGCCGTTTTATGTTCACAAGAAACGAGACTTCTCGCAATGAAATCAAAGTAGAACCTACACTGTCCAATTTCAAATTCAAGAGACGGAATCTAAAAATCGACACAATAGGGGGTCAGTTTAATTTACACTTCTTCTGTTCGACGGCGTTTACACGACCGCCACGATGATGGTTACTTCGCTACTCCCAGGCCACAATTGTGCCATCTTAATAAAGCAGCGAAGTTGTCATCATTGTGGCTTGGTCGTTAGATTGGCTTCCAAAAACATCAACATAGGCCGTTTTATGTTCACAAGAAAAGAGACTTCTCGCAATGAAATCAAAGTATAACCTGCACTGTCCAATTTCAAATTCCAGAGACGGCACCTCAACATCGAAACAAAAGGAGTTCCGATCAATTAACACTTCTTCTCTTTGACGGCGTTTACACGACCGCCACGATGATGGTTACTTCGCTACTCCCAGGCCACAATTGTGCCATCTTAATAAAGCAGCGAAGTTGTCATCATTGTGGCTTGGTCGTTAGATTGGCTTCCAAAAACCATCAACATGGGCCTGTTTTATGTTCACAAGAAACGAGACTTCTCGCAATGAAATCAAAGTAGAACCTACACTGTCCAATTTCAAATTCAAGAGACGGAATCTAAAAATCGACACAATAGGAGTTCCGATAAATTCACACTTCTTCTGTTCGACGGCGTTTACACGACCGCCACGATGATGGTTACTTCGCTACTCCCAGACCACAATTGTGCCATCTTAATAAAGCAGCGAAGTTTTCATCATTGTGGCTTGGTCGTTAGATTAGATTCCAAAAACATCAAAATAGGCCGTTTTATGTTCATTGGAAACGAGATTTCTCGCAATGCAATCAAAGTAGAACCTACACTGTCCAAATTCAAATTCCAGAGCAGGCACCTCAACATCTAATGTATGTAAAAACCTTTAGCAACCCTTTTTTTATCTTTGTATTTTTATTTGCGAGTGTTTTTGCACATTTTTAAATTCTATTTCTTTATTATTCTTACATGTCGGTATGTACTACAAAATGTATGTCTTTATGTTTGTTATTTTCAGTGCGTTAATAACGAATGTCACTTTATGCGTTTGTCGGTTTGTTTTAGGTTTTATAATCGGACCAGTTTGTTGCGACGTTCTTTTAGAAATAACCTGGAAATAAAGCCTAGCAAACGTTTCCATAAATCAACGGTTAAGACGTTATACAAACAGATTAGAATATCACGGATAACTCATCCTATTTCTCCTGCACGTACCAACGGTAAGTCTTGTCATACAGTCTTATAATTTTAATAACATTAAATCAGTTAATATTGGTTAAATTGCGATTCTGTGTTAAGTAGACTATCTTTAATAAACATATGCCATTTCAAATATACAATTTAATGCATTTTCGTAAAACGTAAGAGACCTTTGGCGAAATTTATTAATTACCATTATTTTCTGTTTACCTCGATTGTACCGGAACCGTGGAAATACGCACAGTTTGTTTTAACAATTATTATTTAGAAAGCTATTCAGTTATATTTATGCAGTTAACTATGTTTTGTTACAACTGGAATAAACCAGAAAGACTGATAGAAGGGTTTCGCCCGAAACATAAAATACAAATAATTTATTATGTAATGACGCACGTACCGGCTCCTGTAAATCGAATGAAAATGTATTTTGAATTTCTGTGTATTTTCGTTTCATAGTTTAAACACACCAAGGACGAATTATAGTCATTTTTGTTTATTTATGAAAAATACATTATCCGCCAGAACTTCAAAAAGATTATTCCATTTCAATATTTCAAAGATTTATATTTTCCGTATAATTGTCCCTAAACTTTGTATTTTAAAATCGCCTACATATTAGGAGTATTTTTACTCTTTTTATGGCAGCTATCGACCAATTAAACCCAAATTAATAATCATTAGTTTTTTATTCGGTTTACCGTTGTGTAGATTCAGGAATGCTTTTCACGTGCTTTATATTAATATATTCGCTTTATTGCTGTATTAAAAGCAACTGTTATCAAGTTAATAATAATAATAATAATAATAATAATAATAATAATAATAATAATAATAATAATAGTATTCGCTCTATTAAGGTCACGAGGACCAGAACTTTCAGCATTAAAAAAATAATAATATAAGAAGTGGCGATTGTACATAGCAGGTGTAAAATAATTTGACATGAATGAACGATATAACAACAAGGTAAATTTGCAAGAAAGGCAAATTAAACCCTCGAAGTGTACAAAGTTTGGCAAACGCGCAATGGTGGCCATTGAAAGACCTTGTCCATAACGCGCGCCAGAGCAGGTACTTATGGAATTATAGAATTAACTGTTATGTAGGCGATCCTTATGATCTTAACAGAGTCGGTGGGTCGGTAATAGAACTTGGTAATTAATTAAAACGTCCTATTTCATTTAACTAATCCATTTTGCATCTTCTTCCTATTCAGGAAATTCTGGATACCTTCCGGCCAGTAAGGGAAGCAGAAAAGAAATTTGGTATTTTTGGCAAACCGCTGGACTAAACTAAACTATACTTTTACCTGACTTATTTTAATGCGAGTACAATTATCGATCACATGAAACCTGGTTATACACTCCTAGAAAGGAATGCCTTATATCTGGAATCAAAATTTAAAATAGATTTTGTCTGAGATGAGCGAATATCGGTCAACGAGGTTTTAAACGTTTTCCCGTGACGTGGAGGCATTCTCATGCAATCCACCTTGCTACACTATAGCCACAAATATATCATGTAATTATGGCATTGGAAATGCCATCATTGTATCTATTTCGGTGCATAAATAATACATATTAACCAATCACGTCAGTTCACACTTTTCAGAGGTGAAACGCCGACAAGGCGCGATGCCTAGCGCCCGTTGCGTCGAGTCCTGTGTCAACAATACTTAAAAATGACTAAGCCTTTTTATGACATACGCGTCTAAAAAGAATTACGAATGAGAACGCAAACCAAAGTATGATCAAGATTGTTCTCTTGATTTCATAATACAATTCACAGCGTTAAGTCGGTGATCGCGCGTTCGTGGGCGGAAATCGGTTCATGTGTGTTAAAACAAAAGGGGGGTTTTAAGGTCACTACAACGTACCTATTAATATTGGTCCATTCGGCACTTGAATGTTGTTCCACACCTCAAAATATAGAATTCAAGCTAGATTCCGAGACAAATTCCGCAGTTCATTTGTTCCATACAATTACCTACCACACGCTCTGCATGGTTACGTTAAAAAATGCACACACAATCAAGCAGCTGATATAAGGTATTTGCGTTAAAGTGCACAATTGTCACCGTGTGGTATTTAGATGGCATTTTATATTGCCGACCATTAGCCGGCAATTCCCTTTCGTTCTTTCCACGGTGTGGCCATCCTCTCATATTATTCTAGTATGAGGCAACTACATCTTTCCAATAATAATAATAATTGTAGTGGCTTTATTGAGGTCACGAGGACCAAAACTTTCAGCAGTAAAAATAGGCAATATGACAAGTATTAGATGTGAAAATTTTCTTTTAGTTCCTGTTTCACCTGCTCTGGTGATACTAAAAATCGGGACAAATAGGGAATGACCGAATTGCGATATGCCGCTGTTCTTGTTGGTATTGAACGATATAGTCTACGCATTGGTCGAAGAGATTTACATTCAGATAAACTGGAATAGAGGTGATTTAAAATACGAGCAGCGATTACTGAATAATTATTGAAGTGGCGTTGAACGATGATTTCTTGAATAGAGAGAATGGGCAGACCACTCCAATGCACGAAGAGTTTCGTTCAATCTTAGCTAATGGGTCTGCTGAATAGTCACTCGTCAATAACACCAAGTCCTCCATTGGCCGCAGCGCCACTTGTATATCATCGCCAATCACAGGGCTAGTAATGACGCCGTGCAAGTCTTTTCTTTATATCAAGAGCGAGCTATAACCGGTTTTCCGTGCTTGATATGTGGCATTACTGGCTTATGCTACCGATTCCCAGATGCTTATCAACAGTTTGCCTAATCAATCCCTTAAGATCACCTTCACCAATCGACGGCTTTTCGATTTAATGATGTGCGTTAATTGTTTTTGCCACTTGATATTACCGTTTGGAACGCGACACGCCTTCTCCGATTTCTAGCATATCTCCTATAATTGAATTTCTCGATTTGCCTCGTGCAAATTAAAGTTGCCAGAATTCAGATAATGTTATTTGATCCCCAGCTCTGCAGAACTGATTTTTACTAAACAGTCGTAATTACTACTCGATTGATGAATAGAATTTAATTGATGTATGGGGGTTTGTGGGAGTCTAAATATCCAGCACGAAAATTTACTCTTGATGGAAAACTCGGTGGAAACTGTGATAATTGGTTATTCTGTTGGAATACCCGTGTACGGACCACGTGGAAGTAAACCCATAGACTAAACTTTGAAGCGGCCGAGACTTGATGAAGTTCACTACTTTTATAGCTTGATTCAAAACTGACTGAATTTTTTCGGTAATGATTTGGACGCGAGGGCTTCGCGATGAATCATGCAATGAGTGGTGATTATGTCTGGATTTTCTTGAAGAGTGAGCGTAACGAATCCTTTATGATTTCCTCGCATAGAAGGACATCCATCAGTACACACACTGACGCAGTTCTTCCACTTCAAGTTGAAAAGCAAAACATTTTTGTTCACCAAATCAAAAATGTCTTCTCCTTTCGTCGTGGTCTTCAGTTCATCGCAAAAAAGGAATTCATTTAATAATAATAATAATAATAATAATGGTATTCGCTTTATTAAGGTCACGAGGACCAGAGCTTTCAGCATTAAATGTTACAACAGACAAACATGATATAAGAAGGTACGATTGTACATAGCAGGTGTAAAATAATTGAACAAGAATGAACGAAATAAAAACAAGGTAAATTTGCAAGAAAGGCAAATTAAACCCTCGAAGTGTACACAGTTTGGCAAACGCGTTATGGCGGCCATTGAAAGGCCTTTTCCATAACGCGCGCCTTTAGGCAGTAGTAGTATTCGTAGTAGTAGTAGTAGTAGTAGTAGTAGTAGTAGTAGTAGTAGTAGTAGTAGTAGTAGTAGTAGCAGTAGTAGTAGTAGTAGTAGTAGTAGTAGTAGTAGTAGTAGTAGTAGTAGTAGTAGTAGTAGTAGTAGTAGTAGTAGTAGTAGTAGTAGTAGTAGTAGCAGTAGTAGTAGTAGTAGTAGTAGTAGTAGTAGTGACCGTAGTGGCGGTAATATTTGTGGCAGTAGCGCTCGACTCTCGCCGTAGGTGGTTCCATGCATTTTCATGCCTCCGTCGCCACACCCCGTCGGTAAACCACTTGGCAGGCGGTTCAAGCCAGGTACGGGAAGTATTCAGGAGTCTGCCATTCCACGTGGTTCGGCCGATCCTGGCAGACATGCCTCTCCGTGACATCTTCAGAAAGCCGGTTCTGTTCTTCTTTCGGCGACTCCTAAAGATTATCAAGCTTGCAATAACCCTCGAAGTAGTCTGTCGCGATATAGGACAGAATTAGTGGTCACGGAGTAAGAATTCGAACTTGGATGTACCGGTCACTCAGTGAGAATGTATCATATAGGGTACAAAGTATAGATGAAGCTTCTGGTTATTCTTTATCAGGTCTCACGCCTCCCCTCGTCGGGATTTCGAAGTAGGAGATTAACTGCTAACCGATCAAATTGCTGCTCCTGTTCGGCCATCACCTGGATCAATGTATTCGCCTTGCTGGGTGACGCAAATTCATTGTCTTCACCCCATAGATGCATCCTTAACTGTAAGCCGCGTGTCGCTGAGGACTCATGTGCACTTGATCTACAAGAATTCTCCTGCAGGCATTATTAACAGCGGCATCCATGAAGCTAGCAGTAGATATCCAACAAACGATGGATCCTTAAGATTGTGACTAATTGGTCAATTTAATTTATCGCTGGCGTGGGCCTTGCGGCGGATGTTTTGTGGCCGTTTTGTTTACATTTCGTCATTTTTATGTAGTTCCTGCGTTTTTGAAAAAAAATCACAGGGCGGCGCTCTTTGATGAACTTCTGTTCGGCGATTGCAGTTTCCATTCAAAACCGCCAACAAGTGGAGACGTGCATTTCGCGGACAAAAACCTCTCTGAGGGTACCGAACTGGCGCAGGAACTCGGTGGAAAAAGTTTCGTTCCGCCAGACTGCAACTTTTTACTGCTTTACCTGCTAGTCTTCATTGCCTAAATAAAGCGGTCATAATGAATATTTTAAATTGAGATTACGACCGTTTTGCATACTTGGTATCATCCCGCCGACGGCACGCCTTAATTCGTTGATTGTCAATCGGTAATCACCTTGTGGCGTAACTAGTCAATAACGACGGCACGTCTCTCCAATGCATTTTGCGCTTTTCTAGACTTTCCTAGCGTTGTTCTGTTTACGTTTTCGTTTATTTATCGAAGAAGTAGTAGACGTAGTAGTAGTAATAGTAGTAGTAGTAGTAGTAGTAGTAGTAGTAGTAGTAGTAGTAGTAGTAGTAGTAGTAGTAGTAGTAGTAGTAGTAGTAGTAGTAGTAGTAGTAGTAGTAGTAGTAGTAGTAGTAGTAGTAGTAGTAGTAGTAGTAGTAGTAGAAGAAGTAGTAGTAGTAGTAGAAGTAGTAGTAGTAGTAGTAGTAGTAGTAGTAGTAGTAGTAGTAGTAGTATTAGTAGTAGAAGTAGTAGTAGTAGTAGTAGTAGTAGTAGTAGTAGTAGTAGAAGTAGTAGTAGTAGAAGTAGTTGTAGTAGTAGTAGTAGTGGTAGTAGTAGTAGTAGTAGTAGTAGTAGTAGTAGTAGTAGTAGTAGTAGTAGTAGTAGTAGTAGTAGTAGTAGTAGTAGTAGTAGTAGTAGTAGTAGTAGTAGTAGTAGTAGTAGTAGTAGTAGTAGTATTAGTAAGCGGGGTTTTTCAAGTTGGTGTTTCATTTGGCGGAAAATAACGGTGGTTGATAAAGTATAGGGTCTAAAATCTCTGAATGATAAATGATGTATACATCCCCCACGCGATGCTCCTGAGAAATATCCGATTTTATAGGCGACCCTGATGTACCCAAATGTTTTGGCAGCATTCTCATGTTCAAAGCAGACAAAAAACGGTTTTAGGAATGTCCGTAGAGTTTCTTGGGAAGTTTCATGGTGGTGTGTGCAGTGCCACCCTGGAGGTGGGAGAGTTCGTTCAAGAATCCACAACTTAACAACACAATGGCCACACGTGGAATTCGGCTTGGTGCAATTCATGAATCGTCTTCACCCATATTGTGGCCTTGGTAGTGAAATGGCTGCACAATGCTACGTCACAGGTTCGTCGGCATGCCACGGTGTTTAGCGAGCACGTGGGTAGATAACCATAATATTTATTTGGCGAAACGAATATAAGTAAGATATGAGAAATTTTGGTTGTGCCGAAATACATCATGATCCAATGCGTTGGCTAATTGGACACGTTTAAAAATCATTTCGACGCTTTCTCCGCCAGTAATCCTTTGTAACACCCGAACTCGTGAACCTGTCAGTGCCATTATCTCTACTCTGAACAAAATACGTCACATAAACGTATCTAAATTTGTTTACAGTGTTATCACAGAACAACACAATTTAATCGATTACGGCTGGTTTTCACATCAGTTGTTTCACTGCAGATTCCCTTTTCCGTAAAGCCCAGTCTCTAGGACAACGGCTATAGGTCCCTAGAACACGATGTCAAATGACTGATTAACCTTTTGCATCAGCTTTCTAGGGCTCGGTTTATAAGGAAATGTCCCAGGTATAATCGAATCGCAGACGTCGACCGTCCCTAGGGTAGGACTCCAAAGAAAGACACACAACTACTAAGTTCAATCGATTACTGGCTAAACGTGTAGTGGAGATCTATGACACATGGGTCTCTTACTTTCTCGGTGATGGACTTGGTCATTTCTGGGAGAGAAGTATCCCAGAAATTCGGAGTGATCCTTATTGGCCAAAATAACACGCAATACACTGAATTGCGGCCAGTGCTCAATTAATTGTAAAACTGGGCGAATCAAATTATTACGGCCAGCCGTCTGGTTTCTCGCGTGATGTCGCCGGTTTAGTGTCGCCGGTGCGGTATGCGACCGTCGGTAGCGCAATGTCGCCTCTGTTTGAATATTTATGCAGAGGCGTTGCCAAATGACCGTCGCGCAAATAAGACACCGACTACCGCCCATTGGTGTCTCGTAGTCGGGTTTCAATTATTAGGGAAACTAGACAAAAATAAGCACACCACACACTAATCGATCTGTCACACGCTAAATGATGAGCAGGCTTCGTGGATGATGTTTCCATGCCGATTCTTGGCATTGTTGTACGAGTGGCGGCATCCCCGGTGTCACCCGAAGTGTCGGTGGAAGTTGCAGCTTCTACTGCTGCCGCTGAATCATCCCACACTGTACCACAGATCGAACGCAGACTGCTGCATTGAGGAGACAGACGGGTTTCTGCCACGACCAGTCAGCCTCCACGCTGCCGGATAACAGGCGCACGCCGCTCGACATTGTGACTGGCCATTCGCGATCTTGGAAATTGGGGAATTCAGTGCATGTGAGATTAACAGACGCCTTCGACAGAGTCCTAGTTCTCCTTGCAATGCAAATAAATGGTGATAGCTGCGTGTGTACTTTTATACCGGAATGCGGCACCTCAACATTATGATGAACGATCATCATTACGAGACGCACTTTAAACATTCGAATATTTGCAGCATGAAGGGGGCAATGCAAGTTGGATTTAACAGCCAATGATAATGGTTAGAGAGGCGCGCGCAAGGAATTGCAGAGTTCAGCCGTTTAGTCCTTCCGCCCACTTCCAGCACATTTCAGTCTGTTGAAATTAATTGCAAGCGATGACGGACTTGACTGAATCTATCACATTGATTATCTTGAGAGCCAATTAAAACCACGGGAAAATTTCCGTTCCACACACACTGGCTAGAGGATGAGCAGGCTTCGTGGATGATGGTTCTATCCTTTCACACTTGAGAAAGGATGCGGGAGGTTAAGTCCAAGAATACTCCCTTAACGGCTTTCTCTCCGGCATCAACTGAACAGTGAAGGGTATGCGAAAACGCGGACACGGCGTCCAGAGTGCTTCTATTTGGTTGATAAGCTAACTGGAGCGAATCATCGGCATTTTTTAGCGTGTCCTTCAATTTAGAGAGGAGGTGCTACACAATACCTTTAAACAAGACAGATGAGTTGACTATATGTCTATGCTTGATTGCGAAAACCGACTGCATTCATTCTTTAACCAGCCTAAATTGCACCTGTGTGCTGGTCCCGCTGTTGGACAGGGTTCCTTGATAAAGCATTAGCCACTTCCATCTCCTCTTCGGTGGAACCGGCGACACAGGCGAAACACCCCGGAGACAGACGAACGAAAGTAATCCCGATTTCATTTATGAAGACGAAGTAACCGCTTGAAATTGGCATTCCGCTGTCCACACCACGTATTCGCCATCCATGCCGCGTGCGAAAAGGTGTCCGTGGGATAAGCTGATACGTCGCCCGGGCCCCCGTTGACGATGGCGAAACTGATGACGCAGACGTAGAGTCCCGAGTGGTGACTAAAGGCTGTGTAGGCGGCATAATTAGTTGCCTCGCACGTGAACCACCCGTGAAATAGGGTATGCATGTTCGTCTTTTACTAGCGAGTGTCTCTAAGAGGACATTGTGAATTAATCACGGCCTGTAAGTATGGTGATAGCGAGTGGAGGGATGCTTTACGAATCCAAGCAAAAGGTGCACCACCCGCCTACGCATATCGATCCGATCAAAGAAACACAATAATGGCATTCACTTTATTAAGGCCACGAAGACCAAATCTTTCAGCATTAAAATGTCCAATAAGTAATACGATCGATCTCTGGGTTGTTGCTGCTGTCTTATTTTCCATTTTTAATTTTGTTTCGACAAATAATTTTCTAACGGCGATGAAGTTCAAAATTAGTTAGCACAAATATACGAAATAGCAATGAAGTTAATTTGTGAAAAAGTCCAATGAAATCCTCTAAGTTCATGCAGTTTGGCAAACGCGAAATAGCGGCCATTGGAAAGCACTCAATCTATCCTACGGAATAGCTTTAACAACACATTTGAGGGGAATCCCTGTTCCTAGTTGTAAAAGCGCTTGCTTTCCGATTTTCCAGCAGTGCAACTAAGATGTAATGGCTCCATTTAATTAAAAGCTCAATTCATTTCCGAGTACTTCGGGGGGCAAACGCAGGATGTAATTAGTTTTATTTTATTTTCCGTCCAGGAAGGAAGGAAGGAAGTGTGGCATTCTTCATCTCGCATATTCCAATGAGCTAGTTCAATCTACCTAGTTCCTACCAACGCGCTATTGCGAGCATGGCGCGCATGAAGCTACGTCGCTCAAGGTCGTTACAGACAATTGAAACACGTGTAAGCCTGTCATGGTTACGGCGATTTGCGCCTACATAATTGTGTTTACGAGGCAGAACAACAATGGCATTGTAACCTAATTTTTATATCGCGTCCAACATTTTGGTCGTGTTGGGCATTTCATATTTATTGCTCACTTTAGCATAAGGGGTTTAGTCGGTCTGGCTCGTAAAATTGGTCCGTAAATAACAGAGGCATTAAACAGCCCCTGGTGAAGGGAGACAATGGGAAGAATGGAAAATTACCAAATCCTATTTGGGGAAATGACTATAAACTCAATTTATTCACTCGAGAGTCATTTGGACCGCCGGTTACTTCATTTCCTTCTGATTATCGTTTATAATGAACGGTTCCAGGCCTCCATGGTTTATAAATAAATCTCTAATCCAAGATACAATCATCCATCACCATTTTCCTAATATTCGCCTGACTTTATGCCATACCTGCAAGACGAATGGTGATTCTCAACAGCTCGGGCAGACAGTCGCAGAGTGGTCTTCTGTTGAACGCATCAAAATGCATCTCAATTACCTTTTCCCCGAAAGCCGATGTTGACACTCCTGAAATCTCTTCACTCCATAATTTCACCTCGAGCTCAAAATCGAAATTCCTCGGCGTTATTTCTAACAGTCGGTTATCATGGAGTGATCATGTGGATGCCGTCTTCGGTAAATGTCGTCGCCTCTGTTTCTTAGTTCGCCGGTTTATGTGAATTGGTTTAAGCTCTAAACGTATAAAAACCTTTGTCCATGCCTGTATAATTCCCCTTATTGTATATTGTTCCCCAATAATTTTCACTAGCCTTGAATGTTCTGTTGTTTAACCCTTCGTAGGCTTTTTAAAATTATCTCGTTTTCTAGTGGCCTGCCTATTCTCTCTATTCAAGAAATCATCGTTCAACGCCACTTCAATAGTTGTTCACAAATCGCTGCTCGCATATTAGGCGAGCCCTCCCATCCCCTCTTTTCAAGTTTATCTAAGTGTAAATCTCTTCGACCAATTCGTAGGCTATACACACAAGAACGGCGGCATATCGCAATTCGGTCATTCCCTATTTGTCCTGATTTTTAGTTTCACCGGAGCAGGAACAAAAAGACAATTTTCACATCTAATACTTGCTATACTTCCTTGTTTTATGTTGAAAGTCCTGGTCTTCGTAAGTCCTAATTGTAAACGATCGGGCACCAATTTGCCAAGCTTTATATACTCTGAGGGTTCTATTTGCCTTTCTCGTTTTTATTTCGAATATTCTGCATCTTCTATGCATAATCGTCACTTCTTATATGTTTGGAAATTTTGATACAGAACGTTTTCGTAATCGAAATTTAATGACGTGAATACCATTATTATTATTATTATTATGTGAAACGGAACCTCAGAGAATGCTTCTTTATGTCCAATATTGCAACTTTATCAATGCTGAAAGAAATTGGGGTTCTCGATGGTTGGATGCATCAAACCAGCGATCGCGAGTGACGTTGTCCATTGTTTGATTTTCACATCATTAGGGCTGAATTTCTACTCGCAAACCATGCCAATCATCAATTTTTTTACAATCTGGTTGCTTTGAAGTTGAGTGCCGTGCCTGAGTTATGTGTTTGGAACGGAAATTTTCCCGTGGTTTTAATTGGCTCTCAAGATAATCAATGTGATAGATTCAGTCAAGTCCGTCATCGCTTGCAATTAATTTCAACAGACTAAAATGTGCTGTAAGTGGGCGGAAGGACTAAACGGCTGAACTCTGTAATTCCTTGCGCGCGCCTCTCTAACCATTATCATTGGCTGTTAAATCCAACTTGCATTGCCCCCTTCATGCTGCAAACATTCGAATGTTTAAAGTGCATCTCGTAATGATGATCGTTCATCATAATGTTGAGGTGCCGCATTCCGGTATAAAAGTACACACGCAGCTATCACCATTTATTTGCATTGCAAGGAGAACTAGGACTCTGTCGAAGGCGTCTGTTAATCTCACATGCACTGAATTCCCCAATTTCCAAGATCGCGATTGGCCAGTCACAATGTCGAGCGGCGTGCGCCTGTTATCCGACAGCGTGGAGGCTGCCTGGTCGTTGCAGAAACCCGTCTGTCTCCTCAATTCAGCAGTCTGCGTTCGATCTATGGGATGATTCAGCGGCAGCAGCAGCTGCTGCAACTTCCACCGACATTTCGGGTGAAACCGGGGATGCCGCCACTCGTACAAAAATGCCAAGAATCTGCATGGAAACATCATCCACGAAGCCTGCTCATCCTTTAGCGGGTGACAGATCGATTAGTGTGTGGTGTGCTTATTTTTGTCTAGTTTCCCTAATAATTGAAACCCGACTACGAGACACCAATGGACGGCAGTCGTTGTCTCATTTGCGCGACGGTCATTTGGCAACGCCTCTGCATAAATATTCAAACAGAGGCGACATTGCGCTGCCGACGTCGCATATCCGCACCGGCGACACTAAACCGGCGACATCACGCGAGAAACCAGACGACTGGCCGTAATAATTTGATTCGCCCAGTTTTACAATTAATTGAGCATTGGCCGCAATTCAGTGTATTGCGTGTTATTTTGGCCAATAAGTATCACTCTGAATTTCGGGGATACTTCTCTCCAAGAAATGACCACGTCCATCACCGAGAAAGTAAGAGGCCCATGTGTCATAGATTCGATGCATTTATTATCTCCACCATCACATTCAATAGCGCAGCACAACATCTCGTGCCACTGCATATATACACACATTCGCAGCGAGATTTGTTGGGATTACATTAAGCGGACTGCTACAAAGCCCAATGGAATGACGTAACATACAAAAGTTCAAAGAGTCTGTTGGTGATGCACAATAGGGGAAAGGTGTGCTTGGTTGGATTGACAAGAGCTTGCAGGTCGGGAACATCACAATTTGCATTTGTTGTAGACTAGGGCGCTTCTACTCAGTAGGTTCGGTGGTAGCGGCGGACTTTGAAAATTCTTCTTTGAGCACCACAGAAAGCGCGTCTTTTACGGTGTGGAAGATCATGTTCTTTACTTGAAGTTTATCCTCGTGCGCCGGGTGATTTCTTGGCAGATGGCGATATTCTTCCGTCAATTCGAGGCACTGCAAAACGTGCTCTGGTGATATGAAATCTGACGAAACGTTGACACAGTGGCCGAGAGTTCGAACCTGAAAAGCCGAAAAAAAACCACCGTAAGTCTATCTTCGAAAGAGAGTCCACACATTTCCTTATAAACCTAGCCCTAGAAAACTGATGCAAAAGGTTCTATGGGCTTTGTGGTAAAGGGAAACTGCAGTTAAACAGCTGATGTGAAAGCCAGCCGTAATCGATAAAATTGAGTAGTTCTGTGTAGTTCATAGGAACCTTGCCCTGTCTGCGATAACGCCATAAAATAGTTTAGATGTTATTGTGACGTATTTGGGTCAGAGTAGATATCACTAGATTACTGGCAGCGATAGGATCGGAATGACCTTTTAAACAAGTCCACTAGCTACCGCTATGGGCAATTATGTATTTCAACACATCCACAATTTCTCATCTCTTACATATAGGTTTCTAGTTGTGATTGCAAGCATCAATCATTTATCAAAACAAATCACGGTAAACTACCCACGTGCGCGCTAAACACCGTGGCACCAGGTTCCGGCATTCCAGCAGAAGTGTGCAGCCACTTCGCTATCAAGGCCACCACTCTTCCTCGGCATTTCAAACAAAGGCATACCTGGTAGACGGAGCCCGCGGGAATGAGGATGCCATTGCCGATAAACTGAAGCACTGTGTAGGGTTTTATACCCGTCTCCACGCGTAGATCGTCCAACTGCTCGATTGAAAGGTACACCCGTTGATCGTGGATGATGTCACTATTGACCACACTGAGCACTTGGGCACCGTATTCCTGAGACGCTGGCACCCGGTGCTGCGGACTTCCGGAAATCCTGTCAAGCTTTGTAAGGTAGTCGCGCAGGACAGGGAGATCACTGGGTTTGAAAATGTGCCACAAGGCGCCAGGAAGACCTTGAGACAAAGTGATGGATTTAAACAAGAGTCTCGGCACGAAGCCACACAATATCAAACATGTGCTGGTCGGGTTCTTGTAAGAGGCATAACAACTGGCACAGATGCGACCCTTGTTGTACAACTGCGCGTGTGCTTCGCCACAACTGCCACTGAACCTTTGAAGAAGCCACTCGTTGCCTAACGTGAAATAGACGCGTGTTCAGGGGTGGTTTTGAAACCGGCTCTTCTTTTAACCTGTTTCGTGCGAGGTAAACAGTGGGGGGACACGTACCTCTGTCGAGAGAGACGTTTTCGAGGAGGTTGAGGTCAGTGATGGTTGCAGAGTCCAATCCTGCCTTTTCCAGAAAAGCCACGATCCTGGGTTCCGTGGTTTGGTTCTGCGTCTGGTCAACTGTCTGCGGTCGACTGATGTGCATTAGGACGTTGAACACATCCGTTACATCGACCCGAATGTTGACCGTGCCGATCTAAGATGAACACGAGGAATCGGTGATTATTTATCGTCAATAGTAAAACACATTTGAAGTCTTCCATTCTGCATAAAGCTGTATGACCTCGCCCTTAATCTCGAAATCCAGCAGGAGATTGCCTCGCCAAAGACCATGCTGGTCCACCTGGCTACATGAAACCATTGGAATACAATATTCTCCTCACCACAATTAGAGTTAGCGAATACTCGTAGCGAATTAATCTATAGATGGTACCCTAAAGAGCTGGGACTGTTGGTATTACGGCAGTGAGCCATATATTGGCTTCTTCTTCCCTGGATCACCTGTCGTCCTCAACCATTGAGAGCGCTCAAGCGGGATTTCTCCGATCACCAATCGCACGTGTGGCTATCTCAAATATACCAAGAGAGACGCGGTTAAAATTGAAGGCCTTAACCGGCACGAAAGTCGTGGTTAGCGCCCGAAATCACAAGACAAAACAGACTCAAACACACACACACACACACACACATACCTACACACTGCCTGTCGATCAAACTAATCGGTTTCACATACAATTCACCACAACCGAAAACGGATCTCAAGAGAGGCTGTGATTGGATGTGGAATACGTGATTTACAAACGCCGCTGGGGCCGCAAACCACACCTAAGGAACACGCGAATGTGATTAATTACGAAGGAGTGGGTAATGCTGTCGCAAGAGCAAATCTCGAGCCCGCTCTCTATCTCTCTCTCTCTGTCAGTCGTGCAACAGTTTCCTTGCACGCGAGGTGGTCTGATTTTGCGTGCTACCGAACTCCTCACCTTTGGTTGCAGAGTCAGATCGTGCGCCACCTGCAGGCGGGGTCCGAGGTCTGGGCGCACAAAAAAGTTGGGAAGACGCGCGGCCAGATTGAGCGACCCATCCCGGTGTGTGTATTCTGGGATGGGAAGGTTGGCAGCGTAATTCGCGTATCGATCCGGGAAGGCCTCCGAGAGATCCCCAGAGGCTGGCCACTCGCGAATCTTCAAGTGGTGTAGAGTTCGCGAGCCGTCCTTGCCTATCATTCGTTCTAAAATGGACCCACATAAAGTTGAGAGGAGCGAGGTTACGCAGAGCATCACTAAACGGCAGCTTTTTCTTGCGGCTATCATCTGCTAGAGGATGAGCAAGCTTCATTGGTTTTTCCATGCGCATTCTTTGGACTATTTTATAGGTGGCAGCGTCCACAGTGCCACCTCCGCCACCATCTGGCAGCCTCCAGCGGCGCACGTCGGTGCCAAATCTGCTCTCCTCCTACAAATACGCGCCGGCAATTGATGCAAACAGTATCTGTGTGGATGCGGACATACTTGTGCTCGCTGCGGAACCGAAAACATCCCAAAAGTTGCGAATGGGGTAACGGGGAATGGCTAGGTTTGTCTCGCAGTCTATCAGGACCAGTGGGTTCGCGTTGAGGTCAGAATCGCGGATGAGGGACTTGGGGGTCCACAAGGCGGCGTTGAAGCGCTGACCGCAGTCGGAAATCACAACGGGCTGGTTTGTGGCCCAATGGCGCTAGAGAAGGGAGGGATGGAGGAAAGACGGGGTTCATTGTTGGATGCTGATTGATGGACGTCTGTCATTTAGGTAAGTGGTTTAAAAGTACAGTGGTATTAGTTCGAGTTATGCTCAGAATTTGTGCAAATCATCGTCCTACAGACGAATAAAAGAACGACCATCCCTCTAATTCTCCCAGTATTTACCGTCGCTTGTAAAACAACAAGGGAAATGACTAGGACGCCTTTCAGACATACCGCTTTATTGCACCACAATGTACCCATCACCACCATTTGTCCACTGACCCACTTAAAGGAAAAACAGCGCTAAGCGATCACGTGGGCACCTTTGCCGACGCTGTTAAGAGGCAAGATGTGCGACAATCTCGAAGTGGACGATGACGAGCCGGTGTTAACGATCACACTAATGACAAACGGACAATTTTGGCGCGCTTTATGGATAGGAACTTCCAATAGCGGTCTTTACGCGTTGTCAAAACTTTATCCACTTCGAGGTTTAATTTGTTTTTCCTGCAAATTTACCTCGTCGTTGTTTCGTTTATTCCTGTTAACTTATTCTCCATTTTCTATGTGTCAATTATGTTTTTTTGAGAATTTTAGTGCCGAAAGATTTGGTCCTAGAGACCTTAATAAAGTGAATACATTGTAATATTACTATTGGAACCTAATTTACCTGGAAGGCCTTAAACTGCGTGTCTTTCGGGTCATTGACGCTGAGGTAGAGGACACACGAGGATGAGCCGGCTTTCTGATAAACTGTACTTCTTCCACCCTCCACCGTACCGTTTTCGATCTCGGGACTACCACCGGTTGACTTTAGAGCAAGGTCAGCCAGAAGATCCAAGGACGAAGTTGCTGCCGAGGTGGTTGTAGACGACGACGACGATGGTGAAGATGCCTTTGGGATGGCGTTAGCCGTATCGCCAGAGGATTTGCCACAAGGACAGTCCAATCGCGGGAAGATCCTGTGAAGACGATGCCACAAGCTGTGGACGCTGCCATAGGGTAGCAGTGAAGTAACCATCATCTTCGCTGGATCGTGGGAACGGCGGCTGGCCGAGCAAGTCGACCAACTGTGGCGGACGGTGAAATCTTCGAATCCGAGTTGAATAATCGACGGGGCGAGCCCCTTGATGTCTTCGGGGGCGACGGAAAAGAGGTTGGATGAGGCGCTTGACTGTGGGAGAGCATTATATTGGAGCAGCGCTTTGTTTCTTCTTGCTACGGTTGTGAATTTTGTGTAGTAGCAGGCGCAGCAAACTGAATAGCCGCACTTGCCGCAAACCCAATGTGCGTTGAATATGGTGGTTTCGCAGACGTCGCACATCTCGCGGACCCCTTGAACCGGTCGTTTCCAAGCTACGAGACGCGACGGGGAGGTGAACAGTTGGCCAGAGGTATGCGGCGAACACTGAAGGATTGCCGGATTGGTTGGGTCCACAACGGAAGACAGAACGGACAACTCGGTGAGTAGGAGTCTACAGACCACCGAGCCCAGGCGATCAATGAGATGCATAGCATGCGAGTAGCTCAATGCCGGCGTAACTGAATAAAAAACCAGATGATGTGTAAGCGTGAAGGAGGGATATGGTTGATGGTGATAAGAAAGCCTACCTTCTTGGTGCATGGCCCATAGGGCTCTGTCCGTGAAGTCGGCTTCGGAGGTCCGGCAAAAATCAGCCGGACTGAGCACGCCCTTGCCGTCGTAGACGAGCCTGTGGGGGGAGAGGATTTTGTTTACACGAAACAAGAACGCGCGCGCGCGCCGAACGAAAACTGCGCAGACCACGGTAAAAAAAATCGATAATTTGCGACGCGTACAACACAGCCCCTACCTCTTTCTCTCTCTCTTACGCAATCGTTCGGCCGTGACTTAAAAAATAGACCACCTGAAACTGCTTCGCGTTTAAATGCAGAGATGCGCCACTGAATATCGTTACATAAACTGGCGGCAACTTTATAGGACAGATTAATTTAGCGCTTTCTGCCCCTACGTGTCTAAACACAAACTGGAACAGTAGCGATTAAAGCAGAAAATGTGAGGGAATTTCGTACTTTCGAAAGCCCCAGAACCGGCAGAAGACAGCGATGGCGGCGGAAACGGTGTTCGAGCTTGTCAAATCGGTGCCATCACTTTGGCTTCTGGCAGTACGTCTGCGAGCTTTGGCGTCCACGGCGCTTGTGCTAGAAAAACTGGTCTCTACCGTTGGTGCACCCGAGGTCTTGAATGCCTCTCGGCAAGCCCTACATCTGGCGGAGGGCTTGAACTTCTCCAGTTCAGTGCAACTAGTCAGCTGGAGAAAGGTCTGGCCGGGCTCGTGGTTGGCGGCGTCCACATCGCCGCCACAGAGCGATCGGTGGGACAAGAGAGCTACTACAACAAACAAGAAAATGCGTCTTTCTTGAATTCAATAGTCTTATTTTGCGTCACGAAACTACACAAAAGGTCATTGGGTTTAAAAACGAGTTCCTGCGCGTCTTTCCTGTAAGGATTTGCCAATTTACTTCAAAATGTGGAATTTACTACCCAACAGGAACTTGATGTGTAATTCGAATGGAGTGATATGGAAAAGGGTTAGTCGTGTATAAATGTTTGCTTACGTTCTGGAAGCGGATGAAGGCGTTTTAGTATTTCCTCGAGCGAAATATTCTCTTCGTTGCACTGGAAGTCGTATCGATCGGGTCTGCTGCTGGTTTGCAAAGGTTTTGTGTTTATTTTACACTTCGGGCAAATCGAGGCTTCATTTTCGTCCTCCGGCTCCTCGGCTCGAATTGTATTGTCAGGGTCCTCCTCGTTGAAGTATTCTTCGCCGAAGTCATCACCCTCATCTTCCGCATAGGTTAGCTGGACCGCGTTGAGTACGGCTTTTCTTTGGCTGTGCGGACGCGTCTTTCTCGAGGATTCCACCAATGACCTCCGGGGCACCTTTGCCTTCACGTTTGACCCCACCGACGGTGTTGTTCTTCGTTTCCTGGCTGTTCCACCGACCAACTTGCTATTTAACGTTCGGTTTTCGGATTCCAGAGGTGCAGCTGTGGCCTCCTCGTCGTCATCGTCTTGTCCATTGAAGTCGAAATCGGACGGCATCTGGTCCATCGCCGAAGGTGGGCCACCCGGAGAGGTTGAGTGTTCGGAGACGGCTCGGCTGTTGTAGAACCGCGGTTTAGAGGCTTTGGCACGTTGGGGATTTGAAACGCGACCGTCCGTGTTTTCAGCAGCTCGGTTGCGCGAGAACTGTGTGGGGATGGACTGTTTGGGAGTTCGACTGCGTTTGCTGGTGGTCCCGACGTTTAGGGAACCCATAGGAGGGGCTAGCTTGGAGGCTCTAACGGGTGGGTGTCTTCGGGGCGCAGAGCTCGGCTTCACGGCAGTCGGTTGGTCGGTCGGTTGAGGCGCAATTAAAGAAACGGCGCTGTTTACTATTGATGGATTGCTCACGGGAGAGCTAGGCGATTCAAAGTGACCCGATGGCGTGATATTCAGTGTTGGCGGTTCATTTCTTTCCGCCTATAGACATAAAAAACACCGTCTAGATAAACGCCCATATCAACCGCTATAAACAACTTATTTCAAGCAATAAATAAATCCTCTTGCTAGAGTACATAAAACATGTTTGATATAAGAGGGGATTACGTTGTTGCGTTAACAATCACAAACCTGATTTGAAGCTTCTCCAACAACTTGCTGGTGGTTTTGGCGGGGTGGAGCCGTTTCGGCGTTTCCCGATGTTGACATCTGCGACGAGGAATATCCAGCGTCCGCCTGATACCTCTGTAGGAGTCTTTTCTTCAAAGAGAACTTACAGGGATCGTGGGCGATAGTGCTGCCGCCACCCATGTTCTCGTACCTCTGTGGCGGATGGTATTGTGACACGATGCCAAGGCCTTCGCAAACCGTCATTGAGCTTAAAGAGGACGAAGAGGAGCAGGAAGAGACGCCCGGATAGGACTGTGCGGATATGGAGGTCGCGGCCGGCGGCATGTAATAGTGTTGAAGGGGCTGGTGATGGCTGTTAACACCGCTGTTTGCGACGCGGTTGTTCAGCGCCATGCGGAAGTGGTGATCCACGGCGTCCGACTGGTTCAGCAGGGGTTGCTGCTGCGACTGAAACTGCTGCCTCTCGGGGTGGAAGATACCCGAGGTCGTCGTGAAGCCTGCGGCGCCTGGACGCATGAAGTCGGACACGTGCTTGGACTCTCGGAGGATTTCGATGGACGAGTTACCCGAGGGAGGCGCAACGGCAGGCGGCGGCGGAGCAAAGATGTGTGGAAATATAGAGTTGTCTGGACGCTGGAGCGAGTAGGACTGGTGCTGTGTTTGTTGATAGCGCACGGGTAGGTTTGACGGGTGGAATTGGGGGTGGAATTGGATGGAGGAGGCTGGGTCGGTGGATAGCGGGGCAGTCATGGGAGCTATTGGGCGAGAGTTCATTCGGTATGTCGGTGCGAAGGAAGGACGCTGGGGGTCGCTGCGTTGTGAGTTGTTTTGCGCCGAGCCTTGTTGGTCGCTGTTTGGCGACCTGGAACAGTTGTAAGGCATCCTGTTAAAGATGTAAAGAAAAATGTCAGTGCGGTCCCGTTATATAGTGTGTTCGTCGGGGTATTAGAGAGCATTAAGGGTCACCCAATTGGAAGCTTAACCTGTGTAACTGGCCAATCAAGTCCAGCACCGTTAATGACGAATGGCGCGTCACAGTTTGAAAGCGAATTATTTTATCTCATTGTTTATCTGTCTTACGGTATTTAGTTAACAATTTGAACTAAATAAGGGATTTTATGACTTTTAACGTAGACAAAAATTGCCATGACAACCAAGGCCAAAGAGAGCGCACTGCAAGGGCCGTAGAATTTGACAAAATGGGCAAATGAATGAATGAAAGGAAATTGCAAGAATCGCGTTGGGCCAAAGCTCAATTAGTTTCTCCGAAAAATCCGCATGGCCTCTAAAAAGGCAGTTCATTTAAACAGGGAACATCTTTTTATGCCCAAAGCGAAGAGGCGTTCCGCCAACGCAAAAAGCCAGCGTGTCGTTATAGCGCAAAAAACCATAAAAAGGATGCTACGACCAAATAGGTATCCAGGGGTATTACTCATTACAGGTATGAAAATAGAGTGACGCATTATTCACCGAAGCACTAACCCAGTTCGAGGATGACTTGGTACAGTGGCCGAGGCAGGACGTGTATCGATTGGGTCTCCGGCTGAATTCGCGGACCGATGGTGGGCCGTTGATCGCTGTGGTTCCTGCTTCGATTGGGCTTGTTGGTGATGATGCAACGCCAGTAACGCCTCCTTATCAAGGAGAGATGCCGAAAGCCTGTCATTTGGGGACGGAAGTCGAAATGGCACGTCAGGTTGGTTCGCAGTATTGCTACAATTATTATTATTATTGTTATTGGGGTTCTTATCCGAAGTTTTTGAGGTTTGACCAATGGGAGAATTGCGGGAGGGCTGGAAGGTCCTCGGATTATGAATGGATGGTGGCTTGGAAGAGTTGTTTCGCTGCCGTGAGTGGTTTTCAAAAGCAGGAGGGGGGGAACGTAGGGCATGATTCCTTGGGGGCGTTACAGCCCTGTCGGATAGGTTTCTTTGCCTCCAATTTTGGTGGTTCTGTGTGGCCTGATGTGTTGGTTGCTCCGATTGATGGGCTAAAACAGCACTGGAGAACTCCAGAATCTGCTGCGCATTCAAACCGGCACTTTGGAGTTGAATAAACTTCGAGAGGAATTCAGGGTCCTGAAAAAGGATCTGGGATAGACCACAATCGATATTGGGGCGTTGGGGAGGGTCTGCAAGTCTGGGAGGCGACGTGCAGGTTATTGCAGTGGATCCGCGAGCTTGGTTCTCCGATGTGGAGGGTATCGTTGAGATGAGGCTGATGTTTGGCGAAGCGGTTGGGTGTTGTGAGCGTTGATTAAAATCCCAGGAAAGCAAGTGGGGAACGCGGATTTTGTCATTGTCGCCAAAGTGATGTGTATATGGGATTACTCCATTGGGATCAGGTTTGGTCGCGGTAACGCGTCTTTTCATTTTCCGGTATCAGGTGGTAAATAATAATATAAAGTAATGCGGCACTCGGAGTTGATCCTAACAACGAAGACAGTGTAGAGTCAGGTACTGACTAGCCCCACCCGAATACATTATGAAGTCTAGAGGGTTGACAGGACCGCGCACACAAATAAGAACCGTAGGCCTTGCGGTGTTGCCAATTCTCTCAGCTGTTAATCACACATGTACCCACACACTAGGCCACAGAAGCCAATCACCTTAGGCTGTGGGCTAAGTGGTGGGCCAATCAGAACACGCGGGCAGGGTGTCAGGCCTGTCTACGTCTACCCTTTCACAAGATTTTCTGGAAGGTCATTGGCGGTCGTGCTTGCTCCAGGAAAGCGGCTTTGAAGCATGCCTATCAACATGTGCTAATGTAAAGAGTTTGGGTGAAGGCTTGCTAATAGTTGATGGGCTTTTTACAGGTTGCATTGATGTTATAATCGGTTTTTATTGAGACAATCGTGTTGCTGAAGAACAGTTGTTTAAGTGACCTTTCTCGGTATTATTATTTAAATAATTATCTTCCGCCTTTTTGTGGTTCAAATTTCCGTTTTTAAAAGACGCGGGACGCCGCGAGCTTTAATTGTGGTAACATGTTTTCGTTGCTGAGACGGTAGGCGGTGGGTATAATGAGTTTGCTAGCTCTGTCCATTGTAACAATCAGGCGCAACGTGCTACCTGGTTTTGATAAACAGGTCATTCAAATTTCTTTCTTGTCCCTTGGCGAAGCTCAACTGCTAGCGAATTCACCGAATTCGTTACCACAAGCACGACAACGCATATGGCGAATCAGTCACTTCCTAACATTATTATTATTAAGTAGGTCAAACCAGACAATGTTAAGCTTTGTACGATGATACCTCTACCGGGCCTTTATTTCGTATCTGGTTTAAGGACACAAGGATGATTTAAGTGCTGCTTGTCGGTTTACTACCTATCATAATCGTCTCTGTAATTGTATGCAATTACGCTTAAAGGAAGCAGAAGTCCAGAAAGTCCAGCCACCGTCGATAACCACGTCCAGCAATTCCTATTGGGGGGAGGGGGGGTTCTCCAAGCTAGCCCGTTGAACCGCCACGGTGCCTTCTTATAAGCATCCATCATTCTGCTGGACCGAGGCAACGTAGATCAGAGCCTTGCCCTTGGCACTGCTGCTGTCGTTTTAACAATGCCAGTTCGCGCACACCCAGTGACATCCACCTTGTGATCATGGCGGCGTAAGATGCCACCTTGTGTGCTTGACAGATTGGGCTGCTGCTGCTGTCATGTGCTTGTGTCGTTTAAGTGGATTCGTGTGTACGTGGGCTGCAACAAAGAAGCGAATTCCGGCTGTTGCTTCGTCTATTGCTCCTGCTGTACTACACAGGGAACACGCAAACCACCTTAGGACGCGCATGCCTGCACCCATACTCCACTATGCCTGGATCACTTTTAATTAGCCCATTCTGGTCCGGTCCCGCCGATTTGCAGTGGAAGAAGAAGACGAGAAATTGCTCGCGAAGTTTCTTTGGGACCTGTTCCCGCCTTCTTGGACGTCGTATCCTGGAAGAGATCTCCTCCGCCTCTCAAGCGGCTGACCCATGATCATTTCGATGTCGTCATCTCCGATTCAGACAACTTGGGGTGCCTCGTTCACCAGTGCCTCGCGTATACTTAATGACTTCTCCAAACCCCCTTCATTCTCACTTTAAATCGACGGCAACTAAATCTCAACCGGTCTCCTTCCTTATTCGTCTAGTTTTTTGGTTTCTCCAAAAGAAAGAACTCCGAGACGCCTTTATTATGCAGCATTGTTGCCTTTTAACGCTGTACAGTTTTGTCTACATGGTCCGAATCAAGCGTTTATTGTTGTGATTATTATGTGTGAGGCGGCCTACCCAATGAGACGGAGCTTTGGTCGTTGGGATATAAGATAGACGCCGCAGCTCCGATTATCGACTAGAAAGGGTTCAGCACTTTGTAGGTGTGCTGGGCACTCCTATGCTGTGCTGAAATTCACCACAATCGTATTCATCAAACCGGAGTTTAGCAATCGCAAATGCGCCCTCCACCCAAAATAACACCGTTGTTGGACAATAATTGCGACCCTGGGCTAGCAATGTCAAAGGCAACCGCTTTAAATGCCAATGCATGGCCGAAGGTTAGGTAAAAGGACACTTAACGGGTGCTTTGAGCTGCTAGTTTCATCCTAGTGGTTACATATATAAGGTTCTGGAGATCTGCTTCCAATGATGAATGTTTTATTTCGCTTCCATATTATTATCTGCCGTTATGGCAATTATTATACGACATATACCATAATATTAATTATCCTATTGTTGATAAACGATCAGTATCAAATAGTGTTATTCGCCTGTTTCCTACGTCAAAGTATTCATTAGGTTCTGCAAACGATCAAGTCTGTAAACCAGCGGGTTTTTAAAACCGAACAATGGCAAACAGCCCTATACACACCTGTGAATCACCAAGCAGATTCGTTGGCATCCCTGCAGTAAGTGAGATGGAGGCATCTGGAAATAAATCAACGGCGCCTGCAGTATAGTGGTTTTCCTACTCATTAAAGTGGTCTCATGCGCGCACGCCAATCTTCCACTTTGTACTAAGGTTATTGGCACTTAGACCTAATTGTAGAAGGACCTAGCTAAGCCATGTGTGCAGCGTTGTTCGTGTGAACCATAATGGCGTCAGGTCGCTGTTTCATTATCTATACACATTGAAACAACAATTTCGACTATAATGGCAAAGACCTGGGCAGATCTTCCCTCACATGGTTGGGTTTATTGTGAACCTTTCGATTTCCAGATAGAATTTCAATGATTTCGACTACCGAACGGGTCGAGCTGAGAGTCTGGAAATCGACGATATATGTAATTCATCTAATAAAGATCATACCTACGCGAAGTATATTATCTGCCCATCTTCGGCACATCCAGGATGGAATTATGTTCTTTTTAGACAACCAACAACTTCTTACGCAATATTGTAATAACCTTAATTATTAACCGCGCAGCATAACATGGAAGCACGTCAATAACACAAAGGCGTCTGTAGAACGTTTGGGCTGTTCCATCTGTTTTTTTTATTTGTCGGAAATGCAACGAGAATATAGAACGTCCCATGCCTATGGGGTGTTTTAGGTGGTATGCAGGCCGGATTTAGGACCCATAAATTGGATACGCTTTGTTCGCGTTGGCTACGCGACCGGTAAAGTGCACGTTCATCGTAAAAAACGCATCCGCTACCAGCGCTAAAACGTATTACCGCGTGGAATTTACAACAAAAATGTCCTAGCAGATACCTTGCAACCGCTTCGCAAAGGAAACCTCATACCCGTATGAGTCACGACTTAAAAGTGCACAGGCTAGGATATAGGCGTGTTTTGACGAAGCGCCATGGCAAAGGAATAGTCGATCGATATACATCGGTTGTTTGGGGTGTTTGAGCGCGCGCGCTTAAACGCAGTTCCGGGTGCACGTGCGCACTTGCATGAACACTGACAAACTAGTTCCTGGACAACCCACTCGGTAAAACAGCTGTTTGCAAATTAGCTCCACGTGTTGCGTTGTTGTGGTTAACTCTGCTATGTCAAAATATTGTTTAGAAGCAGGCACGGAATATTATAGAGTGACGTGTTTTCCGACAAAAAACGGAGGAAATTAAGAATGTGAGAATTTAATTGCTTGTGAAGACGCGATAAATGTGTGGGTCTGAAATTTAAGAGAGATCGATTGACGCAAAATGTACGTGATAAACAATAGGTTATGCATAAGAGCCCACCTTAATAATAATAATAATTGTAGTGGCTTTATTGAGGTCACGATGACCAAGACTTTCAGCATAAAACAAGACCGTATAACAATTTTTAGATGTGAAAATTGTCTTTTAGTTACTGCTTCACCTGCTCCGGTGAAACTAAAAATCGGGACAAATAAGGAATGACCGAATTGCGATTGGTCGCCGTTCTTATGGGTATCGAACGGTATAGCCTACGCATTGGTCGAAGAGATTTACACTTAGATAAACTTGAAAAGAGGGAATGGGAGGGGTCACATAAAATGCAAGCAGCATTAGTCAACAACTATTGAAGTGGCGTTGAACGATGATTTCGTGAATTAAGAGCATGCGCAGGCCACTAGAAAACTAGATTATTTTAAAAAGCCTACAAAGGGTAAAAAATTCAGAACATTTAAGGCCGGGGGAAATGATTGGGGAATAATATAAAATAAGGGGAATTATACATGCATGCACAAAGGTTTTCATACGACTAGAGCTTAAACCGAGTCTCCTAAACCGGCGAACTAAGAAACAGAGGCGACGACATTAACCGAAGACGTCATCCACCTTCAATAAAAACACATCTGGCACCTTCGTTTATGGTTTATACAGGCAATTTCTGATGTTGATCGACATGACGTCCACACCGATGTTGCCCTTATATTACATTGGCTCCCTAAAACACGTAATAGCACCTAAATAAGACACAATTTCGTCTAGTTTTAAACAGGATTAGTCATAAGTGTAAAGACGTTCACATAAATGGATTTAACACACTCTCAGTTATCTCGGTTCCATAAATTTCAGGATTTCAACGCAAGACGAAAGAGAAGGAAGCCAGGCTTCGACCACCAACAAAAGCGTCATGCATATTTAATCCAGAGACTTGAAAGCGTGTTCTCCAATTTCCAGAGGACGTGCTTCTAAATCACGTTTAACCACACAGAGAGGTTTATACTTAACAGGTTGCGCGGAACGACTGACCGGTTTCGGAATAGGTTTTATAAGGAAATCTCTCCATTCCGAAGGAAAACAGTATTCTCCTAGCGAATAATCGACGACGTGGGTGAAAATCGGAGAAATCTGGCAGTGACAAATTTTCAGAACCGCTAGTGCTAGCCGTAGAGCTCTTGAGGCCAGCCCAAATTTTTGAGATAGACGAATTATGGGCGGGTAGAAAGGCGCTGTGAGTCGCCGCGGAATGGTCAGCTGATTTGAAGATAAAGTCTTACTTCAGAGCATCGACATCGACATCTTAATACTTTATTACTGAAGACCAGTATTGCCAAGCAATATTCAGGATAGAACAGCCGAATTGCCGGTTTTGCCAACCAAAAATCGGTTGTGTGAAGCCAAAGCTTCTGTCAATTGGCGTGATGCGCGTAAAACTAACATTCGTGTCAATTGGGCAACATGCGGTCTTCGGCGACAGAAAAAAGTGGACAGTCAAACATTTGGACGCCCAACCGGAGCCAATGAGACACATCCGTGTGATTGACGCACACCCTGAAGCTAATGCCGGCCCTATCAGGCTCTGGCTGGCAGATAATTTCGCTAACATGCACAAGGGGGCATTACGCACTACAGGCCTACTGGTATGATGGTATGATATTCTGGGGCTTAGGGTTCATTGGCGGTTTAATCTTAATGTGTATCAGGTTGGGCTAAAGTGGTTGCTAATCAGGGCTATTTGCGTTTTTTTTGAAACCGGCATCTAAACGGGCTATTTCCTAACTTTTTGGTGAATCTGTACAGGTAACAGTAGTTATTGGTTATGAATTGGTTTAAACTTTATAATGGGAAAAACTTTTACAATTTTTTACAATGTTGCATTAACCATATTTATCAAGGGTTTTAACTGGAGATCCAACAAACATTTGAGGCAATTCCAGTACACGTGATTAAAAGCCTACTTCCGCCTTGATGTTTGGTGATCAACGACTACAAAAGTACATAATTAATGTTGCAGTATATCGCATTATGTATATAAATGAGCTCAGATTTCTTTGAATGACCAGATAATCGGCGCATTCCAAATGGAATACAATTCTATTCAACCTTACAAATGCGCACCAATTCCTTTACAGATTCCCACAAACAATAGATGCAGCGCTGCTGAGTCATAATTCACGAATCGTTCCACACTCACATTCATTAACGCTGTTTCTAAAACCGCGAGCGTCTGCGTGTGTAAACACGTTTATTCCCTAGACTACCCCATAGCAAGAACACCCATATTCCTTATTTACAAGGCGCGAGGGAAATAATGCAATCACAGAGTCCCTCCCATGGTTTGCAAGCGTCCATTGAAAGCAGCGGTATCGTCCAAATGCATAATCTACCAACAGCTGTTGGTTTATCGATAAAACCGGTTTATGTGGTCACACTTAAGTGTTAAGGGTGTTTTAAAAAACAACCTTTACAGTGGCTTGTGTAGACGCACTTTATTTAATAGGGTGGATGTCTAGACACAGGATTAACGCCCTATATCGCCAGTGAAAGCATTCAGCTTGCTTTTATACCTACGCCTATATCCTATTTAACAGAAAGGAATGTTCAATAAGCTCACGCTCGATAGCACTAATATTATAATACTGATGTCTGCGCATAAACAATTTAATTCACGTTACATTTACGTAGTCTGTCGCATCATAAATGAACCACAAACGGGACATCTTTTTGTTGACTTGCGTGTTGTCCTTTTATGACTAATTTAAGATGCAATGCCTTCATAACATCTTTCGTGCATTGTTTAGCTGATTATATTACTGGATGTATTTAATTGTAGATTTTGACCCGAATTCCCGGGCGTTTGTTTTACTTAACCATGAATTTAAGGCCATTTAAAATAATCGTTACGCGGTTTTTACTGCTCTGAGCACATGTGTGATTTGAAAAATACAAATCTCCCGCACATGTCTACTAACATTAGAAACTGCATAAGATGCTGTCTTCGACCCATTCGTGGGAATTATTGATCGGTTGCAGCTGCCTCATCCCGTGGGAACGACTGCTTATTGGCGGTTGAGTAATTCACCAATAAATATTCTCTAACCCACATTCCGCCTATGGATGTTCCTAACATCACTGGAAGCTTTCATTTTGTTACAATAAAGGCCCTGGGCCCTTTGGGTGCGTCATAGAATTTCTCGAGTTCGGTGGGGTTTCTTAAAGCTTGCGCTCCTCTACCCAACCGAGCTTTCGTTTTCTTGAGCAGCAATTAAATGCCCCAATGAAAGTTGGCAACCTCCGGCTCGCAGTAAACGTAAGTCAGTTAGCGATTTCGCTCTGTGTAAATGTTTTCTTATTTGTTTCTGTTAGCGTCACCTTCATTGTGTCGAATCAAAACACCATTATTATTTTTTTTAAAGGATTTATAAAATTATCAAATTCCACTACTAGGTGTTTACCAAATAACCTCGTCCGACAGTCAGCATGCGCGTGGATTTTTTTCTTCTTTAACTACATGGCGCTTTCGACAAACGTAGCCGGCCCTACTTTCTTCCGCCTGGTTGTCTGGCCGGGCATAAGGAATTCAGAGGACTCACCAATTGCCCTATTTAAGCGAAAACGATTCATTTGTTTACGCCTTAATTCTCCATAAGCGAGTTGTAAAAATTCAATTTAACAGAATACTGGAGGTTGATACCGGCGTGGCCCGTCTTTTGAGTTCGAAATCCACCCAAACCGGTTTTCATTAAACCCTGCCATCGATGGTGTATCGTGGTAGTATTTAGAATCATGCTGCCACGCCTTCCTGTCGAATTTACAGTGAATAGTGTTTTACTAACTTCCGAACTGAACGATAGCCGGGTATTAATAGTATTGTTTGTTTGTGAAACAATGGCCAGAGCCCTACTAGGGCTGAAAACCGACATCTGTCCTCGCGAACAGACTTGTGCTCAGGGTCCTTGTTTCAAGGTTCCTACAACTTAAATAATATGAAGTAGCGGTCACGATTATATCTAAGGCACTTTGTCTTGACTGTAAACCACTCAGGGATCACCCCCATTTTTGCCACGGCCCCATAATGTCTATGAACATTTATGTTTCTCGCTTGCGGTCTGGCTATCGTAAACCTTTCTCTGGCGAACTGGGGAACTACGCATATTATCTTGAGAATTCCTGCCAAGTGCCCCGAAATAGTGTGAATAACCATGGCAGCTTTAATTTATTTCGACAAGTGCACATTTTTGTTAAATCGGGTATTTGCATGCACGCAGCATAGGTATGCTTCCCGGATAAACAAATTCGATCCCTTAAGATACACGAAGAAAAATATAGATTCTTGAAAGGAATGTGGATCATTTTTTCTTGCTATTTGGAGGGCGCGCGTTATGGAAAAGCCCTTTCGATGGCCGCCATCACGGGTTTGTCAAACTTTGTACACTTCGAGGGTTTAATTTGCCTTTCTTGCAAATTTACCTCGTTTTTATTTCGTTCATTCTTGTTCAATTATTTTACACCTGCTATGTACAATCGCAACTTCTTATATAATTTTTGTCTTTTGTGACATTTCATGCTGAATGTTCTGGTCCTCGTGACCTTAATAAAGCGAATACCATTATTATCATTATTATTTATTTTAGCCCGGCCGACTTCGAATCGCCCCTCTTCTTCACCACAATCCATGGCGCTGTGGCAGTCAAACTTGAACGGATGCCATTTCGTGACAACACGACTTTATCCGTACAACCGAGCGAATGTTTACTTGCACTTTTGTATTTTGCTGATTATGGTCAGTGTTGACATCGACAAAGACCACCGCTGGTTCATTTTCGATACAGTTTGCTGAAAGATTAGGGGTTAGGGTCAGATTAAGGTTTTGTTTGACTTATTTAATGTTGGTATTCTTGCACATGATCTTTCCGGGTGGCCTTTATTATCGCAATAGTTCAATCGCGTTTTGCTTTGTGACGTCATGAGGTTAGTTTCGTGTCTGAACTTTACAAAATGCATGCAAACCCGAATTAAATATCGTGAGATACACCTGGCATACAATAATATCTTTCTTTGGGGTACCTGGTATTTGTAATTGGGTTGCGGTTTCGAGATGTTGAGGCCCACTATTTCGGTTCGTTACTTGATTCTACTAAGATGTGGCGTGACTGTAGTGTACTGATTTATTAACTTTTGTTTGAATCGATAAATTGACACCTTCCGATTCGAACATACGAAGTGGTCGTTCTGTCTACCTAAATTCGGTTGGGTCGTTAGGATAAGAACAGATCTATAATTGAATCCTTCATGTCAGCCAAATCACCCGTGGTATGTGCGCCGTAGTCTGCATCGGTTTACATTGATTCGTTCAAGACCCCAGGTTTCTCAATCGTCGGTATCAGGAAAGTGTCTTTTGGAAGCGATAACTTGGTATTTAACTTGATATTGTGGACCGTTGTTGAAAATAATTCTTCTTAATTTTGATCTCCCAGGCATAGTAGCTATCTAATCTGTTTTCACCGAAATGGCTCGATCCTACGAGTTATAATACCATTAAGAAACGATAAAATAGGATTCTACAACAGCTGTGGGTAATTAATTGTTCGTTAACAATGCTATGAACCAATTAACACGTGTCTCAACCCATCGTTGTTTTCTGGAAACGACCCTGACAACTTGTAATTCTTTGACACGCAACAAAATCATGCACTGTTTTTTTATAGCTTCCCTTTTTGGATCACGGAATAAGCTTTCAATGAAACTACCAATAATCGCAAATTAGTCGGAGACTTTTTTCAATCATACAATTCTAATGCACAACATGGCCCAATGGGAAGCGGCCATCTTGCCTTGCTATCTTTCGATGACGCGGAGTTGTATACGATGGTGTCTACGACCCTCTGGTCAACTCAGAGTGAGTTAATGCACTTCCTCCCTGCATACAGGATACCTTCCACTCTCCCAACCCTTCTCAGCAACGCATCCGTTCTCCCACAATATGGATCAGTTGGTTAGTTACCCGTAGTAAGGACGCGTCTCTAACCTCTTATTGTATTCCAACACATTCATCTATCGCTTTCATTATTATATCCTCCATCGTAAGTGCACTTACATGATGCGTGTACATTCTGCCAATCTTCCTTCACCCAGTAAAGTCGTCTTATTCGTCGTGTTGACAGCATCTGGTTGAAGACAAGTTACCATTTCCTAATCCCATTTTCCTAGATCACGTACCCCATGGGACACTACACAATCCTTCTGCTGAAAGTTTTGGTCCTCGTGACCGCAATAAAGCAACTGCAATTATTATTATTGACATACACATTACAATGTTTCGTAAAATATTAAAATACAGTTATTTAATACGTGATCTTTATATTTACATCGACACATGTTAAGCCGTATATCCGCTTATTCCACTGGTGACGCGTTGGCCCGGTTAAATTTGTTGTTAATTCACACGCACTTTATGCTAAAATTCTACGGTCACCCGGCTTTCGCACGTCTGGTCATTCGGTTACGCTGTTCTGTGTGAATCGAAACGAACACGACAACTAATCCGAATTTTACACGTGGAAGGATTAGCCAAATGTGAATTGTCTGTCGTATTTTTTCAATGAGAACCAACGTGGGAACCACAGCTAAATAATCGATTATTGGGTGAAAGTTTCACATTTTCGACAAATCTAGGTTACAGCCAAAGAAATGACCACTCTAAAGCCAAAGCGTAAATAGACCAGTCTCATGGATGTAACGTTCATATACGATGCCAACCATGACATCTAGCTCCGGCTCTTAATCTACAACAAAGGATTAAACTGGTCGTTCAATCTCGGTTCTAAGTCCATAACTCACGTGCCTAAGTCGGCTACGCGTAGGGTTTTCAGGATTACAATCTGAAACTAATGGTTAATTGGTCGCGTTACCGCCATGCTGGCACATAATAATCATCGTTGTGCTGGTGGTCGTGTGTCCCCATTTTGTCGTTGACTGCGTTTCGGCATTACCCGCTGGTGTTTTGAGACGTGGTGGTTTTGTGCAACCACCTCACCAATCATGCAGCGGACTGCCGTTGTAAGGCTGTTAGTGGGCCATTAAAAAGGGCACCTGCATTTAGGTGTCATACTAGTGTGCCTGTTAGAGGTAAAGGTAGATAATTCGTCGTCTCCCAGCCCATTGGTATTCAACCCTACTCAGATCTTCCATGCTAACGCTTCTTTGTGCGGCTAAAGGATGTTTCTAAGAGGAATATTGTGCAACTGGTGGTATCAACGAGGCTGGCTATATTCCGGTTGGTGCAGGACGTTTCCGCTAACCGGCCTCCAAGTGGCTGGATTATTGGCGAACGTCACTACGACCAGCAATTATCATACTCACTGAAGGTAATTAGTATAAAGGCTAATAAATTGGGCGTCTGATTAATGTTTATGCCTACACTCACCACGCGTGGGCGTGACGTCATTTTTGGAAAAAACACACACTTTTAAAGTGGGGGTCTCGAAACGAGACATTAGTAGGGGTTAGGGGGTGGCTCGCGCATATTGATTGGCTGGGCGAATTAATAGTCAGGCCTGAGATTGAACGCTCCGTTGCTAAATGTGTAAGCCACGCTTGCCGGCGCGTTCGCAGACGTGAAAGTACGAATCACAATCATTGCGAGGTCTCAAAGATTTGCACCTAATAGGATCCTTTTCTCGGTTAGTTGATCCCTGCTCATATAACGCACAGAAAATATCTCATCTCCATCAATGCAATTTTCTCTGGTTTCACGTCGATTTATTCTTTATCATGACCATTGAATGCAACAAAACGAAACATTTCTTATTCCAAAATTATTATTTTATCTTTTGAAATTACAGTCTAACTTAGGTTCTTCATGGCGTTGCACCAATCAAATACGCGGACAACCTGACATGCCATGCCTGCAAGACTTACAGCGATTCTCAACAGCTCAGGCCGACCGTTTCTGAGGCATTCGAGTGGTCTTCAGCAAATGACCTCAAAATGCGCATCCATTACATTTTTACGAAGAGTGGACGCCGTTGTATCTGTTTTGTAGTTTACCGTTTCAAATGACTTGGAGTAAGCTCAAACCGTATCAAGATCTAGGTTCACGTCTGTATAATTCACCTTATTACATTTTGTTCACCCTGATTTTTCTCGTGGCTCATGTATGCTCGCCATGTAAGAGACCATCATTAAACGCAATTTCACTAGTTGTACACTCGTCGCTTATCGTATATTAGATGACTCCTCCGATCGCCTTTATTCAAGTTTGTCGAAAAATAAATCTGGTCGACCAATGCGTATGTAATTCCGTTCAAAACCCACATGAACGACGGAAAATCGCAATTCATTATTTTTCCCGATTAAAAGGCCCCTTTTCAGATACAGAATGGTTAATTATGTTATTTGTTGTTCTGAAGGTTTTGCTCCAAATGACCTTGATGAAGATTCATAATAAGTTATTAACACACCTGAAAGTAACAGGGTAAAATAGCAAAAAGGCGAAAGAAACCTCTATAATATGAATTAAGTTTTTAAATCGCATAATAGACGCCATTGAAAGGCACTACCACTAATATATATTCCCATTTTATCTTCATGTGCTTTGGGTAATCCCATCAACCAACTCGGTTTTTGTATGTATGGAGGCTTCACTGAAATATTTCGAGGGTTCGATGAAAAAGATGCTCTATTATGAGTAATAAGACCCGTTTTCGCCTATAGTATTATTATTTTTGAATGCTTTACTATTTGTCGATTTGACCTTGATAAAGTGATTAAATTCATCAGTATTATATTATGCGAAAAGGATTCCCGATTATTAGTCGTCTTTCATATCGATGAAGTCAATTTAGCCCATAAGCCTACATAACCTATTTAATTAATATTAGAGATATGGTTGGCTCTGCTATTGTTATTGATAATGGTTCTTACGAATGTCGGGCAGGATTTTCCACCAAAAATGAACCAAGCTTAATTTTCCGAAATATCATAATGAAATCACGATCAAGACAGAGAGAAACGTTTGTTGGATCTGTTGATAACGATTTCAATCAAATGAATACAAAAAGTGCATTTGAACAAAACCTGGTCACCCAACTTGATGTACAGGAGTTGGTCTTTGACCATATTTTCTCAAAACTCCGAATCGATACATCGGGTGTCAATCATCCCATTATTCTCAGTGAGGCATTTTGTTGTCCACAAAATTGCCGTTCGCGTAAGATAGCTTGGTTTCAATATGCCGTTTTTAGAAATCACAGAACTTCTAATGGAAACATATTCTGTTGATAAACTTACATATTTTGTTGATGGGATCAGTTCATTATATTCTAATGTCGGCCTCCCGATGTGTAAGTTCCTCCCATATTTATCGAAAAATAGGCGACACAATTTTGCTTTCCTGTGGTTACCAAACCACCCACTTGATTCCATTTTCGAGTGGCAATTCCTATTCATTTATACCATCCGCTTGTCGTCGGGTTAGTGTTGGCGGCGCTCATATATCATGGGGCCTACAACAACTTCTCAGTCTTAAATATCCGTTTCACGCTGAGAAATTGTCGATTCCTATTATTGAGGTAAATATAAATCATCACATATGCTTCATATATATAGGATTTAGTTCAGAAATTTGGTAAAGTGTGTCTCAATTACCGTGAAGAAATGGAAAATTGGAAGGATGCGTCATTTACAAATGACAATGCGATCGCGTGTGAACTACCCTACAACGATGTAATTAGCCATCTTTCCTCTATTCTTTATATGACCTTTAGGATTCACAAAGACGCGCCGATGAGCTTGCTGAACGTAGACAACTTCAGGCGGATCGGTTACGAGAAATGCACAAGAAACGAGCTCTCGAGAGGGTATATTCATTTCTTATTGCGTCTAATTGCAAAGCGGTGCTCACACCACTGATTGTGTTGTTTACTTCTATCAGCTTAAGGAGGAAAAACAATTTGATTCGGACGAATCTGAGCCCACTGCAGATTACCGCAACGAAGATATCAAACGCGAAGAGTGCGCTGACGAGTCCCCCTATGACAGCGAGGACACAGTTGCGACGAGCCAGGGCGAATTCGACCACACCAGGCCAAAGACCAAGCGAAGGCGCGTGAATCTGCGAGAGAAAAAGGCCACCGAGTTTTTAGCCTCCCTCGCTCTTCCTGCGGCTATTCAAGCCCAAATGACCGCGCCAGGAGGCGTTAACCAGGGTCTGACTGATCAGAAGTTGCGTCGAGTGAGTTGCCGGTTTATATTTCCATGCAGACGACTTGTCCACCCCCCCCCCACCAAAATAGCAGTTTCATGCATCACTGGGCGCTAAAATCATAAATCGGCGCTTATCTAGTCGTTAAACTCACCGACAACCGATACAAAACACGACAATTACGGTCTTAGAGGGAATCTCCGACTGTATAATATAGAGTCCCGGTCAAGTGTGACCTCGCTACCAATGGGAGCTCTCGAAATCGAATACGCTGGGAATGTGTGTTTTTTTAAGAGGAGTTTGACTTCGAAATTGTGTTTCTTTGAGGTTTCTGTGAGGACACGCAGCGACATGTGCGAGCGTTGCACCTTTTCAATATGTGTGAGCATGGTTGTTCCGGAACTACTTATTTCGTCTTTTGAGAACCGGTCATGCCAGTTTGCTTTAGAGATTCTTCGAAGACACCAGTCATCGAATACTTCGAATCTCTTTGTGTCTTCGCGGCGCTGTGGCCAGGCCTCGTAGCCGTAGGTTAGCATTGTCGATTTGGAGCTCGAACTTGGACGCAAACTTTCTTCCACAGGCTCATCTGGCTGCGGTCCAACAGGGTTGGAACGCCTTTCTGGCGCTGTCGACACGCTCTGCTTCATCCTTCGCTTGTCCATTCCGTAGGATCGTGAAATCCGGTTATTTGGGACATAATCGACTGGTGCTTCGTTCAGGTAGATAAACTGGGGGAGGGAGCACGTCCAGAAGACTTTGGTCTTCAAGAATCTGTTTGAAAACGGAATCAAGGTTCATTGTACCTAATTCGACTTTCAGATGGGTTCCTTGTCCTATTTTGTCGTATTTGGCCTCTCGTTGGGCGTTGTTTTTGTATACCGATCGAGACGGTTTCTTTTTTATTCTAGAGAGTTGTCGCGGCCAAGGATCTCGAAGCAAGGCGAGGAAAGGACTATTGTGTAAGCAGTCGTTCCCCACTTGTACACCCCACACGTGTGTATCTGGTTATTGTGGAGTCTGTGGCCTGTTAATGGGTGGTGTGTCGAACGCCGCTTTGTGGATGCAACCGCTCTCTGTTCGTGGGAGACCTGGGTTCGACTCCCGTGTTGGGCCACCACGACCAGCACTAGGGACACCACCTGTAAACGCATTGTCAATTATCTTCATGGCGACTTCCATGAACATGGGTATCCCGTTTTGCCGGCTTTTTGTGGCACTGGGGACAATATTCTCCTGATAGTCGGGGCGGCAATACGGTCGGCTTGCTCGGTCCCACCGAAGAGTCGCCGTTCCACCCAGCCTTATAGGCGTCCTAGAAGGTGGTAGCCGAACCATAAATGCGGCCATACATTTCGACCTTCAGCTCTGGTTGTCCCACGTCAACAACAAACGCCAGCGGATTGCCAAACAGCGAACCCTCCGCCAATCCAAGGTGGACTTGGCGACCGAGCTGGGCCTCCACAGCCAGACACCCGACAGTCAATCGGGTGCGGCTATCGCCAAACAGGACGGCCACGCCATCTTCTCCGTCGGGCCACCGGCTTCCACGGGACCAGTCAGCGAACGGCGGCAGCGTCAGCTCGAGAAGATTCGCGCCATTGCGGCTGAGTTGAAGTCCGAGCGGGCGTCTCCGGGTGCCGGAAAGCGCGGCGGTAACGCCACCAAGGTCGCTGGAGGAAAGTCAAAAGCGGTAAGCACTGTTCTCTGATTGTTACTGTGGAAAATAGTGAACGTTTCTAGACCTGCAAGGTCCTATCAACTTGTATCGGGTTGACGGCTGCCCGATGGACGTGGCTACTTCCTCCGTGCACGTGTGGCACTGCGACAATCGGAGGCTGTGTCAGCGCCGCATGTGTTCTATCCTAGATGGTGACGGCGATAGGCGGAGAGTTGAGAGCTTCATTTGTGGCTGGCTTGGTCACTGCAAACGACAGCGTTGTTTGCGGGTGGGCATCTTCCCAGTGTCTAGACAGCGTCGTCGTTGGAGAGTTGTTCACGCCAGTCTGCTTCAGCGATCCACCCTTCTGATATCTTCTACGCATTGTGGCCACGTTTAGGAAGCGTAGGTTAGTATGGAACCTTGTCTAACATTAAAGACACAGACGCCATTGCAGGTAGTCTAGATGTACGCACCCCCTTTGCAGATAAATCCGAATCTCCTTAAGCTGGACCGTTCTACTGCATTCTGATATCCTGCTGAAGCAGCTTCTCTCCTATTTGTAGGTTTCTCGTAAAGAATCCAACAAGAGTTTGATCGACGTTGTCTCACTCGGTGGTGGTGGTGACGATGTGGACAGTCTGCTCATAGAAGATGACGAGTACGACGACAACGCCAGTCTGGACGCTTTCCAGGACGAGGAGTGTCTCTCTTTCGCGAAACGGCAGAGACGCCAGCCCCTCCCGTCGTCCGCACACGCCCTCTTGCTTACCGAGATGGGCAGCCAACCGAAGAGGTCAAAGGTCAAGGACGCCTTCGAGAGGCTTGAGGAGGACGCTGGCGACCTGAGCGAGTGTGAGCGTGATCAGTTGGCCGTCCTGGATAGTGTGCGAACATCCTACGACCCCGAGTTTCTCAAGTGTGTTTTTTTGGTCGCAAAATGAGGATTCGAGTATTGAGAGGGGAATTGTTGGTGGAGGTTAGGTTTTTTTGTGGTTGTCGTCTGCTGGAAGATGAACCGGCTCTTCGTTTCGCATGGAAGGAACGCGGAGGCTCGGACCAGTGCAGTCCCAGAGAGTTGAACGTACCTGGTCGACCTTTTAAACAGGCTCCTCTTGACAGAGGACCAGCCGGCAGCGGAGCAACCACGCGCGACATCCGATTGTAGGCGATCAGGTTAGAACATACAGTTATCCTGTTCTGTTTCCAACGAAGCATCCAGTAGACCTTTTGTGTGAGCTCTATCGATGTGGTGGACGCAGAACTTGGCCGGACCGCTGCAGCCGACGACGTTGTAAAACGGTTTCGATTTCGAGAGCTCTGATAGGTGACGATATCGAAATTGACAGAATCCACTCACTGACTAATGCGTGACTCTATAATCTCCATTCGGAGTTTCCCTCGAAGACCGCAATTTTCGTGTCATGTTTCGGTTGACGGCAAGTTTACGGACTAGAGAAGCGTCGAGTTATGATTGTAGCTTCTATTTGTGCATGGTGAAACTTTCATTTAGGGGGAGGGGGTGAAAATACAATGGAAACAGAGAACTAACTGGTGGAACGCCTTGTCGTTTTTCGGCACGCAGTTGGACTTCGTCATTCGCTTGGCCGTTCGGGAGGACTTTTCGGCGCAGATAAATCTGAGATCGCTTTCTCGGTGAAGTGTTGGAGGAAAACCGACGCGCATTTATGCGACAGCAACACTGTTTTTTAGAGAGACTGGCACCGCGGATCTCAAGGTTGACATCGCGGAATATTACAAGATCCACTTGACCACCGAGCCTATTCGGTAAGTTTGTTGAGGACGAGTTCCGATGATATTATTTGATCTCATCAATAACGGACAATTCGCAAGTTATTCTTTAAAATAAACCAATCGGGTTTTGTCACAATTAATAATCCATATAATTGATAGATTGGGGGCGTAGTGCTTCTAGGCGTGGGGTCTGACGTCCCGGTCTTTGATCTCCAAATAGTTGGAAGCTACAGCGGCCCGGTAATCGTGGGGAGGTAAATCTCTCGGTGAATCGCCGCTGAAGCATCCTGGAGGCCTAGGCGGAGGAAATTCGTAGCAAGATCCAATGGCCAGGGACGCGATTCTGTTCTACCACCTTGCAGGATGCACATTATTTTGCGAAGACTGCTCATTTTAGGCTTTTCTGCGCTGTACCACACGCAAGCTGCTTCGAAAACGAAAGCATCGTCCCACACGTGCCGTTCCCACTAGAACGAAACAGCAATCGGATGTATTTTTATATTTTTTTGTCACCTTTCCGATTTGTAGTAGCACAGAGACTCTTTTTGAACGCAGTCTCATCGGCAGCTCTCAGGCCGGTGTGGGCGAATGCCTCTCTTGGGTTTTGCGGGACTCTTCAAAGGCCCTTTACCAGGACATCGAGAAGCCCTGGGTGCCCCAATGTTTGTTCCTTACTGGCGGACCCGCTAAACTGCCTGGTCTACGAGAGCGCCTTCAGGTTGAACTTCAACAGCTGTTACCTTGGCGGGAAGGTGGAAATCCGCTGAGAGTAGTGGCCGCTGGTGAGTTTGCATTCCTTATTTTAACCTGCATGCCCTGCCACTAAGTCAGATTTCGGTGTATAATTCCTAATTGTTTTAGTTGATCCCAGCCTGGACGCTTGGCGTGGCGCCAAAACCTGGAGCAGAACAGCCGCCGAAGACAACTATCGGGCGTTTTCCACGCGGAAGGAATATGAAGAGTGCGGACTGGATTATTTAAAGGAAAATGTCATTAGCAACCGTTTTTATGCCAGTTTCAAAGACATGGAAATCAACGCCAAATCAGGCCAGGGACGCGGACGACAAACAAATGCCCCACTAAAGGTTACATTAGAAGGATAGTGGTATTGTATATACATAAGAGATGCATCTGTATGGATAAAATATAAAGCTTGGCATTTACTGCAAATCAATCGATTTTCAGAGTCTTTAATTAACACCCAGGTTGGCGTGTATTTATCTTAAGTGCAAATACAATTATTTGATAAGAGTTTGCCTAGTTCTCCTTCCCGAAGAGCTTTGATCAGGTCGATTCCACCTCCAACATACTGTCCTTTAATAAATAGATGTGGGCTCTAAATACGAAAAAAATAAGGAATAACTTTAGAAGGGCAAGAAGCCTTACCGTCCGACATTTCGTTAACCATTTTTGGTGGATATATGTGTCAATGACTCCCACGTCTTGCCTTTGGTCAACGTATAGTACCTCGTATCGGTATTTTCCTTTATTAAGCTCATATATCTTCAGCGCGTCAACAATCTGCCTACTAATGGGATCGACAGTCTTAGCTACCAATAAAATCTGTCTCTGTGCCAGCTTTGTCTCAAGAAAATCTCTTGTGAGCATAGCTGGCGGTTGTAAATAATTATTCACAGAACGCGCCCTTCTCTGACAATTGTCAAGGCCACGAATTGCTAACACTTGACACAGAAAAATTTCGAGCAATATCATCACATTTAATATGTAATTAATAAATCGCATTCTTTAATGATAATCGTGATTAAGAAATATACAACAATCACTATTAAAGCATACAACGACAAATGCATCGCGGTAATTTCTCAATGTTAATATTATGCAAATATATGAGTATATCTATTAGGTAATAATAGTTGATAAATTGGGAGAAACGATGTTCTTTTTAATAAATAACTATGTTTTCAACGACACCTTATAAAATTGAAAAATTGCTTGCCTTTTATTTCCCAATAACAATGTACGATAATCCTTACCTTTTACACGTGTCGGAGGAACGGGAAAAACGAGCCGGCTGAAGGAAAGTGAAGCGTTAGTAACCCCCCCATACAATCCTATCACACATGTGTATCGTCGACTACTTCATGGAGGGTTTCGACTGGTATATGGACCGTCTCCATGTGACTGGCTTCAGACAATTTTACTTAGCAAACTATCAGCTAGAGAGTTGTGACACGGCAATCCACCAAAAACAGACGCACTGCGAATCCGTAGCTATCGTGAAACCAAAATATTCTTCCGTCACGTTGGGCACGGTTGGTTACACGGCATTGCGAGTCTTCTTTCGTCCGGCTGCCCAGAAGCGCCGCTTTCCTCCGATGGTTTTACGCCGCAATCTATCATCTCGAGTTGTGACACTGCAATCCACTAACAACAGACGTACGGCTTATCTGTAACTACCGGGGTTTATCGCGAAACCCAAATATTCTTCCCCAGTCTCGTAGAGACACGGTTGGTTCTACCGCATTGTGTGTCTTCTTCCGCCCGACAGACTTTCTTTAAGTCTTTTTGGTATATAAACGAACCCCATGAAGTTTGTAAAGGCGTGTTATCCAAGTATGTAACCAAATTAAACAATTTAAATTCGTGAAAGCGATAAACAAACACGTGGAAAGAATACTCACGAAGGGTCCTGTTGCATAAAAACGAATAAGGCAACTTTATGTTAGGCACAAGGTTTGCGAGACGCTGTCAACTCTGTAAAAGGTAGAGATTGCTTGCCTTTTATTTACATTAACAAGGTACTATAAGACTTACCGTTTTCCCGTGTCGGAGGAACGAAAAAAATTAGCCGGACTATTCTCAACCACGGTTAGAACGTCTTATCTGTCCTCCATCACGGTTTGACATTAGTAGTGATTGTCGGGGCTCAAATTCCTGGTGTTTTCTTCACTTGATTCGCTCCGGACTGGTACGATTGATGAATCTCAAACAAGCCAACACACTGTCCGGTTAATGAATGACGCGTACCTTCGTTATCAACCTATTTGAAGCAAACAACAACAATACAGAAAAGTGAAGAAACTATCGTTCGCTACTTCTAAACACCTACTACTACATAGACACGTATTTATCACAGATTTATGAACTATAGAACAAGAATAGAGGATTGCTATTACTTTATTATAAGGTGCCCCTGCATTTTAGTGAATTAGAAAAAGGTTATTATTATTATACAGTTCGCCCAAGGATGGTTGCTTTTTTTAATAAGAATAACTTGCAATTACTGGGTATGTGATCTTGTAACCGACAGCGCAATCGATAAAATTCACCGTACTTAATCCAAGGAAATCATAACGCCCACCTGCGCATAAATCCGACAGTGGCTTTGCTAATATGTTACCATTATGGGGCCCGATAGACTCGTCTGGAATTACAATTCGTACTTGGACACGGCGTTTCGGAGAAAACGCGACTTCTCGACACTGGTCGGTCTCTAACAAAAGCTCGAATTACAAACCGTATAATCCATTCCCGACCTTCGTCTTTGGCCATCATGCTTTTCTGAATTTTGGGTCAAGAATTAATCGCATCCCAACAATTTCACGAAGAATTCCCGGATGTAATTGAAAACCTGCGGTGGATTTGTTGCACAAGGAGAGATTTTGTAAAAAAAGGTGTTGGCTCTTATAACGAATAGTCAATTAGCCGATTGTAGATATAGTTCTAGTTTTTTGTGAAACGTTGTGCCAATTTGTTGCATTGTCGAGGCGAAGGCTTGTTACGTACCGCGGTAAGAAGATGCGACATAATAACATTAAAATATATTTTCATTGCCGATGGAGTTTGTTTGCTGTCTTCACCAAATTTGAACAGTAATTTACATCAATTCAACGTGAAGAATAAACGGTTTCTCTCTACCAATTTCCTAATTCATAAAATATATTAGAACTGCTGTGCCGTAAAGAAATCGATCCGCGCGTTTTTTTGGATGAGTTCGCTAATTTCCAGAAACACGCAATTCGTCGTTGATCAAAGATAAACACCCAGACAGATCATAGGTATAAACATTATTTTTTTCGACGGGCAGGTGGGCCACATCATGTGCACAGAAATTCGAAAAAATGTATAGATAAACATTTTGATGCTTGGTACTGAAATTATTAAGTAGACAAAAACCAACCAAATATGCTCATTCTCGAATTCCGCAATACTTTTTAAGTTCCAAGGAAACCAGATCGATTCCGATATGTTGCTACTAATGCGAATTCGGAAAAGAATGTGAATGCTAATAGAGCTTTGTATTAAAAAAGTAACTCATCTTACATATTTTTCTCGTGTCGTCTCCAAATAGCCACTTTAAAACATTCCACACGTACACATCTACAATAATCCGCCATCTTAACTAGAATTTATGGCCTCACTGGCTAGACAAAGATTTATCAATAAACGACCAATGCAATTATGTAGAAGTCTACCCAAATGGTCGGAATATGGTTGACGTAAACCACATAAAACATAAGTTGTTGCGCGGCTTGTCCTTTGTTTTGTGCTTGGCTCGTTGCGCCAGATCACGTGTTGTTTTGGTCTCTGAACGCGCTGCAACGTGAATGGTCGAAGAGTGCGCGAGAGCCAAAATGTGTCTCCCACCCCTCTCGCCCCCACTACCCCCACTACCCCACACCCATCCCCACCCACTCCTCCTTCTTGACCCCCCTTCTTCGTTCCACTTACGCCAGAGCCAACGCCCCGGCGCACCTTTTGTCTAGCGGACTTTTCGCTTTGGTTGCGCAGTGGATGCGTACACTTTCTCCCATAAAGTGCTCAGTCAAACCGGTCTCCGTAGCTAGACGTAATCTTTGGTGTTGTTAAAGGCACAGCGGTTTAGAAGGCGTACGCGAGATCGGAGGCGCTTTCTAGACCGATAAAAAGACCCCCATAAGCGTGCCAATTGAGTCGATTTTCGGATTAGCTATTAGTTAGGATAATTGTATGCATTGCTGGATTCTCCTGGCAGGCAGTCATACTGGTACGGAGACCCCTTCCGTGTAACCCAAATCAGGAAGCCTGATTCGAAGATCCCCGGACCCCAAAGGAATGCGAGCGATCCATTCAGCTATTGATGTCAGCGGAGGCGGTGTTGGCATCTTTGCCGTGTCGCTGGGTGATTCTGGTGGCTCCTGTCGTGAGTAGATTCATGTGACCTCGAAGATGAAGAAGTAGCTAACAGCTCAAAGATTACCTATTTAAAATGTGCCAACTCTTCCAATTCTTTCACAATAATCACCATCCGATCACTGGTTCATTCTATTACAATGTTTAGGGTCATGTTCAGTTTACATCAGCCCCTCGACTCGCAATCCCCAGAAGATATTTTTTTAGTCATAAGAATGTTGGAAAGGCACCTAGGAGTCGTAGTTGGTTAATAATCGCAAATTGCCTAAAGAGGTTCGTATTGGTTGAAATACAGCAACGTATAAAAAGTGCAATTAGCTAGATGATTCACTCGTTAATTGGAAGAAAGAATTGTGACATGGGCCCACCAGTAGCGCTTAACTAACAACAGGGGCATTCATGTTGACCTTGAAGGCTTGGTTCATCCCACAGCGCCAGTTCTGCTTACCAAAAATGGCCCACTTGGCACTCGCACATTCAAGGCCCGACTCCTATTATGCGAGCCGGCCATCTCACCCATTTAAAGTTTGAGAATAGGTTGAGCTCGTTTCGAACCCAGCACCTCTAATCGTTCGCTTTACCGGATAAAACTGATTATGCGAAGGAGTGCCTTGATTGGCTGGGCCCAAAATAATGCTGCTTGACAACAATACTATTAAATATTATAGATAATTGTAGCTTCGCCAATATTGTTTGGACAATTATTAATGCTAGGAAAGCCTATGCCAGATCTAAACCTATGGTCCTTCGAGTCCTGTTGAAGGTTCGGCACCCAGATGTTCAGGCCACCTCAGAGGGCACTGCAGGGGACGCCGCCACCTGTAAACTTATTCCCGAAAATCTTCATGACAAACCACCCCCATGAAGCAGCTGGTTTATCCGCAAGTAGGCGATAGCCGCTCAAATTTGAATTCGTTTTCGGTTGAAGGTGGAAACCCGACTTTTTCTGTTTGTCATTCAATCACAACCGTTCAGGGCTTGCGAGTCGATATCAATGAGATGTGCAGGTCGATCAATCGATTACATAGTACAATTTACGATACTAAAAATTCGGTGCAGCCGAGTGCAATTGAAACCGTCAGGGATAAGTGCAGGGAAAAGACGCATTTAAACATCAATTTTACGGTCAGACCTTTTCGCAGCCTCTCGCTTCTTCCGAATCGTTGCATTACGGGACAGGTTAAAACTCGTTAAGGCAAAATATCCGCGATTCTAACCCCAAAGGACAATTGAACATTTTAATATCAACGGAATAGCTCACTATTCGTGTTTTTGACATAGTTCGAAGCCTTTTGAAGATGCAACAAAAACCAGACCCGGTTAGAGCGGAGTTGGTCGAAAAACACCCACCGTCTAGCGTGACTGTGCCATTTGGGCTAGGCTTTGCAGCATCATTTTCATTTTTTTTCACCCTCCCACTGCCTCCCTCCAAAACATCGAACTGCGATACCTTTTTATCCAAATGAGACCTTGGGGGTTGATGTCTGGTCCACAGCCGGCATTTGTTTTGACAAAGGTATCTATGAGTGAACAACACTCTTCAAATTCGCGCCTTATTGATCACCATTTAACGCCGAAAACTCGAATGACGCAACTGAAACCGTCACCTGTGGTTTTCCTGTTGTTTTGCGAGGACATCTGGTTACGATGGATCAATCTGTGTGCAGCCACTGCAATGCAGTATTCGTTCAGCGTTGGATTATTTGCTACAAGATATCACTCTACAGCGACGCAGCTGGGAGATTTACAAATTTGGTCCTTAAGATATCGGTGACGGCGGTGGAGATAGTGTCACCCCGTAATGGCTATGGCGCATTGGGGACTGCGTGTCAACAAAAGGATGTTCACCACCAACTGCAATTACTGCCTCGCTATTCGGTCCCAAAAAATACCGTTTGTCAAACAACAATAACCTCTTTCAAAAACAACACAGAGGATAGATGTGTAGAAGGGAGAGCGTATCACGTGGCACACGTAAAACAGAAGCAAGTATTCATCCGCGAACAACTTTACTTTGACTAACGCCCAATGACGGACATCAAGAAGCCAGGTACAGTTCATTTGCATCATACCGACTTGTTGTCCATCTCGCATTAGCTGGATGGTGGAATAACCGGGAGCAGCCAATGCAGCTTCGTTGGCGTGCAGTTTAACTGTTGCCATCGTCGTCGGCTTACCTGCAGTTAGATTTCGTTACCCTCACGGTGCGTTGAAACCTTTCGTCAGCGTTGGATTCCTCCATGTGTGAATGCCCAATCCCACACACTCAATCAACTATTTTCTTTTCTAAAAGAACTTAATGAAAGCAATTACATTGAATTATCTTTGGCATTGTCTTCCGATAAATTCGGCAACAAATGGAAGGATATGTCTCTCAACAGAGCTATCTAAGCCAGTAGCATTTCGATTCAAATTCAAGTACCACTAATTCGCCAGAAATGGCTCAATTGCCAATTATGGAGGTGGCCCAGAAGAAAAGCACACACACACACTTTTTCAAATATTTCAACTACTGCAGGTAACGAAAAGTGTTACTACTTTCACACGGCTTGCGCGCACCGATTAGTCACCAGTGGCATGTGAACTAGTCACCATTGGCCAACAGAACTTTACGTTACCAGCTCGATGTGTGCGACCTTGGGTTGTGAATAAACGCGGTGCGCGGGTATCCCAAAACTGGGCGGCTCATTTGTTCTCGCATTGTGCACTATTTGAACTGTTGGGTGTGTGAGAATTCTTTTGATGGCTGGCAATCGCAAGAGCTCACCCAAGTACTTTAAATGGCGAATATTTTTGGAAACTTTCCGTTTGTTTGAACTAAGTAAGTAACGACGTGATTTAAAACCTTCAATAAATTGCTCCCGGGCCTCGATACATGTACTACACACGAAATTCCCATAAATGCTGCGTTTCGTGACCCAGTTTCTGGAAACGCTTCATTGGTCAATTTCAAGGTCGTTTCGGAATGGAAACCTGCTTAGCCTCGCCGGCCAATACCACCCCGCGCTATACGAGTGACTCACTTCTGCGAGCATTCAAACCTCGAAAAAAGACTTTCTTTAGCGCTAGTTCCTTTTCGAGGTAATCGCGTCGCATTTATTACTGCGATACCCCAAAAATTTGTTAACGTATTCCAGGACTTTTAATTTTGATTTTATTTCTCCATGCAGGGTTTAAGAGGTCATTCCAGGGTTAAAGACGCTTGAATTGGGTGGTGCTGTGCGTGCTCCAATCCCGTATTATTATTATCACGGAGTCTATCGTTGCTTCAAAGACGCAGGAGTAAGTACCCGTTTGCAATGGTGCGTCTATATCCACAGCCTGAGTCACAACCTACATAAAATACGCCAGACACCATTAGGACTGCTGTCAGGTTGGCTGGCTTAGTAACGCCGTGGCTGTCTGACGTCAAACAAACCCTAATGCACGCTAAACATGCAACCATAGAAACGCCGACAGACGCGTTTGGAGTTGATAAACTGCAAACGACAACGGGTCGAGGTTATATCTGTGTCATGTAAATTGTTACAAACACGCAAGTTGGGGGGGGGTCGGTTTTGTCGTTTTGTCATTTTCCAAATAGCTTAAATAGCGTGATTGCAATAAATATTATTTTTCTGTATATCTAGAAGTACTTGGCATCAAATGGTTGTGAGACGTTCGGTTTGAGAAATCCTGTTTCCCCCAAATGAAGACGATTTAAATAAATCAAATGCCTAAACAGAAGGATTCCTATTTGATAGTTTGCAAAACAGTGTAGCCCTTGTTCACATTGATCGTGTAAAAGGGTTTCCTAACACTATCAAATACTTTTTCGATATAGCCGAAGCCATAGAAAGAAATGTGAAATTGTCATCTGAATTCCAAGGAAAAGCAAGTTGTTAAAAAACAAGACAGCATGTCTGTCTGTCGAACGAATGCAGTTTATAGATGGAGATTACTTTAAGATGTGTACCCTGACGACTAAACGCGAAATAAACGGCCGAGCTGCAATAACAGGCTTATGTTTGCTTGAAATAGTCTGTACAGGCTGAAGACATTGCCGACATTTCTTCTCAGACAAATGTCCTCTCTGGCTTCGGGCAAATCTTGAAGCATTAGGTGGAAACCGTGACAGCTTCGACTAGACAATAGAGATCGACTAAATCACGTGACACTGGGTTCTACTCCACGTTTAGAAGCAGCAAACAGCGGAATGCGGGCTTGGAGGCTGCATCTCCCGGAATTTAACTGGTCCGAGTTCCACGTGTGGCAGCCTCGGTGTGTTGGATGGTGACGCGGCGCCTTCAACTGCGACATCCTCTCCGGTGGCACTGCTTCTTGTCGCCACCTTGAAAATATTCCAGAGAACCTTCATGGGAGCATCCACGAAGCCGCCTAATCCTTTAGCAGACATCTGCTAGAGCACAAAAATAACAATTTCTACAAATAACTGGGCAGCCTGTCGCCAAAAATAGGATTTTTATAACGCCCCAACAGGCTACCTGTCTCAAAGAAGCAACTGAAAAATCGAGTCGCCGTCAATCGACGAGGAGTCACACAAGCTCAAAATAACACACGCCCACAGCATACATGCCGCAGAGAAGTACTGCTCTCCACATTTAAGTCACTAGCAGTGCCAAGTTGTATTGTTCCTTGGATGAACAAGAAGGAATCGAGATGAGTCTTTTTGTTTCCGGCATGATAGACGCCTTTATTTCCTCCCCCACAAACCCACTCCTCAGAAGGCCGACTTCAAAGGCTTTCTTCTGACGCAGACGTGCGTCAAATAGTCGTCTGCGGACAAGCTTCACCATAACATTCAAGCAGAAGAAGATATTAATTGAGAAATCGCTATTCGATTAGCATTCATCTCTCAATGTCACGCATCCTTAAAACGACACTCGTGCCTAAACCAGATGCCTATCTCATCTCAGGAATTGCCCATCGTTCACACTTAACTAGATAAGCCCGTGCAATTGAAGCGGTGTACTTTCCCACCTCAGATTGCAGACCTATTAGCCTGGGTTAATTTGACTTCGCGAGTCGAAGCAGATTCTTTTATTCAATAATTACAAAAAAACCCGGGTTTTTGCGAAAATTTATTTTTAAAATGGAGCATGTTCCGGCAACCACCCAACCCCCGATGCATTGCATCAATACAGCCTGCCATCCAGGAATTTACTTACTGACATCTTGTAGTAAATAATCAAACACTGGTGTGACGAGGGGGGATTAATGCTGCGGTGCAGTGGCTGCACATAGATTGATCCATCATAACCAGATGTCCTGGAAAAACAACAGGACAACCACGGGTGGCGGTTTTGGTGGTGTCATACCGCTTCTTAGGGGTTTGGAGGACGAGCCTAAATCGCGTTAGACGGTGACAACTTAGCGGCGTTAAATGTCCGGCCATTGTCGCGACCAGCGCAGCGGTTGAACGCAGCATCCGACAGGCTTGCCGAGTGTGTCTTTGAACTTCCAAAGACCGTGAGGGGTGGGGTGGGGGGGTTGGGGTTCTGGGGACGATGTTTCGGGGCATCCGTTGTCTGGCAATTATACAAATGCAAATTGAGTTGTCTGCGCCGCGAGGCAACGGGGGATACATCTGTCGAAGTATGTGAGCTACAGTCGCCTGAACCCGAGAGCAAATATGCGCTTCTCGCAGGCACGAGATCGCGTAGGCCTGACCTTGCAACACGGCGTTGTGATACAAATATTTGAATTGACCGCGTTCGCGAAAAAGGTCAATCGGCCAACTGATACGCGACTCTGCGTGTCGTGCCATACAGTGGGCCGCTGTATGACTTAGGCACGTGTAATCTGTTGTTTAGGTTACGAGGACAAGACAATTGAGAATTAACAAAATAAAACAAGAAACATGACCCCGACATATTTCGTGTTCTTTTTCCTATCAGAGGATGAACCGGCTTCATCGAAGGTAAATTTCGCTCATTTGCATGGTTCGAATCTGGACACCCGATAAGAGGGATGTAAAAACTTAAATTGAACAGATTTTCTCAGTATCTGAAAACCACGGAACGAAAACACACAAAACCAAAATGGTTTAAAATTACCACTCCACATACGCGTTTACTCAAACCCATGGTTCTGCGATGGCCGAGGCGTTGTTGTGTGCAGCCCTGTTTCCGGAGCCATCACAATTATTCCAGGTTTCGGCCTTGCCCGTGGGTGTGGCGTTTCCTGCTTTTCTCCAATGCGTCCGAGTCCACGAGCACGTGATGCCACGCTGTTTTTCCACCTTCTTTCTCTTCGCAAATATGTACACGTGGGCAGTGTTTCCGTGCAAGAGGCGCGTCCGCGTGTCTCCAGTGCCTACAGAGCCAGCGGAATTACGTGCTCATCTGCATCCGCAGCGTCCGCGGTGACCTGTCGCTGTCCCAGCCAAGTGTGATGGTCACCCACGTGACCACTCCCAAGGCGCGGAAAGGGGAGCACGACGAAGCCCCAATACGAACGCGAAATTCAAATCCGCAGGGGTTTATGGCATCGTTTGGCCCCTTCGGCTTTGCGGATGATGTGGTGACGTCGCGGAAAAGCGTTTGATTGAAGTGTCTTGGGAATAAGGAATCCGCGCCGCCTTTGCATCCTACGAGGCAGCGAACGGGGGGAGGTGATTTCCTTTCTCTAAAACGCAATTCGCTCCCTCCGAGAATGCGGCTACTTCAGCGGTTGGGAGTTCGGTGTTGTTAAAAAATACTCCTTTCTAGCAGCGTGTGCGGACAACGTGTTCAAGATAAGACTAATACGAAAGCGGGTTTTTAGAATATAAAAATAAACTTAAAAAGGCCTTTCAGATGTTAAACGAACGCCTTACAGCCTACATAACCACGAAATTAAAAAGGAGAAATCGTTTTGAGATTGAACACCTCGACCATTTACTTATTCGAAGGTACCATAGTTACGGTTTGTGAATGTTCAGTTAATTATTCTTGGTCAGAACGGCTGTCGTCAGAAAGGTCTTATGGAATGATTTTATCCATGAGAATCTTGAAGATCACGTGTATTACTATTAATTGTGCTGTCCGAATACCTTACGTTAAAGTGGTCCCTTCGTCACACCAAAAACGATACTAGATGCGAGAAAACTAATTTGTTTTCAGCTTGAGCGAAACCTCCAATTAACATGATCGAACAGTTGTAACCAATGCGAGGTTCTTTGATACATTTCGGCTCGCGCTGATTATAACTGGAACCGGGACGGCATTGGGTGTACTTATTTGCATATGCACACAAAAAACGATGAACCATACACGAAGTTCCAACAGATTATGCCACAAAGTCGCCGGCTAGCATTTGCAGACCAACGAGTTGCGAAATCTTAATAATAAAGATACTTTACGATTTTTCATATCTGATGAAATATAAAAAAACGACAATCGCTTTACTATATTTCCGTCGTGTCAGTGATATTTATAGTCGACTGGGGTAAATCGTAGCTAATTTTAACTTTGCGAGAATCAAAACAACCCTAAATTAGATCAACGCACACACAATAAGATGTTTATCGCCATCTGCGATGCCTTTTCCTGTTCAACTCAATCATTAAAAATCCAGACTGTCACCAAATAAGTGGACGAACTGGCCATATGCCGTGTCTGTAAGAGAAACGAGCATTCCAACAGGTTTGTCAGACCGAAAGGCATTCAAAGAACGACAGAACGCATTTCAATGCGTCTCCATCGCTTTTTCCACGAGAGCCGAAGTTAACACACCATACATTGCTTCAATTTGTAATTTCACCGCCACGTTATGCACAACTGTCAATTCTTTTGGAGCGATCATGTGGACGCCGTATTCGGTAAATACCATCGTCTTTGTTTCAGGCGAACTCTGGACCGTATCAAGGCCTTCGTTGATGTCTGTATAATTTTCCCCCTTTCTCATTGGTTTTCACTGACCTCAAATGTTTTCATGTTTGACCCTCAATTGTATTTTTAAATTTTCCTCTTTTAGTCGATTATTTATTCACCCTATTGGGGAAACCATCATTTTTGGCCCAACCAAATTCATGAGAAAACCCCGCGAAACAGCCGGTTTGTCGTCTAGTGAGAGAGAGACGCCAAATTCGCATTTTGGTCACGTCGACAGACACCCACTGCTCCGTGCTCCTTTTGTGTGACGTTAGGTTAATGGTGACAAGAAGGTGTTCCGCATTTTCAGCATTTTCATTGTGCCCCAATTATGCCAACATGTCATCCAAAATCTCACCAAAAGAATCGACATCTGTAAGCGTGCACGCGTTGGCGACATTCGGCAGCCACTTAAGCTTCATGGCAAACCACCCCCATGAAGCCGGTGCAGTACCCGTGTTCGACTTCCAGTTGTTCAGGCCACCTCGGGTAGCACTGTGGACGACGCCACCTGTAAACATATTCCCGAGAAGCTTCATGGCAAACCACCCCCATGAAGCAGCCGGTTTGTCGTCTAGTGGGAGAGAGAGGCCAAATTCGGATTTTGGTCACGTCGACAGACACCCACTGCTCCGTGCTCCTTTTGTGTGACGCTAGGTTAATGGTGACAAGAAGGTGTTCCGCATTTTCAGCAACAGTACGCCTTCATTCATCCTCCGGAGCACGAAATTGCCGCGTCCTCTTTCGCAGCCTACGCGCAGTGTCTGCGTGAAATAGATGTCGACACCGGGCTCTCTCGTTTGCAGAAGCACTTTGAGGTGAGCACCCCCACCCACCTGCTATTGGTTTTTTTATGGACCGAATCGACTCCCAGTTGGTTGGGCCACCTCGGGTAGCACTGTGGACACCGCCACCTGTAAACATATTCCCGAGCAACTTCATGGCAAACCGGTTTGTCCTCTAGCAGGAGAAAGACGTCAAATTTGGATTTGGATTTTTTGGACACCATTAGGCAACCGTTTCACCAGTTCGCATATTACGGGACCCCTCCCATCCCCTATATTCTAGCCCGCCAGAATTTAAAGCCTTTTGACCAATGCGAAGGATATAAACCACGGAAATGAGCTTTGTCTGAAAAGAAGATTTTTCAGCCAAACCATCCGGTTGTTCTCAACAAAATAATCGACATCGGATTTACAATAAATAACTTATTATTCACAAATAGTGGAACCTCTACTGTACATATTGATAAACAGATGACGACTTTCGGACTCGAAAGACACTGCAGATTAATTACCACAAGAAGGGTTGTGTGCCGCAATTTGGTTATTCCTTATTTTTCCCGATTTTTACTTTCACTCGAAAAGGTGACGTAGGATCTTATAAACCCTTTCATAGGCAGTATTCTAACTGTGTAATGCTAAAGGTGAAGTAATCGGTACCTTTGTTTAGCGATTACAGTTATTATCATTAAGATTAAGTAGATTAAAACTTTAAGGAAGAGGAATGAGCGAATTTTGTCGAATCTCCCTCTACTTATTTGCAGGTCAGATTGGTTGCCGTTACCCCAATGAAACAATTGCGGTTATAGCGGTTATTAATCGTTACAGATCGGAAAACCAGTCGTTATTTGAATCTTTAGAAGTGTCACGGACATCCAGTGGTTAATAGCAGTCGGATTTGCCAACTCGACCAGACGTCAATTAAAACGATGTCTGCATTTTCTGTGTACCATAAACACTGAATGTTTGATGTCTGCCGAATTCCGAGTTGTAATTGAGGTATTTAAATGTTTTTTCGTTATATTAAGGTAACACAGCGGGCATGAATTGAAAGAATGTCGAATTTGGAGTAAACATAGCCTCCTATTTTTGAAAATTATATTACACTCCTGCATTTCGCAAGGCTGACCACAAACCACCTATTGGGATGGCTAGTTTTCAATGAGGACAGACAATCTTCTTCCGTTCACTTCTACATGCCGTTACAATTATGCATTTATTGCAGGGCCTCCGCTAAAGCGGCAGTATGATAAGCCCATCAGATATCACGGCACTTAGGGACAATTGGGCGGAATTCATTTGATTGCGAAAGTCACGTTTTGGCTTGCCCTATAAACTATGTCAATTTATCCGAAAAAACGCTTCCAATATCGTTATTAGGATTTCCAGATATTAAGCATAAACCACCCAACGTGTCTTCAAGATTCAAAACTGTTTTGGTCTATCCCTTAGTATCGATTATTTTGATCAAACGCATTCGCATCAATTGTATATAACTAGCGTTTGCAATTCGAACTCAACACGAGCCTTAATATAGATCTATAATTCTATATACATAGCTGCGAAGGATTATAAATTGCTCCATAGGTCTATAGTTGGGATATCTGCCTAGATTGCAATAAATAGGTCATTTATTCCGGCGGGACGTTAATAAATAATAATAATAATAATATTCGCTTTATTAAGGTCACGAGGACCAAAACTTTCAGCATTAAAATGTACACTAAAAAAATGTTACAGGACGTGACGATTCTACGTAGAAAATGCAGAATAAGTTAAGAAGAATAAAAGAAGTAACATCGAGGTAAATTAGCAAGAAAGGCCAATTTAACCCACGAAGTATATACAGTTTGGAAAACGGGAAATGGCGGCCATTGAAAGGCAGCCCTATCCAAAACGCGCGCCATGTTTCTAGCGGTTGAACCTTGGATGCTCAAGGAAGACTGAGATTAATTATTTGGACGCAGGAGTTGAAATTACGTAGCCGAGTGACTCACTGTCTCTGTTTACGTGACATTACAAATGTTTACGTGACTTCTCGTATAGCCTGGTGCTGTCGGAGTCTAGCGGGTGGTCAGTCATCAAAGAAAGCGTACTTGCCTTTAAGTTGACCCGCCTTTGGACTGAATTGGAGATGGCAGGGGTGTATTCAGGCCAGCTCAGAACGCTTAAAGTGGGACCACATCGGTTGAAAAATTGCAATCATGACACCCCGGGGGACTGTACGCAATTGGGGATGGTTCGACAATTCCTCAATGTGAAAATGACTGGCCAATACTAATCTTCAACCGGTAAACAAACACACCGATTAGCAGTCATTCTGAGTTGGCTCTGAATACAGATCAACGCCAATAAAAATCTAACCCACCGATAGATGAACTACAGATCCTGAACTTAATCCCCCCTCTCGAATCCGCAAAGCAGAGGCTCAACTACCGGTAATATTTGTATAACTACTTTTACTATTATTAAAATTGCCAAATATTGCTTTAAGATGTACTGTGGATCCTGCGATCAATCTACTCGAGGGTTTGTTACAGCTTTAGGCGGCTGTTGTTGGAGTCTACTTCGAGGGAGATCAATATAATCCGGATGATTGAGTGATTGAATCCAGTCAATTGGGATATGAAGCGCTTCACTAGGCAGTCCGTCTACGGTTTGCGCCGCTTGTACAAGAACGGCACTGCAATCTCTGACATCCACGAAGACTGTTCATCATCTTGCCGCTCACAGCTTACAATGAAGCAGGAAGACGTTCACATTAAAGAGATCAGGCCAGACCACTGGATAATCTTCTCTTGGCATCGATTATGGCGGTCTCCCAAAGCTAGAGAGTGTTTTCGTTGGGTTTTCGCAATTTAGATTTTTTGTTTTATCCGCATGTCGCATAACGATGTTTCCTAGTTTTGGGGTGCGTGTTATGGATAGGGCCGTCCAATAACCACCATAACGCGTTTGCCAAACTGCATATTTTGCTTTCTTCCTAATTTACCTCCTCTTTGTTAGTTCCTGTAATCGTGTTTATTTATTCTTAACCAATTTTAAATGCTGAAACGTTTGGTCTTCGGAGCTGAATGCCATTATACTTATATTTGTAACAAATCGCGATGAACAGCTGATTACGGCCACCTGTTTTGAAGGCCAATGTCGGATCGAAAATCCAAGGTGGTTTATTTCCTCTAACGATCGAATTAATGGCTATTACCATAGGAAGAGTCAGCAGTCTGCGTGCGTGAACATAGACACGGGGAGTAATTGAAAAAAAGTACATCCTGAGGACACACCACGTGCTGCAACCGATTGGACTGACATAGTGCATTCCACAATGGTGCAAACCGGCGCGGGTTCCATGTCGTTTGTTTACTGCATGGGAATACACCAGGAATCCCTGGGGAAATCTGTGAAATGCGAGATCAGAGGCCCCTAGTTTACCATTTACTGCAAAGACGCTGAGGTCGGAGTTTGGACGGCGTTCCTCTATAATATTCTGTTGTGCAGTATTCTATGTCTGGAGGATGAGCCGCCTTCATGGATGTTGCGATGAAGGTACTTGTGATTATTTCACAGGTTGCCAGTGCCACCAATCCAGAGGCTGCCATTCGTGGAACCAACCGCTGGATCCCCCATAACTGCTTCACCACGACGAGGAGGCTATCAAAGTGGTCATAGATCAGATCTGTATGCTCCGTCAAATATTGGAACATTACTTCAGGCTCAAGTTGATGAAGATTCCATGTTTCGATGATCCTACGAAATTGGAAGTTTTGCGACAGCCGATATCTATCGAGCGACGTGACCAAATTTTCAACCACGAGATAAGACCTCGCCGTCTGAATACTAAGATACAGGAAACATTCTAAACACGAAGATTGTTAAGCTTTCGGCGCCCCCGGGAAACGTGTCCATCACAGAACCGAAGTAAAAATGTGAGCTGTCGTTGTAATAGGCAAACAGGAAATTGCTTCATCGCTTTCGAGACATTTCGAGATTATAATATGTTGAATACCATCAAGAGGCCAGCTACTGGTTAATGACGAGAAATTACTGACACCTACGCAATCCAGTTACAAATATTCGAAGACTAGGTTTGGGATTACGAATTTGTCATATGCCAGTTTCAGGGTTTGTGTGGTAAACAGGGAATTCGAAAAAATGGACACAAGTGAATCACCTCGTGGATTATGAACCGCCGTACTGCATAGCCTTATCGCGTATTATCATTCCGTGCGTGTCGAATGGTGGATGATTTCATGCGATACCCGGGAATGCTGAGGCCAGCGGTCGACCAAGGATACAGTTCCCGGACATCCCCCAAGGCCGAACAGTCCCCCAAAACGACTATGGTCTCCATATGGTTAAATGCGTAATGCATGATTCACTGTTCGTTCCCAAAGTCAGGCCAAACCACAATGACAGCTGATGCATATTGTCGTGAAACGCTTGCTAAGCATGCAAATATTGCAGCCAATATTGCTCACGCACTTAACGGTGAGGTCATCTTACGAAATATCACTTCGGTTCTCTTGACAATATGGCACTTTATGATAGGATCATCCTACTTATAAATATTCGAGGACTGTCTATAAATTCTTTACTATTTTAAACCTTACTGAACCCTCCATATTCATGGGAGCTTTGATTCGGGGATTTCGACCTTTTGGGACTTATTAACTGTACTTTGGCGGCCTCATGATCATCGCCACTAAGCCGTTTGATCTGCCTTGCCTTTCTGGCAAATTTCCCTCGACATTTCAGACCGATTTCGCCGTATTCTGAATCGTAGAGATCGTCAGGAAATTATCTGCCCACACATTTTTCACAAATATTTTTTAACAGTTTCGATTTTATCCATTAAAAAATTGGAAAATGAACACCGCGACAACTTTACAAACAAATACTTATTTATTTTACAAATACTTTTTTTATGGAAATGCCTCTATTCTGCTGCAATGTGTAAGTCCTACTTCAGGTATGTTGCAAATTTTATGCCTACCAATCAAAATATATCACTTGTTAACGTTGATGTACCTAGTAACTTTTCGTTCGTGCCTGTAACGCATCCTTCACACCCATATGGCCAGTTTTATTCAGACGAGAGAGTTGGTTGGTACATTTTCTTTAAATCGACATGCCAAGTCGATCAGGCGTTCGTAAGCCCCGGTCTTGACTACCCAATCGGAGCCTTCGAGCGAATAAACTATCTATTTGGGCACATAGACTGTGAGAGGTAGGTGTTGTTTTTTACGAAATGAGTCATTTACACTGCGTGATGACCGGCTCTCAAACAGAGCCATTTGAACGAAGCGGCTTAATATGTAACACATTGAAACAGCCGGAAACTGCAACTCTGTATTCACAGAGAGCGCATCTTGTGCTGAAACCTGTCATGCGGGAATAACGCATACAGTGCCAACCAATCAACGGGTTCTTGGCAGGCCGTTGTAAGATCACCAAGCCAGAGATTTAAAATTGTCAAACAAACCAGACCGGGGAACCCCATGGTTGGCTCTAATCGAGGTGCCCATGATCCAAGGAGATTGGGTAGCAATATCATGATCCGCCCAGCCAGTTTATTGGTGTCAATGGGGTTTGAAAAGCCGTCTACATTCTTTTTAGAACGTGTTCGTTTTTAATTATTGGAACCACTTTGTTGCCTGTAGCATTGATAAATCGATTATATCCTCTCTACTATAAGCGGATTAACCGGGCTCAGATGTTGTTACACTAATTCAAAATAATTCGGTGACAGTCACGATTATTGACGCATAAAATCATTGCACTTTACTTCACGACTTTAAACTCGCAACTAAGCCAATTTGAAATATCACTGAATGGGCGTAGCTATCATAATCCCTTGGTTTCTACCTGTGCCCACTGCTAAACTGATGTTTGTCCTTCGTGACCCCTAGGACATGCGTCCCAATCGCTGGTTGGTTGAAGTGTATAGGGCACGACGGAGCCGAGGTTCCTCTGGTCATGACTCTCTTGGAGCAATGTTTCGGTCTCAGCCGAGTCAAGGAAGTGACCGCTTCCAGCCGATTAACGTGGACTAAGAGCGTCGTGGGGTTTTCGTCATTGTGGAAACGTTAGACGGTGTTGTGGGAGTACGGACCGCTCGATTGGCTGTTGAATTAGCTTGTTAGACCTCGGGGAGGGTTGGGTCTTCTGAGAAAAACCGTATCACGAGGCTGGATTTGAGAATCGTGGCCTTGGCGATTTTAGAACCGCGTCTGGGCGACTTGGGCCTTCTGTATGTGTGAAATGGCTAACCATTGGCATTCTTGATTGATATCCGTTAATTGGGAGATGCATGACAGTGGGGGGATGCGAAACTCACTTTGTGTGGAAGGTAGGGCTGCATGAAGTGAAAGTTGGATTTCTTGGCAGTAGGTCACCATAGCGTGGGTGAATCCGGTTAGTTTGTGTGACATGCTCCGGTAAGCTAAGATACAATTTGGGACGAGTATTTCCCACCGGCCGTTACTGAAGGCGCCATGAAGTCTCGTAGAAGAGATATTCTTTCTTATTCCGTCGTCCAGGATTTAAGGATGCCGAGTTTGTAACACAGGTCATGGACCAGGTTGCTTTGTTATTCGGAAATTTGGTCAAAGTTGACGGAATCCGGGACACAGAATCTAGTGACCCACGCACGCACGATAGCTTCGGCGACGGAGGATTCTGTCTGGTCAGGGATGGGTTCGGCATCGGGTCATTCAGGAAAAGGTCAACCACCAGGTTGCTCTGGTTGCGGTCGCGTCCACCCGCGCCACAGCAATCTACCAACCAGCAACTTGGCGGCTGCGAACACTTCCACCTCCTCTTCAAGTCGCCTATAAAATAATCCCCAGAATAACATCCATGAAGATAGCATCCATGAAGCCGGGTCAACCTTCGCCAGGTGCCGGTATTTGGCGGAGCGCTCCACGGTTGTATGGGTCGATCTTTGCATGCATGATTGTTCAAAGGGGTCAGGGTTTTTCCCTCGACAACAAACCAGGTGGAGCTGTGGACATATTCTCGAAAATCGTTTTTTACACCATGGTGATGCGAAGTTATGAGGGCTAAAACGTCTCCCAGTTGCTCCTGCGCCTATTCTGGTGAAGATAAATTGCGGGAGAAATGGGGAATGACTGAGTTTCAGCGGCATATCCTTCGCATTGGCAAAAGAGATTTAAATTGAGATTACTGGGGGGGGGGTGGTGGGCTCAGATCTGTCAAGCGAGGGGAAAACAAGTGAAGGGTCGTTGTAAAAATGGTTTCTAGGATAAACCACCTGTAAACGAGGCATCTTAAAAGCCTACGAAACTTCAAAAAGGTGGAAATTTCGAGGCCAGGTATACCACGAAACGGTTATTCAACACACAGGAAGGCCTTAATACCGTTTGAGATCATCCCAATTTGGCACTTCATACATATGTCAGCAGCCGCGACTTCTGTGAAGTCGGCTTTCACACAAACGAGAAGGAAACAGGGATTAATGTTGGATGCAATAGTTGGCATTAAGAGCTACCGGTGACTGGTATTTCATATTGTTTAGCTTAATATGTGCGTTGTGTTATTCATAGGATCAAGCAATTATGATGATTATACAATTAAATTCTCCAATTTTAACGAATTCTCGTGAATTTCACCGAATAAAGTCTGTATAATAAAGAATGTTCCAGTTGTAATTATGATGATTATGATGATAGCGTGTGCTTTATGAAGTCGCTTCTAGTGGAATGTCGGATAATTTGTATCCAAACCTGTTGGAAACAATCCACCCATTTCTGAAAATGAACCCAGGCAATGGTTGTGCGACAGCTTTAATAATTGAGGTTTTTACCAAAATAACGTAAAAACGCGAAATCTTATCAATCGTAGAAACATTAGGTCGAATTAATCTATGAAATGTATTTTCGGTTGAGTCGAATTCAGCGACCCCCCAAATTCTTAATGTTTCAGGTTAATTTTATTAATTCAAGCTAAAGCTTGGCAAACAAAATGATAAGCAATTCATGCTTTTAGAAAATAGCAATAACTTGGTTAAATAACAATTTTTACTCAATGATAAAATCAAAGACATTGGGAAACGTTTTTCGTGCGATATCCTTCAGCCAGAGGATAACCTCGAGTTATCCAAGACTTTTCTTGGTAATATTTTACGAGTGACGTCGTCAGTGTACCACGGATTGGAAATGCGTTTGTTCACTCCATCATCCAACGGATAAGGACATCATATTTTTTGTTTTCACCAAATGGAATAGACAATTCTACAGCCCGTTAAAAAGGCTTTTGTCAGTCACCAATTGTTCAAGTTCTCCCACTTAAAAGGATGAGAGTGTTCCCTGACTTTCATCATAGGTACACTTCAACTATGCGAGACAAAATGAGAAAAAATGTAGCCAATCATATCGTGGAAGTTTTTGTGAATTTACTGGTAAATTTCGGTTGAAAATAAGTATATAGTCAGTATTCGCAGTCAGTGACCGAGGTCCAAAATTTCCTGAAATTCCTCGGTTGGTATTTTGACCCTTACAGATCTCCACTAGATCAGTGGTGTTTTCGGATTGTCTCTAGGTAACACAGACTGTCAACACTCTCCAAACAGTTTCTATGGGTTTCAGGTCCGGTGACTCACTTGGCAACCCGGGGAGCTTGAAATGGCTCTTACGATGCAACTCATTCGTTGCCAGGGAGGTGTATTTGGGATCATTGAAATACTGAAAAACCCAGCTAAGTGTCACTCTCAATGCCCGTACTGATAGAACGAGGTCTACACGTCTAATTTCATTCATTTATTCCTTTACAAGGAACGGGCGAGAATTGCTCCCAAAGATTTGCGTCAGTGTCTTGGCCGAAGGTGGAGTGTAGAAGTACTCGAACGTGACATGGGATAAAAGGTTAAATAGGAAATCCGAGATGGAATATGCGGTGAAATCGAGGGATTTCTAATCGCCGGCAGGATAGACAACTTCGCAGTCATGTCCCCAACAGGAACTGTTGGAAATCAGCTTCAAATTTTGCCAAATAACTGCACAACCAAAGTATTTTGACCGGAAACGGTATCCCAGCCTAAATGGCAGGACGGGAGGTTATCCAAGAGAACAGAGACACGTCTTCTGTCTATTGGGGTAGTGCTTTCGCCTAGATGGCTCGATGGTGTCACGGTCAGCCTCCTGTTTCTGCTGGTGAGGGACAACTCTGGGCAACTCTTGTGTGGCGTTGCTGACGGCACCGGTAAAAATATTCCCGATAATTTTAATTGCAGACACCCATGAATCCGGTTTATCCTCTAGTAGGAAATAGCCGCGCACATTTGATTTTATTTCTTCTGATTCGGCATGCCATTTAAACTTGGATATCGTCACTGGCCATAACATATTTGTATATCTTGGAAAATTTCCTATTTTGTACTTTACCCAGACAATCATACACCCAACAAATGACTTTTCGCGGTGCCACAAAGGATCTTTTAGACGAAAAAAAGTGCAATCAATAAATATTTCGTCGACGGTGCACGGAATGTGTATAACCTTTGATGTCGACATAATATGCTCGTCTAGTGACAGTTTTTGGGTTAAAAAATCGTATTTGTTGTTGACGGTCTGTGTAGGCTCCTCCCCCCCATTTCTGTATTTTAGGATTTTAATTATTCCAAAGTTGATATTTTTAAATTATACTTTTCCTTCAGCCGGCTCCTAATAAAAAACCATTGCCATTAACTCTCTACAGAGACCCAACCCGTCGATTCGAATTCTTTGGCAGTCGCGAGAATGGTCGTTTCTTTTGGACACCGTCGAAGTGAAACTCTTTTTACCGAGGAATTCAGACACCGAACTGCGCATCCGTTCAAATTCACGTGCCTTTGGGATCGCTGATAGTACATTCGCTGGCACAACGGTCTAACCACCGATGCACCAATTACATCACCTAAATTCGGCAAGAAAAGTCTTGAAAATGGCGTCTCGGGGCAATTCCGTATGATGCAGCATCCGGTTCCGCCATCACCTCACAGCCGCTACGTTGACGATCTACAGGAGAACGCCGCTACGCCCAGCCCCTTGATTCCTGGGGTTCAAAAACACGTCAATGATGATGCGATCAGCCTTTTCCTAATTGGGCCGCAATCAAACCTCACGCCCCGATATTTAAGGTCGAATTTCAGCATTGCAAGCATGCTACAAAGGGTACATTTCGTATGACCTCCTAGGTTTTGCGTATCTAACGTCGAAGCAATGATCACTGGATTGATTAAATGTCCCTTTGTTACTTTTGGAGAAGCGTTTTGGTTCCCGAAGAACTCTGTTATTGAATTGGTCCCCTTCATTAATTCCTGTAGACAACCACTCCGGCCTTGAAGGTCACCACATCGCTTTCCCACCTCACTTCTGTCAACATTTTTAGTGTCACAATCTAATCGATTGAGTGACTCATTCCCCACACTTCTCCCCCATTGGCCGACTGGCCTTGTATAAATACCACATCACGCCGGTTAATAAACGAGGCGGTTCAGTTCAAATCTTCAGAACTCCTCCGGTGTAATATCTTCTCTCGTCAACGTCTTGTGGTTGGTGGCGAAAAACTGCAATAGGGATATAACAGTTACACCTGCCCTGGCCTTGTGAAATATGACGACAATTGCAGTAATGAGTGAATAACCTTACGGACATGTCGCTTCGGATAGGACACTGATGGATGATGGCGCAGTTAAGGAGTAGCACCTTAAAGAAATACAAAAAGTGTAGTTTCACACGTTATTGTGCATACGAAGGACCGCCTAGCAACCAAAATGTCCCCAAATTAAGACTGGATGCGGTGTTTTTTGTGCTTCCACAAAATCGAAAGAAAATTTAGTAGTCGAACCTTTTTTGACTAAATTTAATTTTAAAACCAGAACTCATCACGGCAAGCAGTAATCCCTTCATCTCAAAGCCAATTCAAATTTGAGTACAAATTCACAGAGACATCCCAAATATTTTATTTTTAGTTGCTGATTTCTCTATGCATCTAAACAACCAATAGAAAATCCAGACCTCAATTCTATGCCCATTAAAAAGTAATCATTGGTCATCGTTTGAGGGACGGCACAACAATTAAAGCATGGGCTACTGTACAGTTTCACCATAGTTGGGTTTTTTCGTGGATGTTTCCTTGAGGATTCCGGGGGAGAAGATTTGGAAGTGCTCATCGAAGTATCACCCACAGGGACAGCCTCACGTGGAACTCAGGTTGGCTGAATGCCATCTTATGCAGCCGGGTTCCAGCGTCATGCCACTGCGCCCGGTTTGTTATTGATGGTCTGACCTTGGAGTCGAAACCAGGGTCAATCACGAACGGGGTGAGGATGTTGACCGCTGGACCATGGTGCCACTGTTGAGATGGCGTTCTTCAAGGGCGTCGGTAAATAAATGATGAGATCATGAACCTATACGTAGGTGACCGGTATTTGCGGCATTGCGGTCGCCAGCATTGCGGGAATTATGCTATCGACTAAAAATACCAAATGCTATGAAGAATGGAACCCAGACATTGAGATGAATAATTAAATTTAATTTGCTATCATCCTCAGGATACCTTCGGCAAGCCGACGAGAGAAATCTAATAATGACCCGAAAAAGGATATTTTAACACCTCCTTTTTGATCGCTGCTCCCCTCGGGTTTCCCGGTGACACAAAACAAAACAGGTTACCAAACCTTTCCCAGTCTCTTTCCGCTAAATGGTCATCTTGTATAGTGGCAATAATTACTATCTGGCCAATCAAATGCGCGGTAACTTGATCTCACCCTCAAAACAGGGTGCTTCTAGCAGGATCCCGCACAGCCGAAGATATCGTTCTCTTCCGTCGACATTATTCAATCCGCATTCTCCCTTCTCCAGACACAATGACCAGTGAGGAAGTTTACCCGTTATAAGGACCCGTTTGATTTACCTAAAGCCTCACGAGTAACAAAATTCATAAAACTTTCATTATTAAATGTCCACGTCTATACTTTTGCATCAATTCGCCTACATTCGACGCGTCTTCCGCCTGGGAAGTTTCAGTTAACACTAGTTTACCGAACAAAACCCCTAGCGACTGTCTGAAATGACTTAGATAAGAATCCTTCCACTGAAACAGCTTCGCCATACTAATGGACCGTAAATTCACAGAGGTTTGGAATGGAAAGTGACGTTTATTGGGCGCAAGACTAGAAAGAAACGTCCACCGGGGTGTCTAGACGCGACGTCGGCGCGCAGAATAGTCAAATCGTTTTCTCCGGACAATTTCGGTATTATTTAAGGTCCGGGCATTAAGGCATTCATTGAAGCATCAAATTGACTTGGAAATATGTTTGATATCGTTTTTTATAATATTAAACACTGAGAATTTAAACAGACACAATGGACCCAAAGGTTGCCGTCAGCTGGAACGAGAAGACCAAATAACTAGGGACGCGCAATGTCGGCTAGACAAGTTGAATTGGAGCGTAGAATTGGCTTCGAATTTATTGTACTAATAAATATCAAACTGATGATGCAGATGATGATACCAGATGAAATTTCCATGAATGTATCAAACAAAATTCAATAAATCGGGATTGTTGTAAGACCATGGTGTCCTTTGTCCGGCTATAAGTAGTTGAGAAGATCATTTCCGGATTAAACAAACACTACTCGGACTCGTGGAAAAGTCCCACAACTAGGGTATCCGAAATCGGGATCAGTTCTTTATGGCACTAAATACCATTAAACTGTTGATTTGGTATACGTTGCTGTTTTTGCATTTGTTTTTTTTATTGTTTGTGTCTAAGTGCTTACGGGAAATGGTTTATCGACTTCAGATTTCTGTAAATAGGCCATTGATGAGCTACAGAGAGCGACAGCCAACTCCCTCCTCGGTTAATGGAGGTTTTAGAAGAATAAGAAAACCGTTTTTCTTCTTCCACCGGTGTAGGTTTCATTCCAGCCCGAGGTTTAGCAGACTAATTTCCTTAATTAACGAATCCCAGTATCGCTGTGTTTTCAGGTCGTTCGTATCGGACGTGAATCTTCCAAGATTTGTGCTGTCCGACATTGCCAACCCACCCCGTAGTGTCTAAAAACAGAATAAACGGAATAAACGGTAAATCAGAAACGCACACAGGAGATACCTAGAGCAGATAGCATGTGGAAATTAATCGGTCCATTGCAGTGAACCATTGCTTAGGGAAGACGTGAATTGGACGTTTTCTGGTTTATTCGAGTTTGTCTGCGACAGACAATTCTTCACTGCGAAACCTACACGAAATATTTGTAATTTCTTAAATTATTGACTGTTTCACACCAACATCGGAAGTTGAGAAAATTGAAGCATTTTTGTTGCCTGGCCTTGCACATCGTTGATGATCAACGACACAAACAATGCCCTTTTGTGTCGAAAGGTAGATTTCATATGATACCCGGGAATGATAAAGCTAGCGGCCGACCAAGAATGGGGATCTCAGATGCCCTTCAAGGCCGAACAGTCCCCCTAAACGACTATGGTCTCCATGTGGTTAAATTCGTAATGCATGATTCACTGTTCTTTCCCAAAGTCAGGCGAAAACACAATAACAGCTGATGCCATATTGCCATCAAACGCTTGCTAAGCATAAAAATATGAGCTAGTTGACGTCGAGGTTTGTGGATCAATTAATTTCTTAACAGCATTGCGCTTTACACAATTGCCCTTTGCTCAATGTTCCATGTTTACAAAGCAGATCTTTTTCGCCATTATGAACTCTGTTTACCCGGATTAATGTATTAATCGGAAATCATTAAGCATTTCCCAAACTCCCAAAGTGAGGATTGTTTTTTTAAACAAAGGAGATTTATCTTGCCTTGTCGTTGGCATAAATTAATTAATACTAATTGAGACAATTTAAGGTTGATTTTTTCAATCATTTCGTTAAGAAAACGTGTTTTTTCAACCCTTTCATGCACCTAGCCCAATGAATACCTCCAAAGTCCACTGAATTCTGGAGCCGTGAACTTAATCACTATGTTTGTCAGTGACTCTGTATTCGACTCCCAGGTCAAGTCACACAAAGAATAATCCGGGCGTGCACCTGCAGTCCAGGAGTGAAGCAATCTCTTGAATGTCAACCTGCTTTCTCAGGGAAAACGTTGTGAAGATGCATTTTGCCGCGTCCAGCAGAATACCGTTCGCTGAGGGCGACTCGACACATCACCAGTGATGGTCGTCCCAGGTTGTTTGGGATCGTCATCCGTCTTGCAGGCAGGGAAATGTGTTATGCGTATTTGATAGGCGCAACGCCCTTAGATACCGAAGTTTATAGTGTAATAATTGACGATTGATTTCTGTCCCAACACAGTTGCTGTCCAATGAGGAAGAGGTTTCATTTCTAACTCAAAGGTGTTGATGGCGGTTAGGGAAATTATTTTGAAGCAGTTCATCAACCATCGCTCGACACCATCTAGACAAAATGGAGATAGGATGAGTGAGCGTCATGGTAGTACCGATAGTACGGATAGTACCGATTATATCGAATAGATCGCAATTATTATTTCTGGTTGAGAATTCTTCAAATCGCTTGATTTACCGTTCGATGATTTACACCTGGTGATTGAAATCGGAAAATTACTAGACCTGTATTTATATACTGACCCGCGATATTAAAACGCTGTTTGATGACAGGGACAGGCGACAAAAAACAACATATTTTCTTTCCCATTATTGCTCTCAGTCATTAAGATAAAACAGACGCTGGCATCTCCTCTTTTAAAGGAGGAAAAGGGGAGTAGAACCAGCTCGAATAGAGGCAAATCGCGATGGCCGAAAATAAGATTAATCGGTTTGTTGATGTGGAAGACGTTTCTTGTTGCTATTGTTGTTGTTGTTGTTGTTGTTGTTGTTACCGCAGTGCTCCTCTTCTTCGTCCTGGTTGGTGCTGGCGAATGTCTCACAATGCTTCGACGTGGCTGCGGTGGAATTTTGTGTGTTGGATTTAGGGAAAACCGTCCCCCGAAGCGGTGCCCCCTTTCTCTTTACTGTCTTCGCCTTGTCTGATTTTCCGGCCTGTCAGCCTCCTCCATTGTGCACCAAAGACATCAAGGCATCTGTTAAATGCCTTAGCGACTGAAACACCCGGAAGGGCATGCCAGAATTGTATCCAATATTTATGGTCCTCTGCTTGAAGCTGAGGAAAATTTGGAGACATGACCTTTGCAGCAAACCTTAAAATTTGCAACCATAGCAACAACCTATTGTCTGAATGGGGGGGCATGGTGAGACATACTGGCGTGACCTTCACGGTTACTACATTGGCGACCTGAACTACTTGCGGCTTAAAGGGGAGATGAAGGACACATAAATTGGATCACTACATTCTCAGGGGTGCATTTGCAGTCTCTAAGGCTTTCTCGGTTACAATAGCATAAAATATGCAGCAGATATGGCCTGAGGATGTGATGTGGTTTGTAGAAAGCATTCATATTTAGCCATTTGACGACAACATAATTGTATTTTATTTTCCGTTTACTTTATTCTCCAAATCCCTTCATACCTCCCTTTCGGTTTCTTTTTAACTAAAGCAACATCTACTTAAAATAAGGCGATTCAGTGTTATGATTCATGCGTTGTTCTCTTTTTAGGATGGAACGCAACCTTGTTAGATCCGTCGGTTATATATTCTTTAAGAAACAGACAAAGAAGCACTAGACATTGTTTTCTGGACCTAATAGAACCATGTTTTTTGTGTGTTTTCTTGTTATTGTATCAGTTAAAATCCCACAATACCATTTTGCTGATCGTACGAAGTTTCGCCAGAATAAAGCTGATTGTTTGAATTTCGTTCCAACCATCGCTATAAAAGCCAACATAGTTTCCTGATAATATTTGGAGATCTTTAGTCGATGTCGTTAGTTTAGACAGCATTCTGGAGATGGATGATTTGCCCACAGTCATATCAACAATTGCGATTTCAGAACCAAGTGATACAGCGACCACAGGAATGAGTTTGTTTGCTGTTTAAGGGCTGTCTGAGGCTTGGTGTCGTCAGTAAAGGCGATTTCAGGTCCGTGAAACAGCGGAACCTGTTTGGAGCCACATAGCGTTCATTTAAACGCCATTTCCATTTCTCGAATTCAAATTTAATGAAAAACACAATGGGCGTATAAGAATATCTCTTATTTAATCGGCATGCATTTGTATCCGTTATCCAGGTCGCTAATTTTAATGCTGAAATATTTTTCCCCATGGCCTTAAATTGGATTGCTACAACATGCCTTTCTGACACTAACGCGGTGGACATTACGCGTTCTGGTGGCTGTTGTGACGCCCACAAACACGCAAATTTCGAGGTCCCGAATTTACGTTTCAACATTCTCTTTGAAGATAAATAAAAGGCGCGCGACTGTTGGGATTCTTTGCCCGATACTGCTTTTTGGGTCCCACTGTAAGTGTTCTGTATTCACGAATAGCCAATGATAAAACCAAAAAAGAGGATTAAGAGAGGAAAACCATTCAAATTTATTTCCTGAATGCTCTGCGTCTGAGCTAGCGCCATTAGCACGTATTCGCGGTAGTTCAACAAGTGAGATAAATGTGCTCGCTGTCGTCAGCAGTTGTATGTCACGTGGTCTATCTTCCATGTTTTGAAGAATTGTCACGCGGTCTATCTTCGATGTTTTGAAGAATTATCACGCGGTCTATCTTCAATGTTTTGGAGCATTGTAACACTGTCGGGCTTACCAAGTCACGGATTGGCTTTACTGCGTCGGAGAATTTAATGTATGCGCTCTGTTTGGGTCACGAGGAAAAGGTGAATGAACATTAAAATGGTCCTTGATGTTCTGCTTCGCCTGATCTGGATCATCGAGCATGATCTGGATTTATGGAATTGCGATATGCAGTCTTGGTGCTAGGAATTAAAAGGCGCCGTTTGCGCACTCAGGTTAATAAAATGGAGAGTTTTGAGTGGATCACGTAATATACGAGAAACCAGAATGTCACAAGTGCCGAGTAGTATTCAACAGGATTGTCGTATGAAGACCGGTGGTTCAAATAAAGAAATTTAATGCATGATAATGTACAGAATATACGGATATTAACGGTTTGTAGATTCCGTCTATAAAAGGAAATTATTTTAAAAAGCCTATGAAGAGCCGTAATCTGAGAGCAATTATAGCTTAGGATAACTGTCATAAAGGGGAATAATTATGGCAAAAGATGCGTTTTGTTAGTTTAATTACAAATGAAACTCACACCAGCTTCTAACAGCAAGACTAATGTTCAATAAACCTTGTTACCCGTTCTGAAAAACGATGGCTTCAATGCTCCAATCCATGATGACTGAATCACCTGCCCCACCTTTGTAGAAAAAAACATCACTGTGTTGCGATTTAATTACGTTCGATTGATTACCAAAATGCACGTAGCAAGGTCGTTGCACGAATTATAATTGGGTTATTCGATATTTTAAATGAAGTGACTGGTTTGTCGTTTATCCTTGTTTCTAAGAGTATAATTTTGTGGAATTAAGCAAACCTTCGGCCATTGTCCCCACGATTATCATAAGGACCTTCTTCTTCTTCTTCTTCTTCTTCGAAAAAAAGAGAGATTAATATCAGCGGTACGAAATTACAGGACACATGGCGACTTGCTATTTGATTCATCATCGATCGCTTTGGTGGCCCTCGCGTTAAAACTGGTAAATAGATTCTTGATCTGCAGAAGCAATGCGTGTAGTGGCACCCCAAATCTGTGGAGTTGAGAACGTTTCACGAGATGTACGCTCGCGTATTCAAAAGCACAAGCACTGTTAATACAATGTCGTCTTTCAACGTCACCCTGACGCGCAATATTGTATTTGTTTTATGACGCGAAGAAGGCATTGTGAGCACATCGTAATTATGTACTTTCACTTCCAAGGTAATTGCAACTGCTAGCCTTCGGTTCTTGAAATTGATTCACCAATATGGCATTTTAGTGAGTTATTCAATAATGGGACGGAACTAATTGTTATTTTAAATTCAGCACCACAGTTGGCAAGCTATTGAATATCAACACGCATGATAGGTTCTTTTAATGCTTCTAGATTTAACCATTTGACTTAAAACGCTGCTGATAAAACTGGTCGCTGAAATACTACTAATGAGGATGTCATAAATCTATTGGCATGCAGCAGCAGAGATAATCTCTTCCCGCCACGTTAATTTTCTCCACATTTAAATGAACTGATATTTTTCAGTTGACAGCATATTTAACATCTTCCTGTACTGACCATACCAACTCGAGAATTATTAATCAAAGAATTATGTAGACAAGTTGCATGTGTTTTTTTCTGTTAATTCACCCTAATGAATAAACATCATCACATGACAATGGGTTTGTCACACACCCATATGAAGTCGCGCTGTTTTGTTGTCTTTCATTTGTCTAACATTTTGGAACAATGCAGTCTTCATGGTCGCTGCACCTTGAATCGTAGTTGAGAAAATCGTGGTATGCGTTGCAATAAAGCGACCATATGCGGCTAAAAATGTGTGCAAATAATTACACTCAACTCGGGAATTTTCAGATGGACCGGTCGTCTTGACAATCACTGGACGGTGAGGTGATACTCCCCGAAGGCTCATATTTGTGTTGACAGGAATAGTAACTGAATTTTTGCCAACAAGGTAGTGCAATTGTTTACATTGTTCGTGTATTAAATTTAGGGGGCGCGTTTATTCACCCTTCTGACTGATCACATTCCCCTTTTATTAAAACTAATATCATGGGTCTAAGAGATCACCAGTCGAAGATATACACATAAGATTACCCTGGAGCTCTTGCTAAACAATTGGCGGAACTCCTTCAATAAGAGCAACGGGTCTCTTATTGGCTGTACTCTGTTTTTTTTGCTCGATTGACAACCGAATTTTCAAGGTCAGGGGTCTGGAGGACGTTCCCTGCCAACACCGATATTATATCCGGGCTCGGAGGCAGAACTAAGTTTCCACTAGCAAATGGAGCACGTTTGGATGGGCCATGACCCGTCAAGTGAGCCCTACTCATTTGTTGTCTTTATAACTAATTCCCTAGGGTACACCGGAACGCCACGAATCACCTCAAATGCTCTCGAGAGGATATCCGACTAGTCGCGTTGTAGCGAAAGAAAACCACGAATCCGTCTGTAATTAACCTTGTTTGGTCATGGCGGCGTGCGTCTCTAATAATCCAACGACATTGATGCTGTCAGCGTGGCGGAAACCGGCTTTTGGATCATCCGGAATTCAGCAAGTCCGATTAAAAGGTGTGTCAGATTAAGTGTAGGATTACGCAGCGGTGGAAACTTCATCTCTCTCTTATTATCATCTTTATCCTTTCATCGCATGTTAGTGTTGATTTCAAAACGGATTACTGGAATCAGGCATCCGAGTCCCAACTTGTACCATTCACAATTGTGTTTTTCGTAATAGTTATATCATAAATAGGTCCATGGAAGTTTTATTAATAATAATAAAATAGCAATCACGGCAAAAGAGTTGTACGAGTTTGTCCTTTTCTGATAATTCGCAAGATATGCAAAACCTCTGAAATATATTGTTCGGCAATCAAACCTTTTTCTCCGCCGTTGAAGCAGATGTTTACGATATTTTATTTTAGTGCCAATGGAAATCGGTCCCTTGGAAAAGTTTCCGTCGAATTACTACGAAGTTAAATATCACTGAAATATCACAGTTGAATAACAAAGCGAAACTTTCAATAAATCTCAACAAAATTTAAAATGATCGATTTAACTTGGGTTAAAAGGCGAATCGCATTACTAAATATTCGTCGAAAACACTCATTGTAGATCTCATTTTCCAGAGGTTAAATCCAAGCAAGCACATAACCAATCTCCACCCTAGCGTAATTCAATATGCATCTTTGATACGTAAAAAAACTCGGATACGCCGTTTTAAAAAGGCCTCTGGGTGTATACAAAAGTCACAGCATCCAATCTAATCAAAACATTGATAATTTCTTATTGGAGTTCAGGAATCGCAGAAACCTCTACGGTTAAAATTTGAATAAAAACATCCGTCTAACACAATGTCTGTCTGCGTCTAGACCTTTGGTGCCGTTCGTTGTGGACACGTGCAATTGGAGGTTGCGGTTAAAGTGCTGTAGAAAAAAACGCAATGTGTTAATATAATGAAAGAGATACACTGACGTCAGATTAACGATTTTGTCAAATTCCCTGCGCCCTGGCGACACGTTTTTACGTCAGTAGGCGACACGAAGACACGTGGGTTTCGAGAGGAAAATTTCCAATTCGCATATTATATCTCGGTATGGCTGTCAATGGTTTCGACAATTGGGAATGACCGATTGTCTCATTGTAATTCTAACAAGCTATAACGGCGCAAAGCATTTCAATTTAAAGTTGATTTAAAACAACAAAAGTGAAGTTCGCTATTATTCACTCACGCATTCTCCAGAGCAGCGCAACAAATGCAACTGTCTCAGTAATTTCTATAAAATTTCCACATTCACACCTTTTTGATTCACAGAAACACTTGAGAAGGAAGACTTGAGGTGTGGGAGCAATACTTAAATAGCCTTCTCAACGCCAGATGACCATGATGGGTTTCCTTTTATCTCGCGCGGTCGAACTCAACAGCTGATTGGTGCGCGGAGTCGTGTTGCCTCTTCTAACGGACTATTTCGGGAGTTCTGGTGAATCCATAGGTTTCCCAAATATCTGAGAAGTTTATAAGATGGTCGATGATGTGGAGGCCAGCGTCTCTGGTCGTTGGTTAACCTGGGTTCGACTCCCAGGTCAGACAATCAATACTAAGTCGGTCTGTAATCCTGCGAAGCTGGTTGGCAAACAGCAGCAGCATCATCATCTCGAATTCGATCAGCCTGATTGGTGCAGCAGCCACTTCCGCCTTCACTTCGGGTGGCACTGGGGAACCCCCAGAATCTTTATAGAATCTTCTTAACCTGAACCTTCCCCAGAATCTTCAAGGGCATGCCATCCGTAAAGCCGGTTCATCCTCTGGCATGATATAGTCGCACAAAAAGATACATAAGGTCGTATCATAATGATGATTAACTGCTCATGCGTGGTGTTTATGGACCATTATTTCAACCACGTTTTTGCAGACTTGGCAGATGAAGATCTAAAAATCGCTATGTGTCACGAGTTAATGTAAGTCGAAGGCAATTTCACGAAAACACCCATTTTGATATGCTATAGTTGGCCACCCCAATCTCGATATTGACAACAATCAGAGATAAAGCAAGCTTGCTTACTTTCGGCGACAATCTTCTGCTAAATGAAAAAAACTGCTTCTTTTATGTCCCGGACATCTTTGATGGACATTTTGCGAATTCGGACTGTTGACCACCCTGTTCTGATCAGGGACATCTTTAACCTTCGCACAGTGAACCGTCGTCGTGTATATTGAGACGTTGATGGCATTTGCTTAAAGATTCCTGTGAATATGGTACGGGAAATGCCGAAGTGCCTTTGCGACCATTGGATGTTTCAGTAGATCGCTTCCGTCCAGTCGGCCGGGATCTGTGCAGACATATTCTTTGATCGTTTGACCTCCCTGCACCGTCGATTTAAGCTTCCTGGGGCCGCTGAAGCGATTTGATGGCCAAGTGGTGACCGAAAATCGGGAAGTTGGTTCGAGTTGAACCGGAGACTTCAACTCCGCTTCCAGACACCCCTGCCGCAAGCAGACGCCGTGAACTTTGGTTGACGTCAATCAATTTGTTCATTTATCTTCCTCTGCCTTTACGTTAGCCCCCCAAAAAGACAACAACAATTTTATGCCAAACTGTCGCCCCAGAAACCGGTGATTTGGCTTACGTCGTCATAATTTCTCTCACACCACCGTGAAGATGGGTGTGTGGGGGTATGGTTATGTTCTCCAAGAAACAAGGTCATGGTGTCTGCAATTCATTTGCGGGTTAAAACGGAGCAGACTACAATTGTGCTAGAAGTGTTTTTTTGCCAGAAGCCATACCTCGTTGCATATCTCCTGGGACAGTTCCCAGCTCTTGAGATGTACAGCTAAACCGCTTTTCCCAGGACCTCGGCTGACAATATCAACTCTAACGAAGACGGTGCGTTCATTTCACACCCAAACAGATATCTTGGTGGCTTTATTTCACAGAGGATGGTCGGGCTTGTGTACAAAGTGCAAATCGTGAGTGGGAGTGATGTGAAATTCTCACAAAACTGCGTGGTCTCGCATTTAACAGGAAAATTTCGTGTACCGGTTTTTGCGGGGTGTGTGAAAGTCGGTAATTTTTGGCATTTGGGTGCAGACGTGGAATGAGTCATTCAGAGTCGTGGCGGATAGGTTCAATAAAAGAAGGCAGTTATCAAAATAATTAACAGCTTTCCCGGCTATTTTCACCGGGAAGATTCAAAACGCTTGAGATCTCTTTTAAATGTAGATGTTGGTTCTGCAATTTCTAATTTTAATGCTGCTGCTGCGTCAAATATGAATGTGAAACAGTTCCAATTAAGAGCAGGAAATCTTGCAGAAAACTAAAAAACTTCAACAATGTTGATCTCAAGTGGTCTTCTCGTCTCCTTCAGAATAACCGAATTTGCCGAGGGCGATTTTGATCAACTTTGTGCGGCCTTTCGTTTGTGAATCAATTTGCCTATCTCGAAACCATTTTTCAACCTCAAGGCACATTTTTGACGGCTGAAGCATTCCGATATTTCATGTGTTTCGTGGTGCATCTAGATAATCGAAATGGTGAGGAATTTGTCCACGACACATTACCGTCACTGCAATGTCTTAAATTTGCGGGTTTGTCGGAACTTTGGTTGTTATTTTTTAGATTTCGTTATTATGCAGTCTAGAGTGATGAATGAAAACCGAAATTTCTGTTGCAGAAACGAATGCTTCCTTTCCTATATCATGAAAACACATGAACGTGGAAGTTATTATGCGAGCCAATCGCCTCGGCGTGGTCATTTTTATTCCGTACCTGGGGATAAAGTTGTTTGTTTTCCTGAGACCACCGAAGAAGAAGAAGACCCTGCTTCTTTACACGCGGTAGCGAGACACCCCTACCGCAAGCAGACTCCCTGAACTTTGGTTGAGGTTAGCCCCCAAAAAGACAACAACAACACCGAAGAAGAAGAAGAAGAAGAAGAAGAAGACGACGACCCAGCTTCTTTTCACGCGGTAGCGATAAAGAGATGGATAGAACGAGGTTGGTGGGGGAGCGGGGCTATGGCAACTGGCCACCCTACGCATAATTCGTAGTCCATGGACGTTTTTGGGGTCATTGGCTTCTGGTTAACCGCGGAGTTCGTCAAAATACAGCGCAAGAGATGACTAAGAGCGTTGGCTTGGGCATCTACGTAAATGCCACCATCTGGGTTGGGTGCCCCCAGACGCAGCGATGGAAGTGGCTGGAAATTAAGGTAAATTCGTCAGAAACAATTGAGACTGTTTGATGTAATGGAAATAGCAGAAGGGGATGATGATGGTGATAATTATGCTGATTAGAAAGGGGAGGACGAGCAGCATCGGTGTCAGGGGCTGTCTGGGGTGTGGGAGATTAGGAAAATTGGCATTTTGACGGGCGAGATGCGTAATGCAAGTCGGCGTTTATGGATGGATGCAGTTAAACCATGTGGACTCATTTGACTGAGATTCAGCTTCGAGCATCCAGTTGTGGTCTTCGTGACCTCAACAATTATTAAAAGATTCACCAAAGAAGAATCACAAGAAAAGAGATATTGTAAAATTAAATTCTGATTTAATCGTTGCGATAACGGTAGGATTAAGAAATCCATGAATTGAGTAATCGTTTGGGGTTTACTCGTTTCAGGGAGTTTTGTTACACGACAGGTAAAATTTTTCTGTTCTCGGTATGTTTCGAAGTCCAAAGTTTTTTTCAATAATATCGTAACGCTGTCGATTGGACATGTTTTCAACTTCATGACAACTCCCTACCACTTAAAGGCCCCGCCCAGATGAAAATAACCACGTACCACGCCAAACAGGACTGTCTGCTTCATGTAAATCAAATCACCAACATTTGTGATCCTAACAAGAGAACTTTGAGTTGAGCTAATGTCGGATATGTCTACCTACAGCACGCCAAATAAACAAATAACTTCATAGCCTATTTTAAGGTATGTCGACCTCCCCTTAAGTTTGAGACTTCGAATCAAATCAAATTTGCGCGACTGCTTCCTGCTAGAAGATAAACGCGCTTTCTGGGTGTTGATCATGAAGATTCTCGGGAATATTTTGACCCGTGGCATCCCCAGAAGTACCCAAAATGACCTCGCCTGGGAGTCGAACCCAAGTCTTTCACTAACAGAGCGACTATGTTCACCGCCGCACCACCTGACTTCATACTCCGTTATCGTCAATTTTTGCTGAGTCGTGCTAGTTAAATTACAATCTGTGGTTTACCTTCCGCTTGCCAACATCACAGGTTCACTTGCTACCGAAAATGAAGTCATGCTGACATCTTACCCGACCTGTTCCTCTCCGAGTTTATCCACATGCCAGGTTTTACAAAGTCTGCGTGCGTTACCCGGCCGTCTTCCAAATACCGCCAAAAATGGGACCGACTTCATAGGATTTCGCGGGGCTTAATACTGTCCCAAAACAACTTCACACCCACCCACCCCCCTCCCACTCACGCGACACGTATGCACGCCGTAGACGAGACGTCTCGGATTAAACTATAGTGCGTGAGTGAAACATGTTTTAGAGGGTTTGAAAAACCGGGGCCTAGAGTCTGTTGGATGTTTGGGGACTGCGAGGATGTCATCTGGATCCACTGAAAACATTTCTGCGGCGTTGGTGGTGGACGAGCAGTAGACCTGGATGCGAACAGAAACCTTTCAGCCCAAATACGAAGGATGTCAAAGACGTCGCTTTAGTTACAGTGATCCTGCATATATATATATATACCTGATTACAGAAAATTGCCAATACAGCAATAGAAGTAGTCATTATCGTCATAATTGTTTTTCGGGTTACAATATGTACATGATGGGATACGCTAACCTGAGATAAGTATACAGTGAGGCTTATGTACAGGAGGGATGGGGGTTTAGTGATCTCATTTACTGGTTCAGATTATCGGGTGGGAAAGAGGGTGAATAAGTACTTCGGGGAGTAATGGTGATGCCGTCAAAAAAGTCGGTGGGATCATCAAACTGGGAACTTTCGTGAGCATCCAGCGGGAGGTTGGGACAGTCTCGCGATTTTGGGGACGCTTGCTGATTTTGGCAGGTGGAGGATCCACTGTTTTTCCCCGAGGATACGGTTGCCGGGGATCGGCCACGCCATTGGTGGAGCCAACCGGAGTGGTCACTAGACTGGGGAAATAAAGGGAGGGACTCCAGTCGCCGTAGCTCCTCTTCCCAGCTGAGAGAATTTGAGCGGGTGAAGTAGCCCGAACTAGCGTAGGAACCGTCGGAGCTTGTGCGCAAGATCTCGCTGGTGCCGGAATTCTGAGCTTTCGAGGGCTGAACAACCGAGAGTTGGGACTGTCGATGAGCGCTGACGCCGTTGTTATCGATAGTTATGCCGTAGGAGGTGGGGGCAGGATTGGGTTGTTCTAAGATACGGGCTTTGCCGTGGATTAGACAGTTTGGGGCCGCTGTCATCAGGATAGTTGCTTGTGCAACCGCAAACTGGGCTGCAGCGGGAGACTGTTTGGACACTACGTGTTCGTGCCGACGCATCCACGGGTGTTGGAGTACATCCGAAAGGGAGATTCGACGGTCCATGTCTCTGTTCAGACAGGCGCTATAACCAAATAAAGGCACTTGTCACTGGCGTGCTTAGGATCGATTGGTGTTAACTCTTGTGTCCAGCAAGGAGACTTACTACATGAGATCGATGCTGTCACGGCTGAGACCGTCTCGTCGAAACCGGAGGTCGCCGCTGGTGATGCCCTTGTCGTTGACAAATGGAACATCTCCATTCAACATGTCGAACAGTAGCACGCCCAAAGACCAAACCTCGGCGGGTTTGCCGAAGTAGGCGTTGTTATTAATCCACTCTGGAGGGCAGTAGACACGAGTGCCTATTGGAGGAAGGAGAGAGAAGATGTTTAAGCTTAGAGGACATTCACAAAACTGATGCTGTTTTGAGTTATGTGGTGGTGGAGGATGAAACTCACCATCGAAATCGGTGTATAGTCCTTCGTGTAGGAATGCGCCCGACCCGAAGTCGATAAGTTGAATCTCCTTGGTTCTCCTGTCGATGAGAAGATTTTCGTCTTTGAGATCGCGATGAATGACTCCTGCATGATGGCAGTAGAGGAGAATGCCAACAAGTTGGTACATAAGAAAGGCTGTTTCAGCCTCCCCAAGTGTTCCGCGTTCACAGATGTAGTCGAAGAGGTCACACACCATATCCGAGTTGCCCGGCATCACAATGGCCCAATCGTCGTCCATTTTGAATACCTCGAGTTGTTTGACTATGCCGGGGTACTTGTGAACTTTGGTGAGCAAAATGACTTCCAGTGGAACAACGAGGCCATCGATCTATAGAGTAGGAAAATTCGGATTATTTAATGAATAAACAAATACGCGTGAATCGGGGGGGAGATCAACGTACTCGACACCAACACGGCACGCGTTTGGTCTCGATTTCCTTGATGACGACTTGTTTGAAATCGCTGGCTCGAATCCCGCGGTAGACACAGCCGAATCCACCACCGCCAAGTTTATCGCCTTTCTGGTATTTTGCATCGAAGGCATCGCGGCTTTCAGTGTATTCAAGGCCTGTCGAAGGGAACGCGAATTGATTAGAAAAATAAAAACATTCTGCTTAAACTCCAAAATTATTACATCCAAAGCAAAAAACTGGGGTAATATTTCCCCCAAATTAATTGGGTGCAGTTCGAATCAACAAGAAAAAGATATTGCAAAAAATAAAGCACACTTACAAATGTCAAGATCCCGAGCGCTGACTTCGATGTAGCGAGCCGTTGCGCTGTACTTTTCGTTCTCAGGGCTTTCCGTCATTTTTTAAAATATTACGTTAAAAAACAGAACACGCAGCTTTAGAAGAGCGAACACGAGCAAATGTTCTCTGTAGTGCGTGCTTAGATTTATATTGTATTGTTTGACCTTGCCATTCTCACCAATAAGCTCGCGCACTGACTATTTGGCCATTCCTATTTTCTGTTGGCACACAAGACAGGCGTCCAATTGGTCCATTTAAGCCACACGTGCGCATCTTCCTCCACTCACACGCATGTTTCATGCTGGCGCATATGGAACAATTTGATTGGTTGTATGATTTGGATTACGTGTTTGTGGCCTCGCAGCCAAATTTAGGGTCATTGTTGAACTACGTAAAATGTATTATTTTAATCGGCAATTTATAGTATTTCAAAGTATTGAATAATGAATCCGATTTCTGTTGAAATAATTGCGCGCATTTAAATCTACTTTCTAGCAAATGAAAATGTCTGGCTGTTTCACCAATAGATAACTGAGTTATGATATCATCTGCTTTCCTACAGAGTGTCGGAAATACATTATAATTCACAGTATTTGTATTTATTTGTAATTGCAAAGGTTCTGAATTCGCTTACGAGTAAAACCCACTTCCAAATGCTTAAATCAGCGAATGCTATGCTCGATTAAAACTATTTCTTATTTGAAAGGTAGTCAACATTGCACTTTTCCTGCGTAGCATTACACCAGCCCCAACAGAGGGAAAAGCAATGGCAGCTGTATTGGCTAGCGCAATTTACGTAACCTTGGGCTCGGGTTGCGATTGGCTTGGATACCGGCAGAAATCGCGTTGGACTTCACTACCCCCTTTGCCGAGGACACCAGACCCCCAGTTCTGTTTCGTAACACAAATTTATTCAATAATTATTTTGGCTTGCTTTACCGACACGTAAAGCGATTAAAGTAGTAAATAAGTTATCGGCATATTGTGGTACTTGGGTGCGGTAACGTTGACTAAACATTCACCAATGAACAGGGAATCTTTAAATGAAAATATAATTTTTCACACAGCTACTTGAATTTAAATTTGTTCCACTCAAATAAATATACGTGCGACGTGACGTAGCGCTCACGAATGTCTGTTAATCTGAAATCTAGGGGGGCGAGTCCACGGTTATGGAGTCCGTATGTCGTTTTTTGGCCTTTCATTGTCATTTTTATTCCTTCGATCGTTATGGTCATTGAATAATAATAATAATGATCGTGAATATTTTAATAAGACGACAAGGACCGCAATTCTTGTTTGAAGAAACCGTCAACCATAATTTAGTCAGTCTACCCGTCGATAATGCCCAATTACACAACAGTGTACTGACCCGATGGTGTAGTGGTCAGCATTATCGCTATTTCGGTGAGAGACCCGGGCTCGAACCCTAATTCAGGCCCACTGGGGTGTAGCAGGGCACGCCACCTGTAAACATATTTCCGAGAAACGCCACGGCCAACCCCCATGAAGCCCTTTTTCATCCAGTAGGAGATATCCGCCACATTTGGAATTGGATTTGAATTACGCATCGGTATCAATCCTGCTAGATTTCCTATGGATCAATGAAATTAAGCCACCATTAACTACCTAGAGACTGCAAGAACAGCTCGTTTGACAGAAGCAACTGATAGTGCGTGGGACTTGGGCTCAAAAAATGAATCATGTGAATCTTCTAGCGGAAGGTTATTCCTCCGCTTGGGGGTTTTGTACGGCAAACTAATGTAAACGAACACGCTCCAGGCGTGTTGAATGGAGGGAGAGCTAGAGATTTGGGTTAAAAATAGAATGGGTGGTGACGCGATGATCCATTAGGCGTTACAGCACTATTTTGTGCTACTATATTCGGAAGTTGGATTGGTGGTATAATGTGCCATTAGCAGTGTGCGTAATTCGTGAAATTTTTGGAAAACATTAGTTGGTAGGACTCGTCCCTTTTCTACTCAAAACTACCCCAAACCCGTCCTGCACCAAGCGAACTGATGATCGCGATTAAAATGATAGAAATTAAAATAGCACCCCCCCCCATACTCGAAGTTATTTTTTTATGATGCCTTCGAAATGAACAAGACACACGACAACTGTTTTCCAAAAAAAAGCAATGGGTCTAGCCTACCCACCTATTCGACTGCTGGTCTAGACTCGTCATTGCGTGCTTGTTATTCCATCGTAGCGGGTCGTGCTGCATCATGACATCCAACGCGATTCGGGCTTCCGAAAATACCCAGAAGTCTCCATAGTTCGCGAGTCTTTTCCCCGCGGAATTGGTATCTTCTATGAAACCGATAATAATTACTATCTGATCCTTCATAGGATAACTCACACATCCCCGGCAATCTTCCTTTCCAGTCGAATTGATTTCAGCGAAATCCTCTCTTGCGTCAACGCAGGAGCGATAAGGCGTTTAGGGGTTGTAGGGACCCATTCTATTTTTACCAAATGTCTCTGAATCTCAAAAACATACACTCTCCCTGCATTCAGCGCGTCTGGAGCGTGCCGTACAAAATCCCCAAGCGGAGGAATAAACTTTTCTTGGGTTGGAGTCCTCCAGCTAGAAGAGAATCACATTGTTCCTTCTAGCAGTCTCTTGGCAGTAAATTGTGTCTGGAGTATACTGCGAATTTAACAAGTCTATGGGAAATCGAACAGGTTTGTCGCCGAAACGTAAACGGCATTATCGATAATTGCAAAGTCGCGTTACTTAAAACAATACAGTTTAATGAATTCAGGCAGAAAAATAATCCCACCGCTGACAGGCCTTTCGTGGACGATTTTACAACCATTCGATGTACCTCCACAATTTGATGCTAACACTACTTCTTCTACTACTAATACTACTTTGACTACCAAAATTAATAATATTTGTTTATACTGCTGTGTATTTAAGCGGCATGTGTTATTTTAGCGGGTTTGATATAAGCATCAGTGGTTTACTTATACTATCATGTACAAGCTTTAGATGTCTTAAAACTTAGGTGGTCTGCCACACGGTAACGTAAACGTGTTGTGTTCGTGTAGGGGAGGAGACACACTATATGGGTGAAAAGGTTGTGGAGAGGCGTGGCTATTTTTGCTCACACCACCTCCGAGATACACAAGTCAGGGTGTGGATTATTGCGATATCGATTTGTCCGTTTCGTCGATAGATGGCACACTCGCGACGCTGGTCTCGGATCAACGGCCACGCCCGCGTTCGAGGGCATATAATAATAATAATAATAATAAATAATTGCAGTGGCTTTATTGACGTCACGAGGACCAAAACTTTCAGCATAAAACACGACAGTATAACAAGTACTAAATATGACAATTGTCCTTTACTTCCTGCTTCACCTGCTCCGGTTAAACTAAATATCGGGACAAATAAGGAATGACCGAATTGCGATATGCTGCCGTTCTTGTGGGTATTGAACGGTATAGCCTACGCATTGATCGAAGAGATTTACACTGAGATAAACTTGAATAGAGGGGATGGGAGGGGTCTCTTAAAATACGAGCAGCATTGGTGAACAACTATTAATGTGTCGTTGAACGATGATTTTTTGAATGGAGAGCATAGGCAGTCCACTAGAAAACGAGATTATTTAAAAAGCCCACGAAGGGTTAAAAGGTCAGAACATTTAAGGCCGGGAGAAATTACTGGGGAAAAATATAAAATAAGGGGAATTATGCAGGCATGGACAAAGGTTTTTATACGGCTAGAGCTTAAACCAAGTCTCCTGAACAGGCGAACTAAGAAACAGAGGCGACGAAATTTAACTTAATCACGTTGCGGGGGGCTCGTGTGAATAAAATGAACGGGGGTTCGCTATCTCCTACGAACCTCTAATGGAGCTGGTGATAACGTCGGCGATGGCAGGAACCATCCTCTAGGTACATGACCTTGAACATTCGGTTGTCAATCTTTTGTAGGACTACGCCTCGGGACAATTTTTGTTTGACTCCTTTGAAGAAGATCACCTCGGCCATGGTAATACTATCTAGCTTGAACCGCACAACGCTCTTTGTTTGAAAAGCTTGCGTCGTCCTTCGCAACTGTAGTGGGAAAAACCCTTATTCCTGATTTTTGAAAGACTTGTGTCCAATTTATTTTATTGCATTTTTGAGCCAACCATGTGGACTCTGGAGGTGGTGACCTCTTGTATATTGAAAGAAGTCTTTCACCGACTTGGAGATGGCGTGGGTTCCGGTGTCCGTAACGTTGGTGATCGGATCGCCTTCGCGACAGAAGCTTTTGCGTAGTGCGACAATCGTAAAATCACAAATCGTTTTCGTGGCTAAGAACACTTCAGGCCTCTTCGAAGACGAATTGATAACCACCACTGCATAGTAGTTTTTAAGGGTGGTCGCTCACAAACGTCGCCAGTCGCTCGCCACGACTGTTAGGAGAGCGAACACGGGGCCCCGTTTGGGGCTCTAGATTTAGACTACCGAGGGCAGTTATGGCATTGGAAAGCGACGAGCTGATATATGTATTAATCTCGGAACACCGAACCGATTGGCTAGCCAGCGATTTAATCTTCTCGACTTCAAGATGTCCCGAATGAAGGTCGTCGGGGAATTGTTTTCGTAGATTTCGAAGAATGACAGTACGATCGTTCAAAGGCCCTATCCGTAATAGGTATCCAAACAAAAAAATACTGACGCGATTTTAAGATGAAATGGATTCATGCCCATGGAACCCGGTAATAGTCGAATTGATTTATTATCACCACTCCCCTTATCGTTTTGCTGTGGAATTTTTGGTTTAATTCAGCCGAATTATCGAGATTGGCTTTGGGCATTGAGTGACTGGTGTGATTAAATTATTCATAATTTTCCTTATTTGATTCAAAGGCATAACTTCGTAAAACGATATTTAACTGACGACGTCGATGCCCTGACCCATTATTGATCTTCAGCGTGCCGTTTTACCATATCGACGAAGTACAGAAGTTCCACTGCATATACACCATCGTACGGCTTTAAATAGTAGTTAAATTATTACTATAGTCTAAACGTTTTGAATGAAGTACTTATTGGTATCACTTTGACGGTTGCCGCTAGAATAGCACTCGCGACCAGTTCCACTTGCCCAAGAGGTCCGCTTCGGAATCGATGACGACGATGACGAATGTTCTTTGACTAACGAAGTGCTCCCAACAGACAAGGACAGCGGGATGGACCCAAGACGGCCGCCAGTCAAAAATGGGGAGCACATCGCCCTGGGGGATGAACCAAGTTTGGACCCCTCCAATTCTGCATCCCTCTGTTGACAAAGCGAATTTTATTGCTGCCGCTACAAGGATTCGTCCAGGTTATTTTCTTCATCTTCCCATCTGTTTTTTTAATCAGTTGGTAACCGTGTTTAAGACGTCAATACCAATTTGAATTTGGGTCCAGGACACCGATGAAATGGCTGAGGAAATATTCAATCCTGTCGGTGCAAGTACTGGGGATACACGTGTCGTTGAGATCGACTGGTCGCGCACAACTCTGGGATCCGTTTTCATAACGGATAAAACACCCGCCTGCCGATCCCTTATATGTTTCCGTTTTGTAACACATCACCGCCGAAATGTTTTGTCTACATGACTGCAAGCGGCATCTGCTTGTTAATTATCAACAAGGACGACGTCCATGCAGAATATGTAACTTCTCTAACTGTACTGGACTCAATATTCGTAGTTCACCGTTTTTGGCATCTGAGAGACAATTAATCACATAGCAAACAACCTTTACTGGTGCTTGTTACAGGTCACATAATTCCCTTCTTACATTTTGTGTTCTGTGAAGTTCAAACTGCCCTAATGTGGCCTGATACGATTAGACTCGGGTCAGGGTCTTTATATGTGGTTGAAGCTGAGAAATGAATGACAAACCGTGTGTCGGCAACAGGCGCTATCGTTGTTAGATTCTTCTTTTTTTCTGACGATTTGTGAGAAGTTTGTGAGTTTATTAAGCTCGCATTAAGCCAGCATCATTAACGACTATGGCCTTTAGGTTCACCAACAGACAGACGCTGACCTCCCAGCCCGCCTTAGCAACGGTTGTCCTGCATCTTGTACATCAAGATTAACCTTAAGTCAACATCGTGGCCTTACAGCAGCAACGACAGTTTCAAACTTGCTTTCTATGTGAAATTAAGAACGCAATTTCTGGACTCTTGAATCGCCCTCGTACATCGGTTGTTAATGGTTTAGTTGCTTTGACGCAAGGACAATCTATGGTTTTCATTAATTCCGAAATCTTCATCGTAAGATATGAATAAAATCGAGACCTTAAACAAGTATTCTACCCACGAAATAGCACCCACAAGTTGGGCAGTTAGGTCTAATTATAATTTAGATACACGTGCCTTAAACACGCCATCGACTAGGGATTTACCAATGGCCTAAAACGCGTAGTTACGGATTGGTAAAGGCGTTTAGCGAAAGGTCGCTTCTAACCAATTTACTATGATCTGAGTGGTCTGAGGATGTGAGTGCGCTGAGCACTTATCTTAAAGCTAGATGCAATTAGTATTCTTTTTTGTTCGGCATTTTGCGATGTTGTCAGTTTCGTTCTTTTTTTAGGGAAAACACCCTGGATGGTTTGTACTTTTGTGCGCGGGCATAATTGCAATGCGAGCCAATTGGTTAGTCGATGACCAGAGGGGTTTGCTTATCAAGCATCCTCACACACACACGCGCGCGCACACGTCCCAGAAACGGGGACGCTCTTAAGCGACCTCGTTTCTGCATCGCATACCCTTTTTATGTCGATAACCCCTGCGTGTACTTTCACGAAAATCGCTATAACATTATTAAAATAATCGTAGTCACTTCATTAAGGTCATTGAAGACAAATCATCAGCGTTAAAAGACGAGCGAGAAACGGTTCCCAAATAGCGGCTAAGATCGTGATCGTAACTGCAATTATTAATGATTGTATAGTAACTGTAATTGTATTATTCAGGTAACGGTGACCAAACCTTTCAGCATAAAAATTAACCGCACTTTATAGGAAAATCAAAGAGAGGACAAATAAAGAAAGACCGAATTGCGATATTTCGCCGTTTTTGTGGGTATTGGACGGTATTGCCTACGAATTGGTCGAAGAGACATAATAGATAAAGGAGAAGACGCACATTATATATCGGCAGTGAGTAGTGAACAACCAGTGAAATGGCTTTGAATAATGGTCTCAGGGATGGAGAACGGTTATTTTAAAATACGTTCGGAGACAGAATTTGGTGCCAGGGAAATAACGGCGAAACATTATCCAATAAGGGAAATTATACAGGTGTGGAAGAAGGTCTTGATAGGGTCTGATCTTATTCCGATTCTCCTGAGACGACGGCACTTACATAATCACCCCAAGATAACCGACCATTGAAAATAACACCTACAAATGTGGATGTTGGCGGAAATATGAAGAGAATTGATGGCCGGACGGTCAACAATTTCGCACTGGAGATGCATTTTGGAGCATTCAGCAGAAGAACATTATCTGAAGACCACCCGAGTACCTCCGTGACGAACTGTCCGAGGAGTTAGTAATTCCCATTTGGCGTTTCGCTTCCGAATCCTACGTGCAGGTTGTAGTGGAAAAAGTAATGCTGGAGCCAGCTTATCAGCCATCCCCAAGAGCCCAAATCAACACTGTCTCGTGTCATGTCGTCAAACGGTCATTGTAAGATTGTCAGCCAGTCCCAATGCTCCATACCCTTTCACACTTACGTACTGTCTAACGTACTTCTATTATCAACAACTATCGATGCACGAGTTTCGGATGGAAACAATTCCACATGACGTCCTTGTCAAACAGACACGCGACTACAGTCCTCGGCGTCTGTGGATAAATTAGAGTTTGATGACACATTCCAAATGACTCAGACTACGAGATTCGTAACTCTTTCTAGTGGAGTAAAAATTAAATATTTCTACCCGATTTGCGTCGAATAAAATCGTGAGGGTTTTGAAGTGTACGATTCGGTGTTCAGTGAATCTGCGCTGCGGATGACATATTTTAACCAAACTATAATGATAACTGATCTAACTGTCGTCTACTTCATAGAAGGGCTTTGACCCCACCAAACGTGATTCGAAATCGGACATTGAGGCCACTGAAAGGGTGAATAAAATCGGGGCGTTTGAAGACACGCGAAGCACTGTTTTTAATCAAAACGGTTGTTGTGTCCAAGGCATAGACTCAAATAGTGTGCGCCTGCTTTTGGCCGACCATAAATGCACACATAACGCTTTTGAATCCCTTGGTAAATGGTGTTTTTTTAAAGTCTGTCGGTGATTAACTCGTCTGGCAGTTTATGCCGGCGCGATGACCTCTCGGATGTCCGCAAAACCGAACTTAGGTTGACCTCGACAGCCGCGGTCCATTCGTTTAATCGTCTGTGGTTGTCGGCCCACCACCGGTCCATCAACGTGTGCATCGCACGATCAACGCATTCTCGGGGTAGAGATTGGCCTGGCGAGGTCATAATTTGAGGTCACGACATACGCATATCTTGGCGAATCTATCCATGACTCATTGGACAGATCGGCTGACACGCTTGGTCGACCCGAAATCATTAAATTCACCATCGATAATGCTGTGGTGTCCGCAAATTGACGCAATAAATGGCTTATGAAGACTTAGTCACCATGGCCTGGCTGTCAATAGCATCATCAACCCGCACATTTTCTTCGTAATTGATTACCACGTGGTTGATTGATTCTACGTATGTTCGCGCGCGTTTTGGATAGGGCCTTTCAATGGCCGCCATTTCCCGTTTGCCAAACTTTATATACTTCGTGGGTTAAATTGGCGTCTCTTGCCAATTTACCTCGATGTTACTTCTTTTATTCTTCTTAACTTATTCTGAATTTTCTACACATAATCGTGACGTCCTGTAACATTTTTGTTTATTCTAAATGTTAATGCTAATAATAAAGCGAATATTATTATTATTATTATTAAATGCTTCAATTTGATAGTTAGATGTTCAGGAATCACTGGTATCTGAGACGAATCTTGAAAAGGGACTCGTTTGATCAGCTCTCCAACGACGAGAGAAGCTGTCAACGACGTCGGCTGCAGTGGTTCGGCCACGTTCAACGCTGAGACAGAGCCAAAGCTCAAAACGGTCGTCTTTCGTAGCCTTTATGCACAGGCTGGCGCGACCTGAGTGACGGTGAACCAAAACTGTGGATTAGCTGCGTCAAAGCGGTCCTGGAGCGCTTGGGACTGCGTCGGTGGAAACAGAACTGCGTCCCCACCCGCCTTCCATAACCAAGTAAACGATCCGTCACGTCGATTAATCCTGCTCATCCTTGGGCAGGAGATATCCGCGCCAAAGAAGCAGAAGAAGAATTTGGTTTCTGTGAGTCAAAACTGCGTGACTGCTGGTCAGGGTACGGTTTATCGTTGAAGTACTGACGTCAAGTTGCGCTCACATTGCGTGAGTTAATTGCTCTCCTAGATGCGGGGGTGGCTTCGTCATTCCGGGAGTTATATAAATATCTAACTGTGAGAAATTGTTCGCGTTTGTGATCACACCTTCTGCTTTCTTGTCATTAAAGCCTGTAACAGGCGAAATGGGATGCCCAACACAACGCTACATTTACGAGAGCATTCCGATGTCCCATTGATCCGGATTATTCGTTGGAATTCTTTTAACCGATCACATACCTGTTTTTCTAGCGACAGTCGCTTGGACTTTACGATTTGATAGTATCTAATTATCAAGGAAAAATACCACCCTCTCGTTCACGTGACGTATCATGGGCAAGAAGTAATAATGGGATACTTAATCCCCCTGAGGAAACTTCAATTATTGTGTTTGTTTACGTAAAACCAGACAGGACACCTGATGGTGGTTAATGAAAAAAGATTCATTCAGAATAATTTAAATCCGCGCGACCGCACCTTTCTATCACGTGGGAACATATAATAATAATAATTGAAGTGGCTTTATTGAGGTCACGAGAACCAAAACTTTCAGCAGTAAAAATAGGCAATATGACAAGTATTAGATGTGAAAATTTTCTTTTAGTTCCTGTTTCACCTGCTCTGGTGATAATATAAATCGGGACAAATAGGGAATGACCGAATTGCGATATGCCGCTGTTCTTGTTGGTATTGAACGGTATAGTCTACGCATTGGTCGAAGAGATTTACATTCCGATAAACTGGGATAGAGGGGATGGGATGGGGTCACTTAAAATACGAGCAGCGATTAGTGAACAATTATTGAAGTGGCGTTGAACGATGATTTCTTGAATAGAGAGAATAGGCAGACCACTAGAAAACGAGATTATTTTAAAAAGTCTATTAAGGGTTGAAAAGTCAGAACATTTAAGGCCGGGGAAAATTATTGGAGAACAATATACAATGAGGGGAATTATACAGGCATGGACGAATTTTTTTATGTGGCTAGAGCTTAAGCCAAGTCTCCTGAACCGAAGAACAAGGAAGCAAAGGCGACGGCATTTACCAAAGACGGCATCCACATGATAACTCCATGATAACCGACTGTTAAAAATAACGCCGAGGAATTTAGATTTTGAGCTCGAAGCGAAATTATGGAGTGAAGGGATTTCGGGAGTGTCAACATTGGCTGTCAGGGCAAATGTAATATGAATGCATTTTGATGCATTCAGCAAAAGACCATTCTCCGAAGACCACTCGAGTACCTCAGTGACTGCCTGCCCGAGCTGTTGAGAATCACCATCCGTCTTGCATGCATGGCATAAGGTCAAGTCATCCGCGTATTTTATAAGTGTCACGTCGTTAGGGGACCGAAGGCTCGACGTGTAATAGTTGAAAAGGAAGGGAGAGAGCACTGCGCCTTGTAGTACACCGCAGTTATTTGACAAGGAGGTGGAGGCTTCATTTCCCACTCTAACATGTTGACGTCGATTGGAAAAATAGTTTTGAAGCCAATTAATCAACCATCCTTCAACTCCATCTTCACATAGTTGAGAAAGGATATGTAGTCTTTGTTTTACTGCGTCATTTCAATGCGCGCCGAAGACGTTTTCTATATTTTCCAATGAACACTGCTTCTAATCCCTTTATATTGTGATTTTTTTCATTTATTTGTCCCTGAAACCAGCCTTTTCCATTTGAAGTCAAATTTGGCGACCACACCGTTGTTACGGCTTCCCGAAACACAAAGCCGTACATGTTTACAAAACGACGTTCTAGAGATTCCAATCCATACAATCCATGCTGATCTGTTGGATCCAATCAACGTGGATGTTAAATCACGTTGTGCATATTAATAATTATAATAATATTATTATAATCACGAGCAACTAAACTTGAAGCATTAAAATTTACAAAAAAATGATACAGTAAGTAGCGATTTTATGTGGAACTGGAGATATTCATTTGCAGCCAAATCATCCCTTTTTTCGACAGCCTTCTCTTCCATTTTTGAAATTTTGTGATACATCATTTTCTGACGACGCTGAAAATTTCAAATAAGTCAACAACTAAGGCAACTTAAAGCCCCGAAGCATATAAAGTGTAGCCAACACGTAATGGCAACCATTGCAGGGTCCTATCTATAACACATGCCAAAACAATGTTTATCTGCATACATGGTCAACAGGGTGACCAATCATTACAGTTTAGCAATAACAGATTTTCATTGTTGCATTCCTTGTGACGAAAAGAAGATTTCATGCGATTGTCGGAAACGATGACGCCAATCGTTAAACAAAGACTGCGTTCCAATACAGCATGAAGGTCGAGCGCTGATACCCCGAAAATTAGGGTCGTCATATTGTAGAACCTGTTCAGGCTGATTCATTAATGGTATACAAAATCGGTTGACTAATCACTAATGATACGCGAAATTGATGTAATGAATGAGAAATTCAGTCCAAAAATGCAGCTACGGGAGATTCTGCATAAAGTTTAGCTGCACACTCGCATACACATGCACGCCGATGACGACGACACTCTAAGTTTATGGCATTCAGGGTGTGTGAGGGGTGTCGGCGAGGAGTAACAACCCTGGACGTCGGGTGTGTCATGTTCCAGGGAGTCCCTGTCCATGGTCTCCAAGTAGCTGCTTTGGCAGCGGTCACACCTCAGGAAACCGCTTAGCTCTGAAGTAAATCTCCCGGTGAAAACGCGAAGGAAAACACCGGCAGATTGTGCGAATGAGAAGGTGCATGGGGTTCCAGTGAGGATTCGTAGCTCTGGTTATTCCACTCTCGCGTTAATCTCCCATTGGACAGCCTGCTAGACCAGGCGCGGATAGTTCGGTAGGCTAAAATGAAATCTGTCAGCGAATCTGTTTTACCGCGGTTCGGTAACGCGCCAGCTGTTAATCGCCCACCAGGTATGATTCACACCACTTACCTTATATCCCATGACCTCATAGACTTGACCTACTAGGCAGATCTCGCGAGACACCGTTGTCCACGCGCAAACAGCTCTGTCGACACGGACGGGCGGCGACGGAGAAATCGGTTTTACCCACCAGAATCCAAAGGATCCCACGTGAAAGCGAATGAGGTAAACTTTCACCGCCCTAATGTCCCCATAAGCTCACGTTCATTAACCCCCGATTGTGACCTTTTGGCCTGACGGAGAATATACAAACGTGTGCCATAAAATGAACATTCAACTGCAAAGCATTTAAGGACATACGCTTGTGTTATATACCACTTTAAATCATAATAATAATGGTTATCGAGGAACAAATCCGTCCGCATTATAAAAATAAAATAAAATTCAATAATAGACTGTAAAATTGTCTCTTTTTATAAAAATAAAAATCGGGATAGATAAGGAATTACCTAGTTGCGATGTGCTATGGTTCTTGTGAGAATTAAACAGTACATCCTTTGAATTGGCCGAAGAGATTTGCATGGAGGAATACACGAAAACGTGGGATCCTGGGATCATTTGGTATACGGCAAGAAAGGGCGAAAGAATTCGGGAAATCCCAGGAAAGACCAGTTTCTCTCATGCAGAGCATTGTGATCATCTAGGAAGCGAGATTATTCTAATATGGCAACGGAGAGTTATAAGGTAAGAGCATTTGGGTGCAGGGAAAATAACAGGAGGGCGTGGACGAAGTTCTTGAGTTCAATTACAATTCTGTCAATTTAAATAAATCCAATACTTATGGATCTACTTTTGGCTGTTGTACGCCCTGTGAATTGTACTGGCGAGTTTTATAAAATGTGTATCATCTAAGAGTAGTCTTCACTATCGAATTTGCTTAGTTTTGTCCACCATAAAGCAAACGCGTTTGAACTCAAGCCGTATCAAGGCCATAGTGGAACCCTTATCGTTCACCTCATAGTATATCGCTCGTCGGTGTTTTTCTTTAACGCAAACGTACTGGCCGTTTCATTCTCCAAAGGCTTTTTAGAATAATCTCGTTTTCTAGTCGATTGAAATGCACTCCAGGAGAGACGGGAGTCGGGATTAACGGGATTTCTCGAATTCTACCCTCCTTTTACGTAACCCCCTGGTCGTGTCTCTCTCTATGCGAATCTCGTTTGTCAATTCGAAGGTTATACCGTCAAATACCTACAAGAACGGCCTGAACTCACGATGCAAGAGATTACCGTTCAACGACACTTAACTAGTAGTACACTCTTCGATGCTCGTATATTAGATGACCCCTACAATCTACTCTATTCAAGTTGATCTAAATGAAAGCTCCTTCAACCAATGCGTAGACAATACCGTTCAATAACCACAAGAACGGCGCCATATTGCGATTCGGTATTCCGATTTTTAGTTTCGCCCGAACAGATGAAGCAGGACATATAAAACAGTTTTCGTTTATAGCATTATTAATTATTTTGTTTTACTGCAGTGAAAGTTGTGGTCCTGGTGACCTCAATAAAACACTTACCATTATTATAATTATTGTTCTTTCTTTCGTGCGACGAAGTGAGACAATTACGTCTCGTGGGGCTTCTTGCAACGATTTAATAATCGTTTTAATCGAGATTTGCCATTTAGATTGCTTATTGTTCGCAGTTGGCAAATTATTGCTGGGTCGAAAACGAAGTCCCGTTTGATTAACTTCGGCCAACCTAGGGTTCACTAAAACAAACAATCGATAACGATTTGCATCTTCATATACATATATCGATGCATCTAATCTGTTTGTAATAATTCCACTGCCCGGGAATGACAGAAGCGAACCCTCCAATTGGAAGACGAGGAGTATTGCTTCCCAGTAGATATATACATAGAATAACAAACAGACTGATTTTAACAATACATAAAAAATTCTGCTTTTGTTCAAAAAGTTCGGGAAAGTGATACAACCTAGAGAGGAGTTTTCAATGTTTTGCGGCTTCTAAGAGTTAGGGATATTTAAGAATAAGTATGTTATAAGGACGAGCTAGACTTGCCAGAAAGTCACATAAAATCCCAAATATATTTGCTTACATTGGTTACCCAAGCACTAGTGGCACTGGCATCACAACGAACGAATAACGATTTCGGCTGGCCCAGTACTAAAATGCATAAATGGACAGAGCAGCCCCGCCCAGGCATAAAGCGACGCAGTTTCACTTCATGCGATGGTTGGCAGCGGTCCAAATGCCTGTCTCATAAAACTAAATATGCTCATGAATAGGCTGCACGTCTAGTGGCCGTAAAATATAGGCAGAAATTGGAACTGGGTTTTCAGCGCCTCTACCATGCACCATGGCTGTAATCCATAATTATTGTTGGTTACCCTTAGATTTTCACACTTTTTCTTGATATAGCTCGATGTTTAACTGAGTCACTTTCAATACATAACGTGAATAACGCCCATCTCGACTCATAATACGTTAAGTGTTTGTGACTGACTGATATACACATCTCACCGAACACCCGTCCATAATTTGTTTTTTATCAACGCTTCAACTGTTCCTAAGGACTAGCCGTTTAAAAACCGGTTGGGCACGATACGCAATATTTGCCAACGCATGTCTTACCCTTCTGTGAGTTTGGCGAGAGCGATTACACCTTTGCACATTTGGAAGGATCGTGTAAAGCGCGAATACTGCTCATCTGAGACGTGGGTTGGTTCTAGCAAGAAAACAAATATGGATGGAGCCATGCATTTGCTCTTCTTGCAAATTTAACTCGTTTTTATTGATTCTATTAATGCTGACAGTCTTGGTCCTCGTGGCTTTAAAAAGCACAGAACAGTATTATTATTATTATGAAGAGCCGATTAAGACCACGAAAAAGATATAAATTCCCTTCTTGCTCAGGAAACGTTTAAATTGGCTGCGAAAATCATATATAACGGCCAAATTCTCGGTAATAAAAAAACGGATTTTATGCTATACCGATATGCTTTGCGAGACGTAACGGGCGTCGGCATTTGTAGACAAATTTTTAACATTTTTTTAAACATAAAATTTATAAATACTGCAAAACAGTGAGATTTACGAAAACAATTAATTCGTGTGGATCAAATTGCTATTGGCGCTTCGTGGATTGTTCGACATTTATTGGATGATAGATTCTGTAGAAAACCAAATCTAATCTCAGAGGAGTGACTGAAAGATCGGTCCTTGGATGGAGAGCATAGATTTGGGATTGGGATAAACTTAGATTTATTCTATTCTGCATACCGAAGTGTAAAAGTGTTTAAAAAACGGACGCTATCATTGATGTTGAACGGAAAAATTTAGTTTGAGACCGTAGTTGGAAAACAATATTTTGCCATTGGTATGGAATGAATCGAAGCTAAACCTGATTGGTTTTGGATGCAAAAATACCTATGGATATATATATATATTGTCTTGGAATGTTCATATGAAATTTCATAGGTGGCACTACTCATTTTTGATCATGCCCTTCACTTTATTGGGTCCGCAGGTGTAAAAAGGTTCAGTGTTAGGGGAGGCTTGGGAGAGACATAGAATAGTGGCCTATTGGCGTCGCAGGTATCATCCTTGCTTTGTTCGTGAGTGACCCGGCTCAGGTCACCAAACATAAGCCGGGCACAGCGGAATTCGCGTGTTGTCAAGCGAGCTGGGTTCGGCGAAAGATTGAAACTGTGAAGCAAATAAATTTTAACTGTTCGAAACAAAACAAATGATATTCTTAAATATGGGATCGCCAACTCGGAAGCTTGGAAAACTGAGCAACACGCCTTCGGAATCTCGCTTTTGTGCGAGAGGATGAACCGGCTGCACGTAGGTCGCGATTTGTGGCGGCGATTGGAGGCTGGGTCAGAGTTGGAGCAGGTTCCGTTGCAGTTCCGGCGACCACTCAGCAATCCGGCATGGCGACGGCGAAATAAATCGGTCTAAAAGCTCCGTGTCATGCGTTTTCTTCGATCTGCCAAACCTGGCACTCCAGAGGAAGCCCGCATGCCCTAAAACAGGCTGAAGGCGATTGAAAGCAATTACAGCGCGTGTGGACACGTCATCTGTGTATTTGGCATGCGGTAGATAGGCATCTCCGAAATTGGTTCAACTCAAAGTTCTCCTGTTCTCATCACTAGCAGAAAAGTGTTGGCAATCATTGCCTTTTGGCACGATTTCAGTGACTCATAACTGGTGACGTAGATGTGCATAGAGGTGTATGAAATGGCGAGTTGAAACAGGCATCGAACCCAAAATCGTATCAGCCAAAACGGCAATATTTGGCATTCAGTTATGTTTGCTCGCGATTTTCATTTATATCTGCCATATCTATTTTTTTGGGTAAGGACTTACCGAGAGTCTGGGGCCAAATCGACGCGGATTTTGCTCGGATTACCTAAAACTTATTCCTCTTCATAGCCAACCGAATTACTCCTTCTGTAAACATTATGAAATATCTGGCTGCGCAATCGGGCAACTTGACACCCACAATATTTGTTTCCACGAGGCCAACACCCTACATCGACGACCCCACACACGATAATGCATTGGAAAATAATTTCTTAATTATCAGGTACATATCGTAGCACACTTTATGGTGTGAATCCGTTTCAAAGTAAGCATATCTTTACATACGCCCACCCACAAACTGAAATGTTTACCGTAAAAAACCCAGAAACGCCCACGTTAAAAACATTCTATTCTCACTGGGAGATTAAAGCCAACGGTATTCATTTTACTCCCCACTTGATGACCACACAATGATCACCATGGCAACGTCCGCGATTTTATATGCGCTAGGATGTTGTTGAAGAATATAAGTAGCATTTATCAGGTCACACTTAAAAAACCTCCACATCAACTGAAAAAGGTTTACACACAAATTTAATTCAACTTTAATAACCAGGTTCGTGGATAATTATTTGGGAATGAGCACGTTCTGTGCATTTCCGAATGTGACAATTTACAAGACGGAAAGAAAACTTGTGAATTCCAAAGTTAAATGGCTGGCCGGGCGCTTGAAGGTTATCAAGTTATGTATTGGGTTATTTAGAGTAGTGACATTTATCGGCAAGTTAAACCAGAATGTCGGGGATAACTTGCATGGAGGGAAGATATCACTCTTTGCACGGGTGTCAGATAATTAGAACGAATCTGATTAATGCTGAGGTACATGAGCACGAGAGTTCGATCTTTGTTTGAAATACTTTAAGGTTTAATTTGAGTTACTTCATGTTGTTGTGGTGCTGTAAATAAATTCTGGCGTCGAGCCCAACTGAAAAACTCTCCGCGATTTTATATTTCTGCAATCCAACCTGCAATTGATTTCACATTCGGAGACATTTCGAGGATAACATGGCCAGATTGAACTTCTACTGCGATCAAAGGAGCTATAAATAGGCAAAACAGTCCGTCTGCACAGATGATTTCCGATCATCGAATCCTGTCGAAAATTCCGAACCGTAACCAACTAAAAAAGTAAGGTCCTAGCAATTTAATTGCCAGCTTTCTTAATTATACCGCCAAAGTATTCCAACGATTTCAATTGTTGAAAAGATCTTCGAATAACCCGTTTTTTGACATCGAAATCGAATTAAATTTAACCACAATGGCAGTAGAAAAATATTCGATACGATTATCAGGAGCGCATCCAAATACCGATGTGCTAAAATTGCGACATCCATCGTACAAAGGATACTACATTTTCACTCATCGAACTACAATTAATCGAAATATTTGCCGTATCTACAGTTCCGCTCATCGGAATAACGAATTTCGCAACTTTGCGTTCACCTACGATAAGATAGTCGGTAAATTGATCCAATTAGTTTGTAAATCAGTTATTTTAATCACGAGAAAACCACTGCCGTACAGATTTCACAAATCAGTTTGCCGCGAACCATCGTAAACAATATGTGATGCTTAATTACATTTTTCTAACGTTAACTCTCCCTGTGTCCCACGCAATCTTCGACAAGATCGTCGACGCAATGATTGCAAACATTCACGAAGATTCCGGGTCTCAGGATAGAGGCAGGGATGCATGATAGTTGTCCAAGACTCCCATTTGAGTATACTACTCAATAGAATATACAAGAGGCATCCTTGCAGGCAGGAGACGTATTGAACGCTTCCAGAGTTTCCTTCGAACTGCAAGCGCCTTTGAATCCTCCTCCAATTTCTCTCCTCTGGGTCTGTGGTTCGACTCCCCGAAGTGGCCCAACTTTAATAATGGAGGCATCTTGGGTCGGAGTTAAATGCAGTGTTGAAACAAGAATACCCTGCCGTTATCCGTTTTTCCCGTCGTCTTATAACCGCCGACAAATAGTATTCCCAAACTTGTCCAGAATGTGGACTTCCTAGCTCGTTGCAGTCGCATGAAACCGGCCGGCGAAATATCCAGCTCAAATGTTCTCCTCGACCCAGCAGAATTATAGAAGCGAATGTGTCAATTAGGAAATATTTCTCCCGGTGAATCAAGACTGCAAGACGCGGCTGCACTTTAAAAAGCAAGCAATTCTTTTCCTCACTTCAACAAACACAGAAAATCCCTCTCCATCAGCCCTTGCGAAGTCTTATCGTTGACCAATCGGATCATCATTTCTCCTAATCCACGGAAACAAGATCTTCATTAACTCCATTCGGGACATCTTGGGGTCGAAAAAGGAAATTACTGGCTAAGCAAACAGTTTGGACGTCGGTTCTCAATTCAGCAACCCTCAGCAGAATTCGAAGTCTCAAACCCAAACTCGACGCTCTCCTACCAACCGTATTAGAGAGTGCATGCCAACTATTATGAACCCCCCTTGAACAAATACGATTGGTTATCTATTTAGATTTTAAGCGACCGGAAGTGCCCTTAACCACGAAAGTGAATGGTGAATTAACCATTTTTGCACCTTGCAAGAGCTTCAGTCGCGAGCGTGGACAACGAAACTGACGTCATTCAAGAGATGGTAAGATAAGGTGACTGATAGGAAGACGCCAATTTTGTGCAGCACCAAACACTGATCAAAACAGTGGGGGCGGTAAAACTGTCATTTGGAAGCGATGTATTGCTAATCTGTTTATTGAAAATTAACGTTTTCGTCTTTCACTTTTGCTATGAGTTCCGGAAATTAAAAACATAAAACAGTTATTTTAGAGGTATTGAATTAGTCCGATGGGCTCCAAGATCCAGTTTCAGTTAAAACAAAAGTTTATTCACAATATCAAAGTTCAAGGAAGGCAAATAAGTGGCAAGATCTCAAACAGCGTCCACACACGAGCGTAAGAAGGAGAGACAAACAATATACTAAATATTGACTGGTTGATTTTGAATAATTGTAATAATAATAATAATAATAATGATAAAAGACTAAAGCCCAACCCAACACTCGCCTTTGTTGGGTTGCGTTAAAGAACACTATTTATGGTGCACTGCCTTCGTGCGAATGTAGTACGTCTATTAATAGCCGATTTGCACACCACACTGCAATTTATGTGTTTACTGAACAATCGAGTGAGCGATGGTGAACTATGACCATGCCAAATTGTATTGGGACACGCACCTACAAATGACATCCGTCTAGATTCAGGCTGAGGAATCGTTACAAATATCGATCATGTAATGTTCTATGCGTATTTAAGAATATGCGCTCATTTTCCATTAATGGAACACAATTATGGCTCTGTTACGGTCGAATGAAGTGGATGTTATCCGTCTTACGGCGAAGCACATTCGTTTCACTGAGTATCAATTAATTTCCAAATAAATGGGCTCGCTTCCTCATTTCGGGTTCTGATAGGCTATGGGAGCAAAACAGAAAACAAAAAATTCCAAAGAAGCTTCATTTTCTGTTTGATTAGACTAGAAATATGACTCAACTGCTATTCGTAGGCATTTTTTAGTATAACTTAAAATTTGCGACTTAACTGGCCTGTCAAGCTGTCGTGGTGGATTTGCGAGCGCCCATTTAAGGATTTAGCGCCTAATTATTTTAAATTTGGGCCCGGGAGATGTGCATTAAACACCTGAGTATCCTTGAGATAGAACGTCTTGTTGTGGTGAAAGATTATACGTTTTTTTCTCAGAAACCGAAACAATCTGATATCCCTGTAAAGGTTTTCTGGTGATATTTCACTCTCATAGAACAACAACCTGAGCTGGTCCAGTGTTCTTCCAAGAACTGACTGCTACTGAGTGCATCAAAATGCGTCTCCATCACGTTTTCGCTGAGGCCAGATGTTCCTACAGGGTCAATTAGCTCACTCTGTCGACATCAAAATTCCTGCGCGTTATTTTCACAAGTCGGTTAAGTCGAATCCGTCTCTGTTTCCTAATTCGCAGTTTCAGACGACCTGGTGTCTCGTGAATGTCTGTTTTATTTCGTGAAGTTTTGGCAACCCATAGGGCTTTTAAATCAATCTACTAATTAGCAGATTATCCTAAACACCACAGCTCGCCGATGTTTCACGCCTCTCGAATATTCGGCGACCCATCACATCACCTTTATTCTAGCTTGTCTCTATTTAAATCTCTTCAGCCGTTTAATTCCCACAAAGACGGCTGTGAATATCTCAATTCGGTCATTCTCCATTTGTCTCGATTTTTAGTTTCACTTGGAACTCTGAGCGGCTTTTCGCGCGCTCGAACACTATTTAGACTTTGGGGGTTCAATTGACTTTTCTTGCCAATTGACCTTGTTATTTCGAATCACCACTTCCTGTACACTTTAATACTGAATTCTCTGGATGGCCAACTTCGACTCGTGGATTCTCATAGAAGTCACGCGCTCCAGTGGATTAAATAGAGGCTTGGCGTCGTCTATGTTGGGCGCGTGGGCGGTTGTTAAACACGGCATTCACGTGATGAAGTCCAACACGCGCAATCAGGCAGGGTAATTTTAGTAACCGTGTGTCGGCCAACTGCATTGTCATTCGTCTTTGCGTTGACCCTCCACCCCCGACGTGCCATTTTGTTCTTTACGAAGTTCCTGTCGTTCTGTCGGGCTGGCAACCGTGAAGAGGAACAGTGCCGACAACAACTGCCTCAGAGGCCTTATTGGAGCCACGAGGATATGACGTGAATTTTCACCCATTCCCGAAAGAGGAAGGGGGTATATCAGCCAGAAATGCGGAACGGTTCATTTTGGCAATGCTACGGGTGATACGAAGGCTGATTTGGTGGACGTCGACCTTCCGGAAACTCCTGTTGGGCGAAACGACCGAAATTCAGATTACATTTCTGTTAATATAATCCAGGAATTGTGGGGTCTATTTGAATGGAAAAGTATGGCCGATCTAAGAGGTGCTACTGATTGTTTATTTATTTAAACGAATCCAAAACAACATAGGTAGCAACTAATTGAAAGATGGTTCATTGTTCCCAATTTACACGAACATACCCGCAGTCATCTGTGCAGATCTTACTACGGGATTTCCTTATCCAATCCCATGCTCTGACGCCGTTCTACTTCTGTATGACTTTATGATGGTTCAAGTTGCTTCCGATTACGGGTTTAAACTCAGCAATTAAACTAATATACGGCTTTTCTCGTGACAATATTGCAGAACAAAGGGCACTATAATGATTATGACAAATAAGGAAAGACATAACAGCGATTTGTCACCGTTCTTGTGGATATTGGACGTTATTGCCAACACATTGGTCGAAGAGATTTGTATTTAGACAAACCTGAATAGAGAGGATGGGAGGTGTCATCTAATATACGAGTAAAACGGCGCTGGATGCTGGTCTCATGGGTGGAGAGCATAGGTAGGTCGCTAGAAATGTGGATTATTTTAAAAAGCCTACAGAGGGTTACAGATTAAGAACGCGCGAGTTTATCCCCGCGAGTGAGAAAGGTCATTCGAATTTACAAGCCCGGCGATTTTATCCCACCCCAGAAGCAAGCCAGTTGAATGATGTCGTGCTCCACAGCTGCTGCGCTGCCAGAGACTTCCAACGTGTAATTGTCTCGCCCACCCCTTTAAATCCAAACTCCCCACTTAAATACGCAGAAACTGTACACATTAATTAGTGCATAGCGTCGCCTGTACGCTTCCGGTTGCAATGCGACCACTTCAAACCCCTCGACCACCCCCCCCCCACCAGCCAAGTTATGGCCCACCGATTTCTTCAACGCCAATTCCAGAATCAAGAAGCCTAGGCTAAAAGACAGACGCGTGTTAAACGGTTTAACGAGACATTATTCCATTCATCGCGTCGTGTGATTAGTCTCGTTGGTATTTAAGTTACATTTTACTTTGACATCAGACAGAAATCAGTATAGTCCTGGCGTTCCAGTCACAGTGTGCTTAGCCAAGGTGTCAGAAGAAAAGGTAAACAGGATGTAGAGGAGTGCAACTGCAGTCCGGCGAATCGGAGGCTGTCGGGTGATGGCGACATTCGGCTGCTCCATCATCCTGTAGCAGCGAGTGACAGCCTCTCTACTGTTGTATGATGCTGGAGCCACAGCCGCATCTTTGGTGACACTGTGACCGGTGCCTGGAAACGATTCCCAAGAGTCTTCACGAAGACGCCTTAATCCCTAGCTGGAGATTAAAACAACAGTTCGGTCGCCTATTGGTTGCCAGGCGGTAGGTAAAAAGCGACCGTTTTCCAGGACAAAGCGATCGCCCAACTAAGTCCGCGGGAACCATACAGCTGGTGGGGGATTCTGGAAGATTATACGTAGAAACAGAGGATGTTGTAGCAAGGTCATCGTCCGTTTTTCGGTTTCTAAGATCCATGATTTGTGAAAATAAACGGGGTAAATCGACATCAAATACGAAAAACAAAACCTCGACTATCATGCTTACGTGAAACAGGGTACAGTATACGCGTTGGTGCACGACAACTACTTTTGTGATAAGGGTTTATAAACTTTGACTCATTCACGACATGCTGCCTAATTAAGAGTGGTTAAGGCTCATTGCATGTATCAACCGAACTGGCGAACCCACAACATCAGGCAGGTGTGCCTGGTTGGGGCATCTGCTATCCACAGGAAAGTCAATGAAGTCCTCGTGGGAGATCAATCAGCCCGATAGGCAGTCGGTCACTTTTTTCTGCTCCCGTCTCTTCCTTCTAGAGCAGGGTGTTCCGGCTTCTTCGTGGGTGGCGTTTCCATGGAGAATCTTCGGAATATTGCATGGCTGGCAGCGTCCCCTGCAGTGCCACTCAAAGAGGACGTCGAATTGGACGCTGCGGCGTCATTCATCACTTGACCAACAATCCAGTGTTGACTCGTGCAACTGGGCGGACTATTAAATCCCGCGGTTTCCGCCACCCGGAAGCCTTCACACCGCTAAATCCGGCCTGGACGTTTGATGTCCCCGGGACGACACCTATGTGCTGTAGTCCCACGCTCCATCACCCAAATGCCAATTACCGCGACATCAAAGAAGCCATCTACTCACCCAGAAGGAGATCGCCGCACACGAGACAACTACCCGGTGGACGCCACCTCCAAGTCTCTGACGACGATTGAATTCCAGACGATGAAGCAACCTCCTCCTCCTCCTCCTCCTCCTCCTCCTCCACAACTCGGAAGCCTGCGAGTCGTTATATTATAATCGAAAGCCTCTTAGCCCGATAGTCGTATGCGCCAGTCCACGCTTGGACGTCAAGTTGAAAACGATTCCTCCGTTCATTTTTTTTTTTTAATAATGGTATTCGCTTTATTAAGGTCACGAGGACCAGAACTTTCAGCATTAAATGTTACAACAGACAAAAATGATATAAGAAGTTGCGATTGTACATAGCAGGTGTGAAATAATTGAACAAGAATGAACGAAATAAAAACGAGGTAAATTTGCAAGAAAGGCAAATTAAACCCTTGAAGTGTACAAAGTTTGGCAAACGCGTAATGGCGGCCATTGAAAGGCCTTTTCCATTGATTGAAAATTGATGCGAACATACTTCACTAAAATGGTCCGGTCGGATAACTGTCGGATAGAGATCGATAAAATGACGAATCAGTGAAAACGAATATAAAATTACATTGAACGGTTGTCAATAAGAAAAATATCCATAAAATACGACCTGCATGTTTGATTGCGTGCAAATAAAGACATTGGTAATCGCAATCCTATTATGCGATCAATTAAGACAACATAGTAATTTCTCGGGGCTTTAGACCAGGAGATGCTTTAAAAGGTTTGCTGAACGACCACTAAATCCTCATCGATACAATAACTGTTCTTATTTTTAATGTTCTGTGTGTTTTTTTTATTATTTACGGTTTTTTTTATGAAGCACACGTATCGCCAAAGGCATCGTTTAAAGAACCTGATGGCATCGGAGTTTTTGTGGACTTAATCACCTAGGGTCGGTTAGGTATCTGGCATTATGTTCACGAAATCTTCGTCTTATTCGTGTGAGGTTAGAAAAACGAGAAAAACAAAACCTTGCGCACACAAAATGCCAAGAGAAATCCCTTGCTAAGAAAGAACCCCTCTGTGGCCACAACCGCATAATTGGGACATTTAAGACTAGACAGACCAGCCGGGGTGAATTGGGTGTCAGGGAGGAGTAGCGCTTCTGGTGGAGTTGTCTGTCGCGCCTCAGGTTAACTGCCGACACTCGCCTCGCTAAATAGTCTAATGGGCTGGTCAAACCTCGTGCGCTGGCGGTTGCCTTAATCAGTAAATCTGCCGTCGTGAACGCGAAGGATCTCAGTACCGGGATCCAAAAGGCCAGAAAGGCGATACCAATTCCATCGGACGGATCTCTGCTGCATTGCGGGACGAAGTCGGCTTTGTAAAGGCTAGAGTTGCCCCTGGAACAAAACCGGGTGGCGGTTGGGCCGACACTATTCCCGAGAGACCTCGCGAACTCGTCTCTTTTATCGGCATCCTTTTGTCAGATACAACGCCTACGTCGACAAACAACCCGAAAACAGGGCCTCCGGATCTGTATTTAGGATCGCAAGGTAGCATGAGTCAGAATTACAAAGCCAATTACATATATTCTGTTTATTTTGGCCGCGGATTATGAATGGAGCCTTTAGATGACGCGTTTGCCGAACTTTATAAACTTCGAGAGTTTAATTTACCTTTCTTGTAAATTTAACTCGTTTATTCGTGCAAACTTATTGTGCATTTTCGATGTATGATGGCCACTGCCTGTAGCAACCTTTTGCTGTAACTTGTAATGCCGAATTTTTTGGTCCTCTTGACGTTAATAAAGTGAATACCATCATTTAAAAACGAGACATATGCCGCCCAATTGTGGTGTGTTGACGACTAGATGAACTTAGACGGTCGTGTTTTTTTTCCGGAGATTATTCTTATTCTTCGTGGTTTATAAACAGCAACAACTACAACAACACCAAAATAGCATTAGTACACCGAGACACAATCTTTTTTTAGTGTGCCGGCGAAAATATGCATTTCTAGGTTGTATTCTGTTTTGTTAATTTACTATTTGGGAATCTGCTTTCTAAATAAAGACGCCTCTCTTGCCAGATTGAAGGCCCCATTGGCAATTTCGCCGTATTTTTAACTGATGTAAACTGAAATAGATAAAAATACCTCCACTGCGGAGGCAGTCACGTGGACTTAGGAGAATGGACTTCTGCTGAACGCATAAAAATGACTTCCCATCACGTTTTCCGAGATCAGATGGTACCACTCCGGCGAGCTCAAAATCGAAATTCCTCGGCGTTATTTTTAACAGTCGGCTATCACGGAGTGATCATATGGATGCCGTCTTCGGTAAATGTTGTCGCCTCTGTTTCTTAGTTCGCCGGTTCAGGAGAATTGGAATAAGATCCGACTGTATCAAGACCTTCTTCCACGCCTGTATAATTTCCTTATTGGATAATGTTTCGCAATCCGGTCTGTCTTCATTTTTCCTCACTTTCGTTTTGCATATATAGTATTGTTTATACTGAAACGTTCGGTCGTCGTGACTTTAATAAAACAATTAGAGTGATTTGATAATTATTGTTAATCCCCAAAGTAAATATCACAAAATTCGCCGCTATTTAAGAGCGGAATTCTCGCTCATTTTGAAAGCTAATCGATTTTGTCATGAATAACCTTAATGAAGCGATCACCATTATTTTAATTATGTCATATCGATTTTCATGCAAGTACACGCAACTTCACCAGATGTACAATCTTCGCTGATCCTAATATAAATCTCTTCGACCAATGCGTAGACAATACCGTTCAATACCTACAAGAACGACGGCATATAGCAATGCGGCCATTCATTCCTAACCACAAACAGATTAGGCTGCCTCCGTTAATTTTATTAAACGCTCCTATTTGCATCAAATTGCCTAACAACCGGTTACCGTTTTCCGGTAACTAAGACGACGCCGTGAAGCAGGAAACGCTGCGAGTTTTCATCTTGCGGCAGAATGCGTAGGGCGCACTCAAAAGTCCCTAACCGCCGGCCCCGGTGCCTGATTTATGGCTGTCTGTCTAGCCAAACGGGCAACAAAGGCGGTGGAACGGTGGACTTGCGCGAGACCACCCCTCCATACAATACCGTCTTCTTTTATCACTGGCTAGACTGTACTGTTGTGAGAGCTAAAGTGCTTTGCGGGAAATATGAAATACTCCTTTGTTGGCGCGGTGTCTGGTTAAAATTGCAATAAAGGTGGTGTGTTTATTGCTCACAAGTTATGGGTTTGTTCGTGGACTGTTTAGTTGCCGCGTTTTGAAAGACTGCTGTGTTTTCGAGACCACCATCACCAGGGCGTAAACAGTCTAGAAATGTTCAACAAAGACACCGATAAGTAAGAACTCGCTTCAACAGCAGAACTTGTCATGTTCCTCGCCGAGTTAATGGCCCATTGAAAATGGCCAGAGGCTTCTTGTGGCTGTGGAGTACGGCCTTTATGGATGCTGCTATTGAGATTCTTGGGTTATTTTACCGATGTCAGCGTCCCCGGTGCAATCCGAAGAGGAGGTGGTTGAATTGGTCGCCGATGCATCGACCAGCGCACTTAAACAACGCAGGGTCCACCCGGAGAACTCGGTATGGATAAATTCCGGATGATGCAGCTGCCGGTTTCATAGGATTACAGGTCCCCGACTACTTTTCGGTAGCCTGGCCTGCGTCACGTAGGAACTGCGTAAGAATGCTAACCAAAACGCCATCGCACCAGACTCTTTCGGATTTAGGATTACTTAAAAAATATGGGATAGTTACGTCAACTGACCAAATGACCGATTCCCTACAGAACATATAGTTTAACTAATTCCATTTGTTCTTATAGACAACAGGTAGAGTATTAAGGAAATTATTTTATGGTAGGATTTCACTTTACACGCACGGCAATGAAGGGCTAACAAGTAAGTCCAACGATATTATCATTTTTGTTGCAGTTCTATTTTTTCGCCTGATTGCTTCATAAAGGTCGCTTGGACCGAAGAAGTGCAGGAGAAAAAAATGATATCAGAGGAAATCGCGCGCATAAGAGATGTCTGGTAGGTTTTTTTACCTATCCAGGAACGATCCAATTATGATATGCAGCTTGTCTGGTTGAGATTATAAATGCCACCATGTTTGCCTACGCCCGGGTTATTTTGAATCGGGAAACGGCTGCTTGTTAGCTGCTGCCAAGGAATCGTGGCTACACAGCACGGCTGAATTAATCATTTAGAGGCACCTAGGCTCTAGCAAATTCCTTTAATAGGACACCGTATCGTGGTACTGGAGATTCTGGGCTTATCCTCCGTGGAAGGAGCCAACAAAATTATCCGTCCAGAATCACTGTCTACTCCTCGGGTAAACAACTTCACTCCCCCAGTCAGTGCCAATCCCTTGGGATTCCGCGGCGATCACATGGCTACGGAGCCACTTAGTTGCGTCCACGTGCTCATACGCGTATCACTGACCAACACCCACACGCACAAGACACGTGCGTCTGTCTTGTTACACTTCTCATTTTGGGGGCCGACCACGTGAGCTCACGCCTCCAGAGACCCCGTGAACGCGCCAGACAGTGACCAACCAGAAGAAGAAGAAGAAGAACCACAACAAAAACAACAGTGAGAGCACAAAAAGGGGGTCAGAAATGATTTAGTGCTGAGCAGAGCTGACTGGTCACAAGCGGCATGGTAATGTTGCTGCTGCTGTGGTATGTTTGGTTTTATGCGTTCAAGAGTTCCAATCACGCCACTATTCTGTTGACAGATATAATACACCATCAACCTGCGCTAAACCAGGGACTTTTAAAATGATTAAAAACTGAAACTCTAGTAGAATTATTGTAATTATTAGTAGTAGTAGTAGTAGTAGTAGTAGTAGTAGTAGTAGTAGTAGTAGTAGTAGTTGCAGCAGCAGTATTAGTAGTAGGAGTAGTAGTAGTAGTAGTAGTAGTAGTAGTAGTAGTAGTAGTAGTAGTAGTAGTAGTAGTAGGAGTAGTAGTAGTAGTAGTAGTAGTAGTAGTAGTAGGAGTAGTAGTAGTAGTAGTAGTAGTAGTAGGAGTAGTAGTAGTAGTAGTAGTAGTAGTAGTAGTAGTAGTAGTAGTAGTAGTAGTAGTAGTAGGAGTAGTAGTAGTAGTAGTAGTAGTAGTAGTAGTAGTAGTAGTAGTAGTAGTAGTAGTAGTAGTAGTAGTAGTAGTAGTAGTAGTGGGAGTAGGAGTACATACGCTTTCGTGCTATTGTGACCAATTCCGTCCACTGCCGAATTAAAAAACAAGCCTGTCAGACCTCAGTAATCATGAATGGGCAGTCATGCGAATATAATGTTATTTGAATGGGCACAAATGAAAGGGATATCTGAAGGGGGTAGGCTTTTGCAAGCGATTAAACGATTCGTTTCTGCTGTTGTCTTCCTTGCTTTTTTTACTTTCTGAACGTGTTTGATTAATCGGAAAGGGAGAAATAATACTTCAGATAAATTGTGTTTACGCAGAAGTATCAGATGACGATCTCCAAGATCAAGAATAAGTTAAAAGGAATGTTAAATAACACGGGAAAGGTTCCAGAAAGGAAAATTACCTCCCACAGACACACACCCAGACCTATATACTTTATCAAACGCGTTAAGACGCCATTAAAAGGTTAAATTCATTTCAAAAGTTCACAGGCAAATGATGAATGCATTCCGTTTCATAGTAGGCTGATACTGCCGTCTATTTTCTACTTTGTAATGCCGTCCAAATTCCACGTTTTCGTTTTTTTCCTTTACACCGCGTTTCCGCCACCTACGTTCATTCAACCAATCGGAAAGGCCCAAGCCTATGGTATTTGAGACAAGATGAACCCGTTTGACCCGGAACGACCACGCCGGGAGAAGACGCGTCTGGGGGGGTCAGACAGACGCAAATTACGGTAAAAAAACGCTGAGAAGGATTGTCCAAGTTGTGGTCGAAGGTTTGACCCCTTGTGGGTGTCTACCAGACCGGTTATGACCGATAAACAACAACAAAAGCAGCAGCAGCAAATATTGGGGACAAAACCTTTCAGCATTAAAATGAAACTACACAAACCAAGGTTCCTGGCAGTTGGTGTGGAAGTAGTGAACTAAAACGGCGAATCAGACATCTTCACTGTTGTGGCGAGTGGGTGTTTGTTTGGCTGTGTTGAGTACAGCTAATCTCGGTTCCCTTGTCACCGAACTGTGCTTTTTTGGGATTTCTACGCCGACCTTGTTCATGATGGATTACGCCATAGACACATCCACTCACCAAAAGAGAGAATATATGGCAAGTTCTATCCTCGACCGCGAAACCTCTTGCTCATTTAAGTCTATCCATTCGACGCGTGCCGACGACTTGTTTAAAAACGTACCTTCCCATAGGCACGAGGAGGCGAGAAATCGCTACCTTTAACACAAGTATGGCTTCTATCAATGAAGCATACGCGTCCGCCACTACCAGCCACGTGTACAGCTCAAACCTCTCGGGGTTCTGGGGACACCGGATGCAACAAAATCGACTCTGCTCCTGGATTTCGGTGCGAATATAATGGTCCAAACGACCATTATGCCGCCTCTACCAACCAACCAAACTCAACGCAAAAAGACACACGCACCTGAATATGCGGGAACCCGGTTATTCGAACAACTGTGAGGGTCCATTACGGAACTAAACGGAGCAATTGATGCATGTATGACGCATAGTGCATGAAACCTACACACCCGTGACCAAACCGTAACAATGGTGGCCCATTTATAATCTACACGCCGCAGATTACACGATTTGATTGCGGTATGCGCAACAGCAATATTATCAGTAGTAGTATTAGTTTCAGCATTTTGTTGGGGGTGAAAATTCCTGGAAATTGAAAGTGGACCTTTATTTGAATAAACAATCATTCGAGCTCAGTAAACCAGCTCATGTGTTTCTTGGCTGATTCAGCCATCATTCAAACTACCACTGGCCGCACAAAATATTCACAAGCTCGGTTGTCCGCATTCTCGGCAACTGGCAAAATTAGTGGTCCTGACCTCGACCCAAATGCCTCCCATCGCACACCTAATGTACCCAGCGTGCAGAGTCACACACTCGCTCTTTCTCTTGAATAGGGAGCAACGGTGACCGGTAGCGTGTGGAGGGTGTTTCTTGGCAAATACGTGTCCGTAGAAGAATGGCATTTCTGTTTTAAGTCCATATCAAACTCCAAGGTAGTGGATTTCAAAACCTTGATCTGTGGAAACCACGCGATCGGGAAGAAACCCACAAGAGGTCAAACCTATTACCTAAATACGAGCAACCGTCCTCTGTGACCTTGAACATTCGTGACCTTGTAAGCGGCTAGCACTGCTTTCAGCGATCGATTTAGCTAAACTTTGGTTTTCTACACTTTGCCCGAGAACAATGCACAACCGCGGTCTTGAACGAAACGCATTGACAGCTGCTAAATGACGCGTTTTTAACCCCCCAGGACAACCACCCGACAATGTATTCGCAAATCCAGGGAAAATACGTGTTTCAGTCCATTTGGATTCGGAACCTATGCGATTGTGACCTGGAGCCCTAATGATGTACTTTAAAGTTCAACTTGAAAGTGCGTTTGCACGATGCATACACACAAGCAAATGAAAGTAACGTCGAATATTACGTTCAAAATTGTTTAGATTTTAAGACAAAAACGACCCACAACCCCGACAGCCAAGCCAATCAAACACACAGAGAGCCCCCAAATGGACATTTTGGCGGTCCAACAACGAATCCGTGGTGACTATTTTCATTTTTCGTGTCGACTGTCTCCAGATGGCCGCATTTACCCAGCACAATGGTTTGAATACGTTGGAATAGGACTGCTCCTAATCTATTAAAACCGACGATTGTTGCCTCCCACCATTAATGTGCGATGGAGGATTTCATTTTGCTGCGAATTTTCTCTGCTTAAAAACCCTTTTCGTCGCAGAATCACATCCAAATGGTTTCCTCCCAGGTTCTTTGATTCGGTTCACAGCCCAATGGAGTAGCGGTCAGCGTCCACACTCTGTTCGCGTGGGTCCTGGGTTCGACTCCCGGCTCAGGCCACCAAAAATACGCCGGGCGTAGCAACTTGGATGCTGTCCGGTGGCGGAAACCGGCTTCTCCATCATCCAGAATTTATCCAATCCGATAGATACTTGGGGCTCATGGGGCGTGGCGGTTTTGAAGGTAATAATAATAATAATAATAATAATTGTAGTGACTTTTAATGGTGGTGGCCGTCAAAAGGCCCCACACAAAAAATAAAATATTCCCAAGAATGTTCATAGGAAGCTGGTTTATCCGGAATCGCTTCCATTGGCTTTAGAGGGTGTTAAAAAGCTTGAATAAATATCTAATCGCTTGATTGGCGAGCTTGGGGAAGAACTCGGAGCAGATTGGACACGCTGCCAGACCCTCTCCTTCGTATAGTTTCTAACTCGGGCCGGTATAATAGTCAATGTTGTCGTTATTTTTGCATTAATTCGTAGTAAGATCGCCGCCGCAATCCGAAGTAAACAGAAAATTGTATTGATTAAAAACGACTGGAATCGTTGAACGCTGGGGTGGGTGAAGGTTAAATTGCAGTTGATCCCATACATCACGCATATTCTCCCGAAATCGGTCTTCCAAATATGCTGTTGTTTTAGGCAAAACCACCCACATGGAATCCGATTTTCTCGCTAGCAGGGCAATTTGACACACCGCCAGTTCCCAAGACCCCCTTAGCAAAACATTTTCTATTCAGAAAAGTTTGTGCAAATGGATAAGGCATGAAGGGAGCATCAAAAATTGCCATTAGGTCGGCAACAGCAAATATATTGTTAGATGATCCTTTTAGTTGTCTGGGGATGCGGCATTGAGTTGTTTTTCCCAGATGCAAATTTTCCAGCCTCTAGCTATCAAGATGACAGGACTACGGTGTAAACAAAACCCACAGTAAAGAGGCATTAAAAACAGTTATGATTCACCATGTGTTTTGCGCAAAACAAATCGGAAATGAAAATTCGGTATTTTCATACAATCCTGGACTACTAATACTCAAATAAGTAGTGAAATAGGTGACATGAGTAGAAAAGGTACAGCAATAACGTCCCAAAGCGCCATCGGGTCGATTTTATTTATGATGGCGACTCAATCTACGCCTATTATGTGGCTCAGTTTATGCTGAAATCATATTTAGTACGGCACTTGTTATTTTGAAAAGTTTACACGCAATTTTTAATGTCTTTTCAACTTCCGCCGTAATTAAGGGCTTTCGCTCGTCGCAAAACCAGGAATGTCATTAACCACCAGTGTGAGGGGGTAGGAATGCCTTAATTCGATCACTTCCTTTCGCAAATTTTCGATCAATATCCAGGCAGAACACAGCTGGATACGAAACCATCCACACGCAAGTCCATAACAGGCAAAACTTCGATTTCACTTTAGCCGAGAACGTGTTTGTTTCTCGCTTTCAGACGCGAGCCGAACACCAATATTCCCCCCACAGGAATTCATTTAATTTTGCGCAAATCGGTTGAACTCATCACATTCTAGGCGTCAGTAAATAGGTCAGTGTGTGGGAGGCCTTCATCCAATCAAGTTCGTCCTGCAATGCTAATGGGGGATCAAGGTTATGGTGGATTAGAGCCACACGCGGAGCTATCCACGACTGGTCTAGCAGATTAACACGAGAGTGTTATGACCACAGCTGCAATCATCAACGGAATCCCATACACCTTCTTCCTCATTGGTGAGGCAAGAGGGTAAGCCGTCTTCATGAATATTCAGATTAGAGACGAGTAAAGTTGCTTGGGAATTTGGTACAGGTGGCTGTCCCACTGGTGAAGAGGCATGACAGACACCGCTACTCCTTCCTGGAACCCCATCACCCAGAGTGTCGGCGTGCAGTAAAATGTTGTGCAGAATCGATCACCGAGCACTTCGACGTGCAAATTTGAAGGTTTTCCTGGTCCGTGATCATCTTTGACATATCCGAACTGTAACAGCCGCTGTGATCAAAACACTTCAGGCACGTTTTTTTGCTACATCTAGCTAGTCGTGTTTTGTTAGGGCATGTGGTGTCAACAGGACTAAAGGTTAAATGAAACGGAATAATATTCGAAACATAGTTATACTATACCTACCATATGTTAATCTACAAGCCCAACATGATTTTCATTTCTTGCTAAAAACACGAAAACCCATATAAATGCACTTGTAACTTATTTTGACCCGTTCGGTAAATGTCCCCATTTATTCATTGTCACTTCGCCAACTGAAAATGTTTAGTATTCTGGAGGACCATTAAAGGTCAAGTTCCACAGCGCGTTACTTTGCCTCGAACTTTGTTACATTTGTCTTTTTAAAAAGGACTCTTATTCATGTTTGACAATAATTTTGGTTCCCATGAGAGTTCTGCAACAAGTGATAGAATTTTCGAATCGCGCCCTCAAAGCATGAAGGGAATCAATAGTCCTAGACACTAGCATCCGGCAATATTACTTCGTTGGCGTAAAAAGCGACACTCCCGAAGCACCATTGGGTAAAAAGATGATAAATGCTGCGCGCCACCATCAGCCAACCATATTAACGGGGTAATTAAACGCGATGACTAATCGTCCAGCTGTTTCAAGTTAACAGCGGCCAAATGTGATTAAACGCGCGTGGTAGCTACGCCTTATGGCCACGATCCGACCATTTGGGATTGGTTAGAGTGGGGCAATAGATGTTTTTGGCATGATATGACAACGGTAATTTTGATGTCAGTCTAAATGGGCCATTTGGGATACATTAAACATTTATTAGCGATGTTGACGCCTTCGTATTTATTTATCATGAAACTGTAGTGGCGTGCGCTTGTAATCTAGCAACCTGGAGGCCGGGTGGCGGAAACTGTCTCGCGCGCGTTATGGACAAGGCCTTCTATGGCCGCCATTACCTCGTTGTTATTTCCTCCATTCCTGTTAAACATTAAAATGCTGAAAGTTCTGGTCTTTGTGACCTTAATAAAGCGTAAAAATTATTATTATTGCACAATGAATTTCAGCTTCACCTCTTCAGCTGAAAGTCAAAATCTGGACAGCCGTTCTTTTGGGAATTAAACGGTAGAGCCTTCGCATTAATGGAAGGGATTGCAATGAAATCCGAATAAAATGGGGCGGTGGATCGCCTAATATGCTTGAAGCCATTCAGTAAATTCCGATGAGTGATTGTCTTGGATAACGTTCGTAGAAATTACATCGCAGGCCAGGGAAAACTGCAAATCAATTAGCGGCCAATTTCTCTCAGTGAAAACGTGATGAGACCTGTTGTGGTGCTTTCAGCAGTAAACCGATGTCAGGAAACACTCGATCACTTAGCTCTTCCATCTGGCAAGCGTCGATAGCAACTCGTCGAATATGGTAGTGTCGACTCGAGACCAAGGACCATGAGTCACCCTGATGTATGACGGACCCCATCACCACACGAACCAATCCCCCCGACACCCAATATATCTTCTCGATATATTTTCGACGCGTAGTAGTTTCAAACTACTGTTACTAGGCGTCTCACAAAAATTTTGAAAAACACTTACATATTTATTACAGAACACGGAAGCGCTCCATTTTTTCTTCCACGCTGATCTACGAATGCAAAACCCATGTCCATTGACTTAATCAATTGATTGTATTACAAAAAACATCCTCGCTAGGTTCGCGGGAGACCCTTGGTGCCGGAATCCAGCCAGACGGTTCACGTGTTGCCCCTGAGTTGGTCAAGTGCAGGCTGATGCAGCCGCCGCTGTAAAAACGTCCCCGAGAATCAATCCATTGAGGCGGTCTATGCAATAGTAGGAGAATTCCGCAGCCATAAGGACATCCCCACGACGAAGCGCGTAAACGTGGTAGCGCAGATAAAGTTTATCGATTTGCATGCCTTACTTACAAATGCGCTAATATTCGGTAGCTGGACGTACTTAGGAGGGGGATTTAAAAGTTATTCGAAGCATGTAGAAGGGGTAATGTTGCAAACTTAGTTAGTGGACACATAGGCCATACCTCTTAACACTTCGGGTATAAGAAATCGCGAAGAAAAACTTTAAGAGTCCCGGTGTGTAAATAGCGAATTTCATAATCACACCATTTCCGGTGAAGTGGGGAACGCATTCCATGGTATTAAACGAAGAGAAATCACGTATTTGGGGCCATCTAATAGGTGTATCCAGTTTTAAGAAACCGGTATGTCGAGTCATCCGCCGTCCAGAATCTGAGACACGGATAACATTAAGAAGTTACGATCTGAACAATTGAAGGCGCCACTTCAACGTTCATAGACAAGAAAAGCCCAACTTCTGGAAATACCAGGCGAGGTTGCAGTCCATCAAAGTGCCTGTCCAATCGTTGCCTATCCATGTTTTCAGTTGTCCTCTGCTCTGGCGGCACCAAACTGTGAATGGTGATGGCGAAAGAGGTTAATGAGCTGTCTCTGGAGGGCGTAGAACGTGAGCAAACAATAGCATACTGTTTCAGCCGCCCACACGAGACCGCATTCAAGATTCGTCGCTGGAACTAGTGATCCACTGCCTTCAGTCTCCTTTTGCCTTCGACGCGCTGTGTGCAGGTTTCACAGCCGTTGGTAGCGGCTCAGTTACAACATCCCGACGTAAATTTATAAAACCGCCAATTCGGTTGACGTTCCCTGAAACGCAATACCTCTCCTTTAGTAGACCCAGACCGCGAAGGTTGGGCCAGTAGCGCACATCTGGTCAGTATTTATGGATTATATCGCCCGCTAACAACCCGCAGACCCCTAGTATCGTTCGTAGCCCGTCGGCCAACTTGGATTAACCCCCGCCCGCCCCAGCTCCACATACCAATCAATAAAGTCACACAAAAGGAGCCACCCAGACACGGCCGCTCCCATCTCCGGTTAAAACAAATTCATCCGTCGTCTGCCTGAACACGCCAGAACAAATGACGATGTGTTTTTAGCGCTTCGTCTCACCAAGACCGACTGCATTCAGCGATGCGGGGATTAGTCAACCATCCTCTCCTGCGATTACAACCCTACACACACACACACACACACATAAAGAAGCTCTTTAATCAATTTACAAGAAAGGCAACCGTTTTATCACAACAGTTACGCGGGCGAAAAGGCTGGGAAATCGGGGGCGCTTCCCCCCCCCACCCCACAACCTTCTTCCCCTCACGCTCCGGAGCCAATGGAATCAGGGTAGAAGGCGCCGTAGGAGGCTGCGGCAGCGGCTGCGGCGGAAGCTGGCAGAGGCAGGGAGTCCATGCCACTGGCGGTGCCCGACGTGTCCATGGTAGCACCGACGCCCATTCCCGTGGAGCCAGTCGCGTTGGCTTGGCGACCCCGTGTCACCTCGCTCAGGGTCCACCAGGTGCCCTCCAGGTTCTCCTTCCAGAGAGTCACCTGCGGAAATAAAACGGGAAAAACCTAACAACACAAAGACACGAACATCGGTGTCTGCGACGAATCTCCAATGCGACCTGACGGAGACCATTTTTTTATAACGAAGAACACCGACGTTGCTGGACAGACGCCGAAAAGCTGGCCATTCTCCAGTCACACGGAAACCCCCATGGGGATACCAACCATTATCAAAGTGCTCCACGTAGAGAGCTTGAGCCTGCAGTCGATCCCACGTGTGCGAGACAGAACCCCTGTCGGCTCCGAATCAACCCCCCATCCTGTCACGCAACGATCATGGCAAAGCACCGGTCGCTGATGCCCAACAAACACCGAGTTCCACGTAGCTGAATTCGGCAGCGGGTCAGTTTCAGTACCCTAACCAAGACTCTGGCGGTCGAGGGAACCCACATCAACATCTCCTGCTATTTCACGCTCGTAGTTATCGGTTCATGGGAGGTATTTGTCTCAGGTGCTCTTAACTGCGAAAGCGAATGGTGGTGGAGGTACAATTTTCGCACGCCCCAATTCAACGAAGGAGCAACCCCTAGACAGGAAAACAATCACTCAGACTTATAGCCACTAACTCGCGGAGAGACTCTAAAACTACGACGACGACGACGGCGACAATAACAACTACCACGTTTAGACCTTTGCTCACCTTGTTATCGCCCCCGGAGACAGCGAGGATGTTTCCGGTGAGAGACCAGGAGACGTGCCAGACGACATCCGGATAGGTGGCCAACACGACGGGTTTCCAGTCGCCGGGGCCAACGGCGAGGAATGCGTCGCCCTCGCCGTCTTGGTCGGTGGCTGTGCGCCGCTGGGACTGCCACACGATGACGCGGCCGTCCTGTCCGCAGCTGGCGATCTGCTGACGCGCGAGCGACAGGGCCGGGCACCAGGCGACGTCGCGCACCCAGTCCGAGTGGCCCCCCTCCATCTGGGCCTCCTGCGTCCAGTTGTGGCTGCCCGGGTCCATGCTGGCATTGGACAGGCAACAACGAACAGCTGATTACACTCACGCCGAATTGCACCAGCGCGTAGTCAGCTGTCCAACGAACAGCTGATTGACAAATCTGGTCGCGCGCGCGCCAAAACTGCTCGGCTAGGGGTTCACGGCAAAGACGCGTTGCCTCCCAAGAGCCGATGGGTTGCTAAGAAGACATGTTTCCCTTCAGTGGCCTCCAACACGCGTTAACCGCGGTTTCATTTTCCTATTTAATTAGTCAGCAAATTCGATGCCTAAGACAGCAGAAATGATCAAGGGCTTAATCGTTTGCAAACGCGTCTTCCATGCACTGTTCGCCATCTATTTTGGTCTGTGTACATCTTAAAGTAGAAAGTTGGACTATCACGTTCAAAAGACGATTACTACAATTGTTCTTGCATGCCTTAGGTCAAAGAGTGGTCAGGTAGCAACCTAAAACGCCCACGAACACAGTCTAGCTGGTATTTAAGGAGAATGAGGGAGGATTTCGTTGTCACTACAACTCACCGCCACACCTTCACTAGCGAATCACAACCGCCCGAGACGATACGCCGGACAAGACGGTTGGCAGTCTGGTTCACCGAGGGATTGAGCATGAAGTCCGCGTCGACTGCCGGCGCCCAGGAAATAGCGTTCACACCAACCTAGAGAAGGTAGTATAAGGGGAGGGGAGAAAATAAGAAATGGCGCATTTTTCGAACAGATATTCGAGTTCCGGTTGCGTCCAGACACGGTGAAGGAAATGTAATTTTATGTCTAACCCAAACTAAGCCTGAGAACATGCCATCATTGCTGGCGGCATTTCATCGATCAGGACCCGAAGCGCCAAAATGAGGAAGACCTTCAAATTTGGATGATGACGCATCCTTAACTAGAGGAGAGATGTCCATGGTCCTCTGTGGAATCGCAATTAAAGGGCATCGGCAAATGGAATAGGATGGAAATTTGGGTGCCGCGTCAACTCCCAGGATAACAAAGACGCACCACATTTCTTAGTTGTCAGGACAAAGAATTCTGGTGTGTGACTGGCTGATATAAACATCTCAACGACATAAATCGTTTTTGTTGTTGAGCCTTTCAGTTCTTCAAGATAAACGTTTTTCTTAACTGTGAAATTCGAAAAAAAACCCTGTAAATTGCCACTCACCCAACTAGACATACAACCCAAATTCTGGACAAGGACACTTCAAGGTTGTTTATTGTCTACTCTTTGCCGATGGCCGGGTGTTTACTGGATGTAAACACGTATTTGTACCAAACGGCCCGCTACCACCTCTACACCCATTGGTTCATCTAGGTCAAATACAATTTAGCAAAAAATGATCGAAATCCACTGCTAGAGGACAAACCGGCTGCTTCATAGGGGTGGTTTGCCATGAAGTTGCTCGGGAATATGTTTACATGTGTGTCGTCTCCTTGGCTTTAAGCCACCACCAAATTTAAAAAAATTGCCGAATCTCTCCCACTAGGTGGCAATGTCCACAGTGCTACCCGAGGTGCCTATAAAGTTTGGCAAACGGGAAATGTCGGCCATTGAAAGGCCCTATCCAAAACGCTTAACGTTCCTCATACGGGTCCCCCAACGTGGCCTCAATTCGGCTTATGCTACGGTGGCGAGAGGTGTGGGTTCAGGAAGATAAGTCAAATAAGAAATAGGGAAACTAGGCTTCCGCAGAGAGACCGGCCTTTGGGAAGGGGGTGTGACCTGCCTTTTCGGCGAGAATGAAATTTGATATCGTCAGTTGCTTGTGGTTCTTCGCAAAAAATGCAAAATGCAAAAAAAAACCCTCCTACGTGTGGCCACGACCTTTGGCTACCCGAAAGGACTCCCGGAAACACCAGCATCCCGAAGACGCATTATCTAGTGGATAATGCGAATTCGTCTACACCGTTTGTGACACTGGCAAGGGGCGGTAAACGTGCCAAATGGATTGAAAATGAGCTCAGGATGAACCCGCGAGAAACAGCGGATGCTGGTCGAAAATTGGGCGTTTACCGACAAACCCCAACCAAACAATTTCAAGTCTCAAGTGATGTAGATGAATCACCGGGCGGCTGCCAACGATGTAAACAATTTACGCCACCCCTCTCCGCCTTACGCCGCATTCTCCTGTCACCCCGATAACATCAATAGTAAACAACTTTTCGCGCTGCTGGGCAGGCGGGCTGGAGAGAGACTGCGAAAGAGACTGGGCGTCGAGGCGGCTTCATCACCATCGTGGAGCTTGGATCAAAGGAGCGCTCGGTGTATCCAACGACCAACTGTTCCAATCGTAAGAAGGCCGATGAATTTCAAGAAAAAAAAGTAAAGTTTCCACAACCCCGCAACGCGGATAGCCACCTAAGGGGGTGTGATACGGCAGGTTAATCCGCCAGCCATAAATCCGGTCGTGGGACTCGCTCCGAGACGGTTATGTCCAGGAGATCTGATCTCTGAGAAATAATTATCTCCTTCTTTTCGCAGAATCTGGACGAGATGAAACGGTGTTTTGGCGCCACTCCAGAATGTAGCGGAAAGGGTGCATCTGGTAAACAGCCGACAACCAAGTGGCGAATCAGCGCCTGCAATCGGTAAACACCACCCAACCAGTGCTCCTCCTCCTCCTCCCATCAACATCAACAACAAAAGCGGCCAAGGAGGTCTCGGCACCAAGGGGCTCTGTGTGGCACTCCGAGGCACTCGGAGCGGCAAAATCAAAAGGCAACAGCAAAACAATATGGCTAGCCTGTGTAGAAGATGATAAATGAAGGTGATGGAAATAAACCAAATGGATTACTCAGTGCGGCCACTTATCAACACGAAATATCACACTAAGAGGAGGTGAAATGAATACTATTTTCAGGAAAATAGGAAAATGATTAAGAAATGTTTGACGGCTGGTTCGCTAGAGGTGGGAGCAATCGCGTTTTTCTAAAACGAAAAAAGTTCCACTAGGCGTCACAAGTGACAAACACTGACTTGACATTGATTGGTACCACAGAGGCGGGTTTGGGGGGGGCTTGAGGCTGAAAACTATAATGCAAATTTGCGCGGCAATCTCCTTCTAGAGGATAAACCGGTTTCACGGGGCTTCTGCGGAATACTTACACGGGAATCGAACCCAAGTCCATCACAAACAGAGCGACAATGCTAGCCACTACACCATTGAGGTTGCAATCCGCTCAGACCGTGGATAGCGCCACAATCCGCGACATTCATTAGGCCGGTTTATCCTCGGACCTAAATTTGCTTCATTCGGACATTTTGACAACCTGACAGACGTGACCACTACTGGGATAAATATTCGACGAAACGAACCACCGTATTGGCTCCTGTAGGGTTAACGATGGTGTTTTCAGAGCAAGAATATATGGATTAGCAACCGGAGGAGCAATAAGCTGTTCGTCTGTCGGCAGTTCGCAGCGCCATTGGTCAGTTTTGACGTACAAGACAAAATACACGACGGTGACTCAAATGGGGCTGAAACAGTCCAGGTATTCCAGTCTGTCGCTTCGCTCCTTAATTATACGTCAACAATATAATAATAATAATATTCGCTTTATTAAGGTCACGAGGACCAAAAATTTCAGCATTAAAATTTAAAATAAACACAAATGTTACAGGAAGTGGCGATTATACGTAGAAAATGCAGAATAAGTTAAGAAGAATAAAAGAAGTAACATCAAGGCCAATGTAACCTACGAAGTATAAAAAGATTGGCAAACGGGAAATGGCGGCCATTGAAAGGCCCTATCCAAAACGCGCGCCTGACCTGACTCGAGATGCCGATCATTACTTCGATTTCAAATGAAAATGCACCCGCCTCCAATCGAAGCGAGGGAACTAATAAAGTCGTCTTGGTCGTCTTGGGAACAAAAAAGTACGCAAATGCGTCAAGACGGGAGTTATGACTCATCACCAATTCTGCTAATGGCTCGCTTGTCGGCAACTTCAAACGGGCCAGGAGATAATTTCAAATAGGCCAGGAAATCGAGCTCTACATAACTGAATCATTTATGTCAATTTACAGGGACGTCACTTGAAAGGCTTGACAATGAGCCTTTGTACGCCGTCGATTAGGGCTACCCCCAAACACCATCCCTCAAAGATAAACGTTTTAGGAAGCCTGGTATTTTTTCTATCCATGGCCAATTCTACAAACTACATTAAAAAGACGCAAAGCCCCTCTAGAGGTTATTCAAACTATTCTATTCATGATCGGTAATTATCTGGGCCCTGAAAAAACATGGTTATGGATCTGTTTCAAAACAATGACTTCGTTTATCTCAAGGTAGTCTGCCATCGGTTTGGAAGAAATAATTACTTAGTCCAATTGCAAACACGAGTTGCTATCAAAACGAGAGTAGAGAATTACTTGGTCTACTGGTAGAAACTGTACAACTGTTAATCTAATTTTCGAAGAAATTAACGATGATAATTTGTATATGACAGGTTGATAACGATAAGCTGATTCTAATAATTGGAGAAAACTAGCTCAGAAAATTATCGTATCGATCATGTCGACCTGATATTACATTGATTAATCAAGGTGAATGTATGGCACTTTGGACAAACCCACGTAAACTGACAATGATTTGTGCTACCTCATACATAATATTCTATGAAAACAGGTTGTAATAATAATAAAAATGGTATTCGTAATATTAAGGTCACGAGGACCAAACATTTTACGGATAAATTGAGAAAGCATGCTACTAAATTGGCGCACGACTTACCGAATGAGCTTCCGGGATCTTAGCAGCTTCCCAATTACCAAAAGAGGTGCATGTAACGATGGAGATGTTGCCGTCGGAGCTACAGCACGCAAATACCAGACCATATTCGTGTGGAGCCCAGGCCACGCAGTTCACGGAGCTATCGTGTCCCGTATACTCATAAACCTTCTCCCACTTTCCCTCCCGCTCCCCCCAAACCATGACGGTTCGGTCATAACTGCAGGAAGCGAGAAGATTTCCATGAATGGGATTAGCCCAACTGAGTCCCCAAACGGGGCCGTGGTGCCTGAAATATAAAAATAAACAATGCTACTTATTCGCTTAAGTAGAAAGTACAAATTATAAACGAATAGGATTCATCTTACCCCTTTAGTTCGGCGACAAGCTTTTGTTTCTTATCCTTAACGTCGAAGAGTTTAATAACTTCGTCTGAAGAGCATGTAGCCAGGACTGTGCCGAAATAATTCATTTGGGCATCGTGCTAAAGATTGATTTGAGAATTATTAAGGAACCATTCCCAAAAAACCTAACTTTGTAGATATCAAATAAAAAGATCTGGTGTTTGGAAATACATCTCCACAAAACCGATTCCATTTTAACACGTCAGTAACCATCCAAAAAATTCAATAAGCGGTAAAACTCAAATAACCGTTGACAACAATGGAAGTTCATAATAAAAAATATCGCTGTCGAACATTTTAATTCTTTTCGATCAAAATAATCCGACTTACAACAAGATCCTCGTGGCTGGTTTCCACAGTCTGGTAAATCGATACCTACAACACATCCAACGTTAGGTAAAAATAAGAGATTCACGCAAACATTTAACAACTTTTCGCATGTTACGTGAGATTTGTTAAGATAAAAGGCACAACGTAGTTACACTACGAATATGCAGCAAAGGAATGAAAATTTACGAGATTTTTCTTACCAGGATTTAGGGAAATAGCGTTTGGACTTAATTCAATCTTCTGATTCTCACCGCATGAAAATATGTGCCGGCATAAGTAGGAAGTATAAGACAGGGGAGGTTTTTTCAACATAAAGAATTTGTGGTGCACAAGGACATTTATTGATCATTTGACATAGAGATCCCGGCGAAAATGATCAACGCGACCCGAACGAACCTGAGGCAATTCTCAAACCACATGAGGATCTGCCTCAAATTCAAACCCAACATTTATATCAAGGTAGCTAACCAACGGCACCAGTGCTCCCACCGAATGGGGCATTGTGACAACCATTGTTTGATAGCGATGTTTTTCCCTTAGGGACGAAATCCGCGAAATTCAACTAACAGCACCAGACCTCCAGAGTACTCATGGAGAATCCCTAACTGGAAGCAGATCCTAACCCATACACTCACTAACTGCGTCAACGCAGTGCATGAATCAACAGTCGCCTTCACGCAAGTAAAGACTATTAACCTCTCTATAATCTGCCACTTTACTACACCTAGGTATATACAAATTCTGTGTCTACTCTCGTGTTCTGAGTTACCAAACGCGCATTCAAGATTTTTCCTCCTTTAGCTCGGCAGGAACTCCTCAGAGGTTGTCACACTAGTACAGAACAATCCGGGAGATAATAACCATACAGACACTTTGTAAAAAACCATGGAGACGTGGAAGGATATACAAAAAATTATATTCGCGATTGAGAAGATACAGGCTAATATATGCATACGCCCGCCACATTTAGTAACCTACAAGGCATGTGAATACATAAAGTGCCAAACGGATGCTTTCTATGTGCTGTGAAACCAGTGAACGACAACTGGCAAACGGATGTCTTCACTTTTCCGTACGGAATTCGTTTGTTTGAAGTGTTTTTGTAGCTTGCATATGTTTGAACTTCAAATTTCTTCAAATTCTGGACGAATACAGTGAATGCTATCTTCGGTAAGTGTCGTCGCCTCCGTTTCTTAGTTCGCCGGTTCAGGAGACTTGGTTTAAGCTCTAGCCGTATAAAAACCTTTGTCCATGCCTGTATAATTCCCCCTATTGTATATTTATCTCCAGCAATTTTCCCCGGCCTTAAATGTTCCGACTTTTTAACCCTTCATAGACTTTTAAAATAATCTAGTTTTCTAGTGGTCTGCCTATTCTCTCAAGAAGTCATCGTTCAACGCCAAATCAATAGTTGTTGACCAATGCTGCTCGCATTTTATGTGACCTCTCCCACCCCCTCTTTTCAAGTTTATCTAAGTGTAAATCTCTTCGGCCAATGCGTAGGCTATACCGTTCAATACCCACAAGAACGGCGGCATATCGCAATTCGGTCATTCCTTATTTGTCCAGATATTTAGTTTAACCGGAGCAGGTGAAGCAGTAACTAAAAGACAATTTTCATATCTACAACCTGTTATAGTGCCTTGTTTTATGCTGAAAGTTTTGGTCCTCGTGACCTCAATAAAGCCACTACAATTATTAAAAAACAACCAAGGAATTTGGACCACGAAAATATACATATGTTTCGGACAGTGTGGAAGAATGAATTGATGAATATTGAGCCACTCAAAACATTCGTCAAACGCCGTTAAATAATATAAAACTAATCCTCACCATTTTAAACGCGTGTAACAGCAAAGGCACACAAGATTGGAACTAAAACAATAAAAATCGCAATATTTGGAAAACATAAACAAATATTGTAAACTATTATTTATGAAATAATTTATGTAAAGAGAGCACATAGATAAATTCGAATGTATTCAATTGACGAGTAAAAATAATAAATTAACGCAAACATGTTACAAATTTCGTTCAACCATTGCATGCGGTAAATTACACAGATGATGATTAAAAATGTGAATAAAATCGTTCCCCAGCTCTACTTTCGCGTAATCTCGTAGACGTCGGCCGCAGGTGACGCTCGTTGTCAAACAGGACTGATCAACGAATAACAACCATCTATTTCACCTTATTCATACTTTGTTCACTTTCACGGCCAATTTTCAACCCTGACATGTATTACTTCTTATTTTTCAACAGAAAATGCAGATTTCCCTGCAACAACACACCCAAAAGCGCCATACCTTATAGGGCTTAACGATTATCGATCCCGCACAATTAACCCCGAAAATACGAAGGATTGCATCCCTCCTGAACTGCAATAGAGCCTGTCTGACATCGACTGTAAGAAAAGGATGCACCGTGCTCGCCTTCTCTCTATAGTGCGGCGACAGTCCTTTACCAATCATTTGACCTTGACAAACCGAGACAAATACGATTGGCTCTGGTGTAACTTGGTGATATACCTGGAGATCGCGCGGGATCACACAATGTCGACTGCACGCCCATAGGTCACCATCTTGTGTCAACCACCATTAGACGGGGTGGCAGTCTATGACGGAGAAGAGTGTGTGGTCTCACTCCTCCATCCACAGTCGCCGTACTTGAGCAACTTCCTCCCTTTCAAAACGAATAGTTTTCCCGTTATAAAGACCCATCCCATTCTTAACCCGAGTCTATATAACTTCGCCATTCATTTATAACAGTCATAACCACACAATTGGAAGAGCGTCACACTGGTTTTACGAATGAGCCAATCTTGGCGGTCGAAAAAGACGCAATGCGTGTCGTCCTGACCATGTAATCTGCTCTACAGCGCATAACAGCAATGTCCTGACACTTAGTGACAAATTTTACGACAATCACAATTGGAAACAGGGATGATGAATAGTATGAGAACAGGGGAATTCAAATCAAACTATTTTCGTTGGATTGGTGTGACAGGACGCTAGGAGGTGCGACTGCGGCAGCAAATGTTGACACCGGTGGCGCGAAAATGTCAGCCAGAAGATCGGCATTGGAGAACGGGTGCTGTTGTTGTGTCTAAAAGTTGGAAAACACCAAAGACTAGTCCAAATAAGATGCCCCTAAGATACTCCCGTCCAACGATTCGCTCATGCAACAAAAAGAAGCAATATGATCCAATATGATGAGATAGAAATATGATCTCCGAACGCCTTCACTGCCCAGATGACGTTTGTTGAGTCGGTGAAGATCGTAGGCTCAGATATCTCGGGACGAGTCGATGAAAGCTGGGGCGCCCCATGAACAATATTGACAATCTTCTTCATAGAAATTTCATCCATGGAGCCGGTGCATCTTCTAATATGAGACCCGACCAGGTCAAGTAGAAACACCGGTTCTCATTGGACCCGGCTGGTATCTCTATGGGTGACCGGCGAGAAATACCCGGCGTTGCTGGCATTTCGAGTGGCGATGGGGAAGCCACTTGTACGTATTCACAAGATTCGTTGCGGGAATGTGATCCACGAAGCCGGCATTTCCTCTTCTACGGCGAGATAGCCACACAAATTTGATGTTTCCGGCTACGAAAGCGACAACTTAAGCCTTTCGTATTGGTTTACAATAAGTCTTGTTATCAACTATGTGCTACCACCTTTAATTTATTGACTCATTTGAGCACAATCATACGTATGCATATCCGAGTAAATCTACTTCCTGATAGTTTGAGGACAACCCGGTTGCTTCATGGGGGTGGTTTGCCATGAAGCTTCTCGGGAATATGTGAACAGGAGACGGCGTCCCCAGTGCCACCCGAGCTGGCCTGACCAGGGGAATCGAACCCGGGTCCTTCACTAACTGAGTGCAATAATGTTTCGGGTCACAGCAACGGCCTCTGCAAGATGAAACCTAGAAACATGTGGGGAAGATCGGTTGAGTGGAGACATACCACTGACGTAGTGACGGGAGAGTCACCGACCGGGAAGGTTCCCCTGGCCTGTTGGCGAGTTCTTGAACTCGGTGGTGGAGGCTGGATGATTGGGCTCCCACCCCCAAGAGGCATGCCCAACATGAGGCTTGGCATGGGCCGACTTCGGGCGGAGCGACTTCCGTTCCCGATCTCCTCACCTGTGGCGTCACTGCGACGGGTGTTGAGGTTCAGCCTCAGACGTTGGCCCTCTTTGAGACCGAGATCGAGGGAAGTTTCGGGAGCGTTCTGGTGTTTTTCCGCCTCCTCAATATGCCTGTGGTAAGAAATGAGCCAATTTTTAGATTTTTCTGCTGTTGACGAGTCTCTGTGTGGCTCCTTAGTAGGAATCGTAGTGGAATAGCTGAGCCCAGTATCCGCTGTACACCAAGATTAAGAGGGGCAATACCTCGACGATGCCTCAGCACCAATCGAATGTGCCCCAGCATTCAAATATCTGGGTTTTAATATCCTGCCAAACGGCTAAGCGAAGGGCGAAGTAGAAAAGCGCAAACCACTGTGGGGCCGCACCGAACTAAGCCTGTGGAGAAATGTTCGCATCTACAGCGCTACAATCCGCCCAATCCTGAAACCCGGTCACTACGAATCAGAGACACGGGGAGATTGGAAGTATTCGATCACTGGTGCCGCTGTGTCAACACGAAGAAGCTTTCAACCCTTTTACAATGTCATCGACTGCAGTGATTCGGACACGTTCTATGGCGATGACACACGGACCTTTAAGACCAATGGCTGTCGCCGTCACCTTACCAAATTGGGAGCTGCCGATCAGCTAAAGCGTAGACAGTTACGATCAAAGCCGACATGGAAAGCCTGGGTTTGCAGCCCGTCTACGGAGTGCGCCACTGCAGCCAGAAATGGACAACAATCTGCTCCGACCCAGACTCTGATCGCCGTGCATGGATAGCCAAGGTTCGCGACATTCATGAAGCAGCAGACGGTTCATCGTTGCGCAGAAAGATGTTGCCGCGACAAGGAACGTCCAATGGCACTCGTAAAAGTTTTGACGCTAATACGTCAGCAAACATTTATTTTCGGTAGACCATCGTGGCGGACTATACGAACATAGATTGCATCCTGATGCGTATCTCACACGATACACCACAGTAAGAAATAAGAAAATGGAAGCATTTACGGGGAATATCCAATCGGAAAATAACTAACTTGAAATGATCCTGAATGGCGACATTGAAGTCGAACGAATCACTTCGTTCGGCGAATCCGATACCCACAAACATAGCCCTCCCATCGTCGGCCACCAGTCGAATTACAAAGTAACGGGATGAATCCGACACACTCTCTATTGCGAGGCCGGGATACTCATCAACAGGACACTGGGCGTATAGTTTTCCAGAAACGATATCCTCCAGTTTAATGAATATGGCTTTTTTACTCGCTTTAGAGACAATTTTCATGCGGCCGGTCCAAGCCGGAGCATCGAGTTTCCAGTCTGCCGCCCGGTAAGCCCGTGTCGATTGACGAGGAGGTAGAATGTAGAGAAACACCTCCTTCTTCACCAACAGCACCGACTCGTATTCCAGTTCCATCTGTGTTGCAGACTAAAAACAGTGGGAACAGTTCAGCTACTCCAAAACCCAATAATATACCTTAATTGGATATTAATTGCAACGCCTCGGTATTTTACCAGGACATCGCGCGGGATTTCAGGGACACAATGTAAACAATACGCCAATAGCACACTATCGTGTGACAATCACCTTTACACGGGGTGTTCATCTTCTAAGACGGTGAAAACGATTATCTGGTTCATCTAGAGTGAACCAACACATTCTACTTAAATACAGGATGCCTTGCGGGATCACACAAGGACACAGTTGACTTGAGCAACACCCTCCCATTCCAAACTCATGAACCAGCATCGTAGTTTTCAATTATAATACCCCATGCCGTTTTTAAACAAATTCGACGCAACCTCACCATGCATTTATATATGTTACCATATATCTGTTTATTTTATTATACCCATTCCCTTAATTCAATACGTCTTCTCATTATGGCTGCCTGAGATGTGCATCCACATTCTACCTTTACTGATAAAAAAATCCCCAGCGAAGGTCTAACATTTCATAGATCCAAATCCTCAAATGTAAGAGCGTCACTGAATATAAAAATGAACATACGAAAAGGAACGTATGGGCTATCCCTATTAGTCACTGAGAGATATTTAATATTGGCTCGTCAGATGGTAGGTTATTATAACAGAGATAGGTGACGCGTCGAAATAGTGAATTGTTTAATTCTTCAGAAATTTCACTGTCGCTTTGTTGTGAATCGAATTTACAATAATAATGGTGTAAACATCGGTTCATAAATTATAATCTCAGTTTACTATGAAATACATTAAAACGGTGTACAAAAGTTCCGAAAAAACCTTTACATTAATTTTTAATATTTGTTGAACCAAGTATTTATAAAGGCATGTTATGACGAGAGGGCATTACAAATAAAGCATTTGTCGACCAAATACACAAAACGAATATTATTGAAGTGTGACCAAACTTCGGTGTGCCAAACAATTTTAATTCGAGAATTAATAATATGTTTCATGGTTCAAACAATTATAGCAGCTCGAAATGGTCCTTAAACGCAGAGAAGTCGCGTAGGCACGAGGAGAGCGGAGTTTCCTGAATTGGGGCTTTATTTTTAGGGCAGTGGGTTGGATTGAGGTATCTAGCTATTTAAAGACCACTAGATTTCAACTGCATTGTTTGTCTTGCCATGAATTCTCATTAATTAAATAATTTTGTTTTGGAGGCTGTCTTTAAAGCACGCTAAGCATCGCACACTGTCGGCGTTTTCGGCCCAGGTCGGGCCCTCACTATTGTTTGAATAATTATCAATATTATTCATTCCCAACCTTCGTCTTTGGCCATCGTGCCATTCTGATTCTTTGGGCCACGAAGTCTTCGAATTACCATATGTAAATGCATACATATTGTAACGATATCTCTTTTAAATCGTATTTTAGGTCTACCCTATTAAACCTCATTCTGGACCTTAAACGACAATAGTGTTGATATCCATTTATATATAACCCCACCTATTTATATTAAATACATACCCTAGGTAAAGTCCAATTCCCCGTGTTCGCATACGTCCATTGAGATATCACAATCTATCCTGATTTCCATTTATCCCAGTTTTATCTGGAACATAACATTTGATGATGGCGGTGTCAAACGTGAAATGTCCATTCCCACACGCCAACCCACTTTCATAATATGGAATGTTAAAATGAAACAACGCGAGCACGATTCATCCCAAGCCGCCGCAACGACCTAGGAGGCGGCCACCCTAAGTAAGTGCACTTATATGATGCGTTTACATTCTACCAATCTTCCTTCCTAAGTAAAGGTCACTCACCCAGTTAAATCATCTTATTCGTCGTGTAGACTGACGTTTGGGGTTACTATTAACTGATTCAATTTTCGTATATCTCATACTGGGACACTACACATAATTTCAACCACGCGCCAATAGGAAACTATCTTGTGTCAACCATGATTTCACTGTGTGGCTGTCTTCTATGATGGCGAAGGCTGTTGTCTGGTTCATCTAGAGTGAAACCACACACTCTCTCCCTCAAAACAGTATGCCTCACCAAGAAAACACAACGACACAGCTGTCTTCATCAACAGTCGCCGAGAATCGTCTTCTGTTGAATGCATCAAAATGCATCTCCATTACTTTTTCCCCGAAAGCCGATGTTGACACTCCTAAAATCTCTTGACTCCATAATTTTGCCTCGAGCTCAAAATCGAAATTCCTCGGTGTTATTTTTAACAGTCGGTTATCATGGAGTGATCTTAATAATAATAATTTTTACGCTTTATTAAGGTCACACAGACCAGAACTTTCAGCATTTTAATGTTAAACAGGAATGGAGGAAATAACAACGAGGTAATGGCGGCCATAGAAGGCCTTGTCCATAACGCGCGCGAGACAGTTTCCGCCACCCGGCCTCCAGGTTGCTAGATTACAAGTGGATGTCATCTTCGGTAAGTGTCGTCGCATCAGGGGACCTGGTTTAAGCTCTTTAAAAACCTTTGTCAATGCCTGTATAATACTCCTTATTGTTAAGTGTTCCCCAATAATTTCCCCGGCCTTAAATTTTCTGACTGTTTAACCTTTCGTAGGCTTTTAAAAATAATCTCGTTTTCTAGTTGCCTGCCTATTCTAATACTAGTTTTACCCAAAGTCTATATAGACTCATTGATATATGTTAACCTCATTATATCCATTCCTTCCATTCAATGCGTCTCCTCATTAGGGCTGCCTGGGACGCGTGTCCCTGTTCTACGATTACCATTCCCAATCCCCTAGCTTAGGTCTTATATTTCTTAAGTCAGAATCGCTAAACTGGAAGAGCGGCACTATAAATTATTTGTAAACTTTTAGCGCATCAGATATATTAAACTGTCGTCACTGTTATTTATTTAATATCCGTTGTTATAATCCCTGCGAACTCCATCGTAATATATGAAAAACCTTGCTCGTGTGAGATATGGCTTTATTTTGTTTGGTATATGTTTGCTGTAATTTACGTATAACTAATTATTTTAAAATTAATTCATGCTTAAGTATTGCAAATCTTCATGGCTTCGGTATTTTTTCTAGATCTGGCTTATTCATAATGAATCGAACATTTGACATCAACTTTGATTAAATGTTTTAGTGTCCTAAGCTATTAGCAGGGTGATATTATGCTCATATCAATAATCGTGTATTCTAAAATCCTTTGAACTTAGTGGAATAATAGAGAATTTGCCAGTAAACCTCTTTGGCATGAGTAAAACTTCAATTCTTTTCTGAACGGCATTACGTGTAAACGTATTCTATAATAGATGTTCTTTTAAGTTCCTACTATTGTTGCTTAGACTCATGTTATCTTACGGAAGTCGAGTTCATAAAGTCGCCAATATTTTTCGACGGTAGGTACTGTTCACACTTAAATATTGTGTTTGATAGCGTCCAAGGTCTCCTTGAAAATGGCGCCATGGAACCCAAGGCTCGTCCGTTGTGGTTTGACATCTACAAAGCTTTCCCCCCAAAGGTTGAGCCAAATTTCGAAAGACCACTTCCAGCAAACCTTGAAGTGCGTGAAATACTCTATGCAGAGGATCGTGGTCGCGCGTAAGTAAGCTTTCAACTTTTATGTAGTATTTATTTGTTTCTGCCGTGTCTTATGACTGTGTATGCATTCTGTTTAGGGCGTTTCTCCGAAAGTATCACAACGACGATCTGTACAACCTCTTTAGCATAAATGATTGCGGCACGTTCCTTTACAAGTTAGTTGATACTTGTCGGTTTCAATCCTTTAGGTTTATTGAAAAGGGACGGGAGATGGGAGCAGAGATTAATCATGATTTGTGGGAAGATGATGCATTTCTCGACAAGGTTCGGGAATCTCTCCAGAAAGACGGCATCCTTTTAACGCCGAAAAGCAGCAGTTGAGTATTGTACATAGCGGCCTTTTCAAAATATATTGTATTGTTCGAGACGATGATTGTTTATTTTTGAACGACCGATTTTCATCTTCCTCCGTTATGTTGTTCGCGTAATTGTTGGGGGGGGGGGGTTTCATTGGTTGTTTGCGCACAACTGGTGTTGGGGTCTTAGGGCTCCCTCATTAACAACCTTGCATGATTTTATTCACAAGTGACTAATCCTCTATTAGCATACGTCGCCTGCTATTAAAATACATTCCTCGTCCCTGGATAGAGGCTTAAACCTTCTCATCTGCTCTAAATGATTTTGCAAGTGTTTTTTGCATTCCCATCAATCTGGAATCTTGGTACCTCTTACCCCTCCCAATAACGACCACCATACTCCAATAATGCTCCTACTTTGGGATGTGGCATTGGTAGAAAGAAGTCAACAAAGGAGCCATGCTCGGCCAAAAAGCTTCTCAATGTATAAAACCAACATACAGCATTATCAACCTCTCGCTCAACGCAATCTTGTGACGGTTTTACCCGCTGTTAACACATACGCTAAATCTGTAGTCCGTCCACCTGATTCTAATCTGACCTTGCGTGCATACTCCCGCTTACATAACACAGCACATTTCCCATATTCTGACACGTGTCCTCTAAGAACCATATGCTCTCGTTGGTGTCCGTACCCCACCCATGCTGCCTGGCTGGTGTAATGCGTTTCAACCTGGGTTACTAGACTCTCGCGCGTCTTGCGCGGCAATAATCACCACATTATGTCTATCTCTAGAAACTTGCACTAATTGCTCCTTAGGATCTCATATTCCTTGGCACGGGCGCCGCCTTTCCATCACCCCACCGCGCAGCATCTTCGCTGGCGCTTCGTCACCACAATACTGGCAGCCAGTGGCTTGTCGACTGTGGTGAGGGTACCCAAATCCAGGTGCAGAGATGTGCCCACATACATCCACAGCGCATCAGTCGAATCTTCATAACCCACCTCCACGGCGATCACATTTTCGGTCTACCAGGACTCCTGGCGACAATGTCGGGCCAGAGGGAGCACGCTGTTGACCCCATGTTCGTTCACACCATGGAACCGGGCACGGGCCCCCCCGAACTCGAAATATTCGGGCCAGCTGGGCTGAGAAGGTTCTTGAGAACAACTACGGCCATATCCTGGTGAGTTCACACGCATCTGCTATTCGGTTCCCGGCGTTCAGCGACTTGGGTACTGACGTAAACCGGCTGCTGCATCATCCGGAGTTTATCCAGCCCGAGATCCACGTGCGGAGGGAACTGTGGCACTGGAGAGGCCGTCCGTTTCAAAAGTCCGCGAGCAAACGTCAATCAGAATTACCAGCAGCTCTTTTTATCTGATTGCCGTTTCTTGTGAATTAAGGTCTCTTCTTCGAATGCCCTATGCGGTTCACGAGCTCCATCCGACCCCAGAACAGATTGAAACATGCGTCAAGCGGTGGACACCCGTTGATCTAGACCCAGTACGCGACAACATGCTGTGCTTTGAACGCGAGGGACGTGATATTCACCCGGACGCTGATGGTATGTTAAACTGCGTTCCCACATTCCAGAAGGACCTGCTCTTCGTGGGTAGGCGTCCCCCCCTTCTCCTGAGTATCGATGTGTCGCGATCAGAGGCTGGGGTGCATCGGCGACAACAGGTCAACGGTTTTCGTTGTCGGCAGCATCATGACGAAGGAAGACACTGAACCTGAAGACGCCATGGCAGTCGAAGGCGTCGTAAAGCGGCTGAGATCGGCGTATTTAGTTTTAAACTGTTCATGCCAGTCCGCCAACTCCTTGTGTCGCCGACCGTTCTTTAAAAAGCGACGTAATGGGGCAAAATCTTTATGAAATTGTTGTCTGTTCGGATGCTACACTTTCTGTATGGAGGAATAGGCTTGAACTTAAAGTAACCCGATGTGTTGGTCAGCTGTCTCGTAAAGACGACATCATCGCAGTCAGACCTGGGTTCATCTATTTGCCTCTATGAACTAGCCATCTATCACAACGACTGCGTGTATCTGGCCCACCATTGTCTAACCCTGTGTCGAAAAAGGCTCTACCCGCTGGCAGAACGTCTTCAGCCGGTTCTTTGCTCTGTGGAAGCAATTTTTCACCCTACTATTTGTAGATTATATTGCAGTTTATTTGATGAAATCGCGGAATTGTTTGTCTTTGGTGCGGTTAGCACATGCCAGAGGATGAGCCGTAGGGCTGTAGGGGCATCTCCCAATGAATATGGCCAATGATGGAAAGGTCTGAAGTCGGTGGGACGCCGTTGCATTCAGCGACTGCTTGTAGCATTACCCAGTCCACCACGTTGTTAAAGACCACAGTCCAGTCTCCCCTGATGCCAGCTCGAGTAGACGAGTAGGTTCAAGGGTTTCCCGAGCACGCTGTCCGCTTCCATTACTGCCTACAGTGACCCCGAGTCGAATGCCGACCTGAAGTCGATGAAACATGCCACAGATGGTTGTTAGTATGTATTGGGAGCTCGATAAATATCTGGCCGCGCCGGAAATCTCCTTGGTTGGGTCGAGTGTCGCCGAGGTTTGGTGGCTTCGATTCACTGTCGAGACTACTTTCGTCTGATGCTAAGTAAATCGGTCTGATTGGTTCACACTGTCTTATCGCCCTTCTTAGGAAGTGCTGCAGTCGCTTTGAAAATCTTTTTGTTTTCAAGTCGGCAAGTAGGTCTTGTACACATCGGGTGGTATGCCACCTTCCCATGAAGTTTTCCAGCATTTCTATTGCGTTGGCAATGCCTGCCCGAGTCTGTGGCTTGCAGCGAATTTCGCAAGTCTCTTAGGATCAGAGGATCTGATTCTGACGGTGGTTTTTTCGGACAATTCGACAGCTGGCCGCACAAGCTTCCTTCCCATCTCTGATATAAGCTGTCTCGCGGCGTCGCGATGGAGTTTTTCCTGGGATTGCCGCTTGCCAGATGCCAGTCAGATCAGGGGCTGGTTATTATATTACGTAAAGAAGTAAATTGTTGCCCATCAGGCAAGTCTACTTGACAAAATACACCGAAGCCACCGGTGATCCCCACGTGTCAATTTTCACCCAGAATGAGCGTCGCTCCCCACTGCCATGGAGATGAGAATCCAAAACACGCCAACCTCTACCTTCATCTCTCGCTGAACCGGCCACTCGTTCCAAATTATTCAAAACTCGCTGTCACATTTTCACAGGTTTCTTCCGAAATATCTTTGGCACCCAAGGAGGCGTCGGTGATGGTCTCTCGGATTTTGTGGTGCACGCATTCATGCTAGGCCACTCGGTTCCGTGCCTCGGGTACCTCATGATGGAGCCCCCTCCGCTACCCCGACTCATGGCCGAGAAGGCGGTCGAATTGGGCGTCAAACCAGGACCGCTGTTGGGCAAGCTCAAACACGTGAGTCCTGAACCGCCCGCCCGCCCCCACCACACCTCGTCCTGCCTCCTCTCGCCGTGGGAAAATTCTTTTTCTCATTCCCAAACCACGACCCCCTTCTGCCCTCCCCTCCCTCATTGCCTCGCCCACTCCTCTCGATGCTTGGCGTTTTTTTCATTCTCAGGGTGAATCGGTGACCTTCGAGAAAGACGGCGTCCAGGTGACGGTGTCCCCCGAACAGGTGTGCGGGCCCCCGATGCGCGGTCGTCGAATCGCCATCCTCGGCGACTCGCGGGACTCCAGCGAGCTGAAGCGCCTCCTCGAAGCCGAGTTCCCCGGGGCTCCCCTGGTGGTCGACTGCATGGTCCACGAGGCCACCGGACACTCGGTGCAACAGGGCGACGAGGCCATGCGCGCCAAGGGTCACTCGACGGCCCACGGAGCCGCCCAATTCGCCGCGAGCGTTGGCGTCAGGCAGCTGGTGCTGAATCACTTCAGCCAGAGGTTCCTTGACGAGGAGACCTTCGCAAAAGGTGTTTTATTAAGGTGGCTTTTTCGAAAACCCACCTCTACTTCACAACGTTCACCTTTCTTCTTCGCCCCTAATTTAGTCGTCTGTAGATCCGGCAGTCGATTGCGCGTAGGGATTAATCGGTCGCTCAAGCCACAGATAATAGCTTCTTGGTCGTTGATTTTCGCCTCCTGGGTAATCGGCGTGATAAATTAGTTGCAACCTGTGTCACTATTTCAGTTGCGAAAGACGAGGGAAAGTATTCAAAGGTCGGCAGTCTTCTTGAGGACGCGAAATCCTGCAAGGCATTCAAAGGCACTGTGCAACTGTCATCCGATCTCAAGGTCATCCCCATCGTGGCGAATGTGGAAGCCAATGACGTCTCTAAGGGGATGAAGTGAGGCTCTGTCCAATTTCCTCCTCGTGGAGTAACAATGTCTAACAGACTTGCATTCTGTTGTTTTTTATCGAACATCTGATAATAAAATTTGTGAAAGTCACATGTTGCACTTCAGCATTCACATTACGCGGAAACAATTATTAAACACACATGCCGCTGCAAGCTGTTGTTTCAATTACCTTGAACTGCGTGAATACTATAAATTCCAACCGCTTGTTAAGTTTTGCCTACCCTTTCGCTTACTAGGCGGCACATTTATAGTAGGACTCAACAGTGTTTTGTTTGTTGGTTCTGTTGTTATTTTTATACCGCGTCTTTCAAATTTGAGTTCCTTACTGGAATTCAAATTAACCACCCATTTTGAATGGAAATCTTCATCTGTATATAGTGATACCTATATATATATATATGGTAGAGGTGTACATGAATGGTAAATTATATATTAAAAATGGCCGAGCGTAGTGGCGTGCGCTTGTAATCTAGCAACCTGGAGGCCGGGTGGCGGAAACTGTCTCGCGCGCGTTATGGACAAGGCCTTCTATGGCCGCCATTACCTCGTTGTTATTTCCTCCATTCCTGTTAAACATTAAAATGCTGAAAGTTCTTGTCTTTGTGACCTTAATAAAGCGTAAAAATAATAATAATTGAATGGAAATCTTCATCTGTATAGTGATACCTATATATATATGGTAGAGGTGTACATGAATGGTAAATTATCTAATGCAAATATCATTGTGCACACTTACAGTGACGGTGTTGTTGTTCTATCGCCCAAACAGTTAAACAAAAAATATAACAGCTGTCAGGGAAAGTGTTGGAGAAGGTAAACATTTGTTAATTGAGCGGCGCCAAATTTGCATAAGGAATTATCTCATAATCCCAAATGATGCAGAAATGTTGTAAGCATGCACGCGCGGAAATATTTTCAATATACCATTTATCATTAATAGACCGAAGGCCTACTATATATACAAATATACAGACGATTATTTTCCATTTATCTGAAGTATAAAAAGTAGCTCGAATTCGACGAACGCAAACACCCGTTTTATCGATTGCATGGAATCCCCTACCTCGATCGAAAGATTACCGATCCATTGTGAGTTTTGTCGATCGTTTCACCGGATTTTTCTTAGGAATGCCGTCCCAACGTGATTCGCATAAATCGGTTTCTGTTGCTTTTCGAAAGTGAAAATCCCACGCAATACCACCCTACTATAACCGAAAGCTAACGGCATTTTTAAGGTATGCGTCGCAGAATATCGGGACTCCCGAAGTATGTCCAGACAGGACTCGCCTGCAGCGGGCGCTAAGCATCGCGCCTTGTGGGCGTTTTCGGCCCAGGTCGGGCCCTCACTATTGTTTGAATAATAAACAATATTATTCACTCCCGACCTTCGTCTTTGGCCATCGTGCCATTCTGATTTTTGGGCCACGAAGTCTTCGAATTACCATAAACCTAATCCACAAAAATGCTTCCGTGTTTTTTGTCCATTTCGACTAATAATAAATACCTCCCCATGCTTCTCATGTCAAAGTTAAGAAAGATAAATTTTAAATTACTGATTGACTGCGGTGAAGAAACCATCAAAATTGATGGACCGAAGGAAGCCTAATTGGAAGAGACATTCGCTACGAACAATTTCCTCCAACTCAAGTGAACTGCGTCAGTTTGATTTGTATTTGCATAAAAAATCACCAAACATTAAAACGAATCCAACACAAATGCAAGTAAAATAATAAATTTTACTTGAGGAAACAAAACAAGCAATCCAACATAAAATGAAAAGACGGGCGTATATTAAAGATACAGATGTCAAAAATTTTAAAATTCCGTTTCTATGAAACAATTAGAAGCACTTCACGATAAAAACTTGGAAATCGAAACATTTAAAGAGTTCGTACCACAGATTGATCGGTGTGTCCGTTAAGGACCACAAAAAATGGAATGCCTTAGAATTACTACAGGTAAGAAGCAGTTGGGTTGCTTCATTGGAATTGCGCCAGAATGGGAAACTTATTCGGGTAATGGGACCGTAAATTAAGTAGCGAAGATAAACCAATAGGTACAAAATCCCTAACACCTAGTGGTTGGTAAAGCTTAGCTTGGAAGACTGACGACTCATTTTGATTCTCAACAAAGTTGATGATTTTCACTCTTTGCTAACAACTGCTCTGTTTAAACCTGTCAGCGTGGTCTGTCTACAAGAAACCTATCTTTGGGATATCAATCTAGATCACATATTTATGCTAGAGAAGTTTGTATGCTTTCGTCAGGACCGAGTGCGCGGAGTTAAATCCAAAGGGGGTGGTTTCGCGAGTTGCATCGAGCTGAGCTGGTCAACATTGAACAAAACGGTTTTTTCCTATGCTGCCAGGGCTATTGGATGTGTTGGGGTTATGTGCCATTCAAGGTCTCTTCAAAACGGTAAGTCTGTGACAGTCTTTAACTTGTACATGCCCCCATCTTGCACAAGAGCAGATATAGCTAAGTTCCATGATTCCACGATACCTTTCATTTCTTCAATTTTAGACGATTCTTTCATTCTACTGTGTGGTGATTTTAATTATGGGCCTATTAACCCACTTCGTACACAAGGTTTAAACACCATAGTAAATTTTCCTACACGCGAAGGGAATCTTCTTGACCACATATTTGCGTCCGATTCTGCTCTGTATGCATGTCGTTAACGTGCACCTTTAGCCCAGTCTGACCACTGCATCGTTGTTGGTCTACCTGCAAATCTATGGCAAGGATAACGAAAACCATTTTCGTTGTGCCAAACTTGAAAAAACGTTGCATCCGTTCACACTGCCTCCAAAAATAATGCAATTTAAAAGATGCCGTTGCCACAACCGACTTTGCTAAGGAAATAGACAACATAAACAATTTAGGCGAAAGAAGGAACGGCTCTGCCACCAGGGCAGTTATCGAGAAATTAAACCAATTTCAATCATGATCACAGCTGAGGTAAATCGCCTTAATCCGATTTTTGTAGATGAGCTGTTCAATACATCGAAAATCTAAATAGATTAACGGGAACCCGTCTCTCATATCTCCCAAGTGGTGCCCTAGACCTTGATGCTCTGAATGGTGGCTTTATCTTCAAATAAAAAGATCTCGTAATCTAATCTCCAAATTTTGGCTGGCCTCAAGAGCTCCACAGCGACTGGTCCGGTCCCGCGGTTCTTAAAATCTGTCACCGCGAGATTTCTCAGATTATCACCCGGCTCGTCAATTATTCGAAAGGCACAACCTCCTTGCCAAATAATTGCGGTGTCTACAAGGCTCAATGCTATCTCCTTTCCTTTTTAACTATTACACGTGTAGCCTTCGGTCCCCTAACGACGTGACACATATAAAATACGTGGATCACCTGGCTTTATGTCATGCCTGCAAGACGAATGGTGATTCTCAACAGCTCGGGCGGGCATTCAAACTGAGGTTAACGAGTGGTCTTTGGAGAATGGCCTGCTGCTGAAAGCACCAAAACTCTTGAAATCGCTTCACTACATAATTTCGCCTCGAGCTCAAAATCGATTTTTTAACAGATATTCCCCTAGAAAATGAGTTTATTGTAAAGATGTCGCCCGTGGGTCAACAAGTCGGAATATTTGAGGTCTCCTTTGAGGAATCATACGACCCACCTCGACTTGGGGTCATTGGCGCATGCCAATTGAGAGGTCATTCGAGGTCTGGTCTGTGGCTTGGTCTATGAAGCGGTGACGACTGAACTCGGGAAGCGGCAGCTTTTAACCAGGCCTTGGCTTTATGCCACGCCTGCAAGACGAATACTGATTCTCAACAGCTCGGGCAGGCAGTCACTGAGGAACTGGGGTAGTCTTTGGAGAATTGTCTTCTGTCGAATGCATCAAAATGCATCTCCATTACTTTTTCCCTGAGAGCCGATGTTGACACTCCTGAAATCTCTTACCCAAAGATCAAAATTCCTCGGCGTTATTTATAACATTCGGGTATCATGTAGTGATCTGGTGAGTGCCGTCTTTGGGAAATGGTTTCGCCTATGTTTCTTAGTTCGCCGGTTAAGGAGACCTAGTTTAAGCTCTATAAAAAACCTTTTCCTATGCCTGCGTTATACCCCTTATTGTATATTGTTCCCCAGTAATTTTCCCCGGCCTTAAATGTTCTGACTTTTTAACTCTTCATAGGCTTTTTTAAAATAATCTCGTTTTCTAGTGGTCTGCCTTTGCTCTCCATTCAAGAAATCATCGTTCAACGCCACATCAATAGTTGTTCACTAATGCTGCTCGTATTTTAAGAGACCCCTCCCATCCCCTCTATTCAAGTTTATCTCAGTGTAAATCTCTTCGACCAATGCGTAGTCTATACCGTTCAATACTCACAAGAACAGCAGCATATCGTCATTTGTCCCGAATTTTATTTTTACCAGAGCAGGTGAAGCAGTAACTAAAAGACAATTTTCGCATCTAAAACTTGTTATACGGCCTTGTTTTATGCTGAAAGTGTTGGTCCTCGTGACCTCAATAAAGCTACTTCAATAATAATAATTATTATTTATTTAATAGCACGTAGGGTAGAAGGATGTTAATTTAATCCGGTTGCAATCGGTTGACATTACAGTCGGCCTGTTCAATATTTCGTCTAGCATATTGTACACTTATATTTTTTGCCCGGTGAGGAATCATTACACATTCTTAATTCCTCCTGCTTGTCTCCAACGCGTGAAACCCTTTGTCGCGTTTATATTTACATTTTTTATTTACGAAAAGCCTTTTCCGCCTAATTGAACAGGATAAAACATGTTTTAAATAAAGATATATTATTTAATAACATCATATAGCCTCTAAAAATCGCTCAATACAATTTCAGCATCTGTTGAATCCCTACTTCATACCGACTGTTCCAAGGTCGCTGTCTTTGCGCATGGTGTGAAAATGCGATGACCGATTTCTTATTAAAAATATTCAAATTAGAGTATTACTTTGCAAAGCCAATAAATAATGCCCAATTGCCCTATTCGGAATTACTAGGAAAATGTTGCGACCGGGTGCCCGTTATTCGTTGTTTTGGATCCGCCCCCTCAGGTTGTTTTTTTATATTAACCGATATATCTGTCTCGTAATTAACATGTTCCGTTCGATTCATTTGTATTATAATTTAAAAAATGCATCGCTCCAAATGAATGCAGCAATTGTGGTGTATAAATCATGGTCCCTTTTTGTCTAGGTCAAAAAATGTGTGCACATATACACGGCGTTTGCCCGTACATATTCATCGAATACAGTTTTGATCATTGCGCTGCCGATACCGAAAAACTTCATCAGCAATTGCGCGCAATCGCACAAAAACTACAGGGTTCCTTTAAGGATCGACCCGGGGTGGGCGACGATAGAGTGCACATATTTGATATTCAACCATTGTCGGCCAGGTAAATACGATTGGTGTATTTTATTCGATCTTCTCTGTAGATCAATTTATGGTTTCCGAGATTCCGACTCGACATTTCTTAAAATTTTATTGACTGACCCTGCCGAAGTTCCCGTTTTGTCAGAAATGTTACTTTCTGGCGTCGCATTGGGATTTCCCATTCAACCGTTCGAAATGCACATACCTTATCTTCTTCAATTTTGTGCTGACTTCAACTTGCAAGGAATGAACTACCTCGAGGCCAGCTATTTTCGTCTTAGAAGTAAAACCCACCAATCGGTAAATTTTTGAAACCTTTAGACGTACGAACGGCAAAACATGACGTTGTCAACGAACCAACTGATTCTTTTTCCTTTATTCTAACCCAAGAATATTTAAGGTATGTCTTTTAATCACTGTTTCGACTGTATTTTTCACCAGGAACACTCAATTTCACAACCAATCTTCAATTCCGAGACAAACAAGCACCGATGTTGAAGTGGACATTTCTGCCTGTGATATACTTAACCGAAATGATCACGATGGGGGTAATTTAGTTAATATTTATCTATTTAGACTAGACACCCAGAGTTTGAATCCGGGTTTGAATTTCCTTTGGTCGGAGGAATCGGCACGAAGGCAGGCTATGCTGAACGCGTGCATGATTGACGAAACGGCAGTTGAGGTTCCGTCTGTGGATGTACTTTTGCCTTTAACAGGTATGTTTTTTGTCATCTCGATAGATATTTACTTTTTACGTGAAACTACATGCTTATTCGTGTTGTTAGCGACTTCTTCAGGTGGCACTGGGGACGCTGTCCCTTTTAAAACGTTCCTAAGAATCTTCATGGGAGTATCCGCGAAGCCGGTTTATCCTCTAGCAGGAGATACCGCACCAGAAAAAAACATTTGAAGGGGATATTAGGTTCATGCGATGACCCCACGAGAAAAATTGTTAAACATCTTCACTTTCGTTTTTAATTGAGGTCGCCCGGGCGCTTTGCCCACCCAAAGCGAGCTGAGGTATCTCGAGGCCTTCAGACTCTTCGTTTCAGGTACGTGGTCAGCTTTGTCGCCGCTAACTTCATCCCACCCACACGCACAACCTGATTTTGTGCCACACGTTTTCGGTCTCGTGACCCCAATAAAGCATAATTACTATTATTTATTAGAAAGGACAAGCGAATCCGACCCACTGGAAAGATCGGGCATCGACTACGCGTTCAACAGTCAAAATCCCACAAATCTGTCGCAGTGGGCACTAGACGAACTGGCCGTTTTAGCCGGCACATCGGAAGAGCTAGATGCGTGCATGGACACTCAAGGTTGTATCAGTGCTTTCCTCAATGCCAGTCAGGTTCCATCTTCTCTAAAAGTACGCAATTCATCCCTTCAATAAAAACCGTACGGTTCAGATCAACTGCAATTCCGATTGGGCAGCTACGAGCCAATCGGGCACTCTCGGTGATGTTGGTAACGCGGAAGCCATCCTATTGGCCAATGCCAGGGCGTCCGTCTCGCAATTCAATCATTTGGTCCATCCTGGCAGCGCCCACCAGAGTGATTGTATTGACGAGATTGAGGATGAAAATCTGTTCATGAATATGTCAACAGTATGTCGAATTTGAACAACTTATGTGGTGACATTTCACACAATCGAATGCTCACGAATCCTCCTTTTACGCTTATAGTCAATTTTCGATTCAATGGTTATCGAAGACGACAGGTCGAATGATGTTGGCGAACAAAGCGCAAATGAAGATCTCTTTCCTTCTTTTCTTGACGAAATCCTGCCGCAATCCGCGGACTACGGTGATGCCAACACCTCCCTCTCCAGGTACTACCCTGTTGTGACGCTGTTCCAATTGTGGGATTCTGACCTAAGAAATATTAGACCTTCGCTGGGGGTTTTGTAACGGTAATCGTAGAAGATGGATACACATCCCAGGCAGCCATAATGAGGAGACGCATTGGAATGAAAGGAATAGATATAATGATGCAAACATATATAAATGGATGGAGAGGTAATATAGACTTAGGGTAAAAATGGGATGGGTCTTCATAACGGGAAAACTACGATGCTGGTTTGGAAAGGGAGGAAGTTGCTCTAGTCTCGGCGACTGTGGATGAAGGCGGCTGTGTCCTTGTGAAATCCAGTGTGAGGCATCCTGTATTGGAGGGGAGAGTGTTTGGTATCACTCTAGATGAACCAGATTGCAGTCTTCGCCGTCATAGAAAACGGCCACCCCGTCTGAAGGTGGATGACACGAGGTCGCGTCCTATTGGCGCGCCGTAGACATTGTGCCTCCTTCATATCCCGCGCTATGTTCTGGTAAAACACCGGGGCGTTACACTGTCCCCATTTCCGTCTGATGACCTTAATCAGGCGATCAATTTGGTCTCACTGTGAGCATCTTGACGCTAGTTTTTTTGTCCAATTTATAGATCACAACAACTCCCACAGTTTGATGGGGGAAACGATGATAGTGACCCAAGGTCGCGCCCACGTACGTCCAGTGATCCTCGGAGGTGTATCCTTTTCGCTTTTTCGTCGTAGACTCGATCAGCCGCGAATTTAGTAAAGAAACGCGTTCGGCAAATGATAGGAACGAGGCGAGGGGATGGATGTTGAAGGTTTAAAGAAACGCTGATGTGTTTATCCCAGTCAATCACAAACACAAAACGTGCTGGGAGTGCATAAAGGAATGTTTTGTGACTTAATAATAGAGGAGAAAGGTTCATTTAAACAAAGGGAAATGAATGATAAGGAGTCACAAATAATCCACTAATAGAGATCATTGATATTAAGCTTCTTCGGGCCGGTTGATGCAAATCTCAATCTGATTACTGATTGGCCCTTTCGTTGTTCCTTTCGAAAATTCAGAATAGGCGGGCTCCATGGGGCGGTTCATGTCCTTCAGGTGGCCAATCGGCTTTACTCAAGTATTATTCATGCCAAACCGTCTCTCTTTCGGTCTCCTGGCTGAGAAACTGGCCCAGATTACCCCCAAACCTCACGCAGTGATTAACCACTTCAACAGTTCTTCACTAATCGGTGCTCGTTTTTTTAAGCTGAAACTTTTGGTCCTCGCGACCTCGATAAAGCCGCTGCAATTATTATTATGTGCACGGCTTCTATCGGCTGTTTAGACTTCTTCCACAGCCTTTTATAATGAAGCGTGCTAGACACACACACACACTCTAGTGGCATCTACATCACCGTTCGTTCAATTCTTGATCGCCCAAGGATCTCGAAGGCGTCGTCTGGGGCTTCGGTTAACCGCGGAGCACCTCGCAGCTTCTCCGGGTCCCGGCGTCGATGAAGGTGCCGAAAATGGTCCATCCTCTTCGAAAGCCGTCCATGTTGGTCTTGTCCGCCAGCAGCAAAAGCAGCCGACGTCCACGACGTCTCGACCGCCTCGCAAACTGGACGTCCGTCACGGCGTCGTTAAAGAAAACCAAACAGTAGCGGTAGGGTATTTGCTGGTGTCTTTCGCCTTTGGGTCCCTTCCTCGGTTTAGGGGTTTGTTAAATTTCGTCTAACGCGTCGATGGGCTGGCTTCGTTGATGTCTCTACGAAGATGCATGCACCCAGATGCGCTGTGCCTAGGACCACCCCAAGAGGCAATTGTACACTATCGTCCCAACACAGGGGCCACACATTGAACTCGGGCTGGTTAAGTTACGAGTTATATCCGCCACCCAGCGTCCTCGTTCTGTTGGTAAGGAGCCTGTGTTCGACTTCCAGGTCAGGCCACCAGACAAACGAACTCGAAGACGCTATCTTGGTTAGCTGTTTCAACGTCACTGGAATACATGGTTTACCTGGAAGGAGTAGGAACTCTGGTCGCCGTTCCCCTCGTGTTAGTGTCGCGGTTACTGATACTCCAGCCTCACCTCAACTCGAGGACGTTCTCGTTGTGGCACTCGGCCAGTGCAACGATTCGCTTTCAAACCTTGGTCCGTCGAACAGGCGTCGTTTTAGCTACCGTTTAACGCCTATCATGAACGGTCTAATTAGCCGCGTTACGTGTCTTGCAGGCCCTGATACCAACGGCACATGTCGGTGTCGTCGCCTGTGGTCTTGATGAGTTGCACTCAGCTTCCGTGGAAGCCCGATGCATCTCCCCATTGCGTGTGAACACGTGTGCATTCGAAGATGACCTGGACTCAACAGTGCATCCATTGGACACCGGGACTATGGACAGCCATCTTTTCTCACCAACGCCAACTTTTGCGAAGCCGTCCTCACAATCGTTCACAATCGAACCGTTACCATACGATGACCCACCGCGGCTGGGTCAGGTCTCTTTCACAGATGACCTTGACTCAACCGTGCGTCCATTTTCCCCCGATCCTAGCGACAGACATTATTTCTCGCGAGCACCAACTGCGACGAAGCTGTCTTCACAATCGTTCACAATCGAACCGTTTCCGTGCTACCTGGGTGAACCCGATTTCGGCCTTCATTCTTCCGTCTATACACGGCTTCCTGGAAGAAGACCACCAACTTATGAAGAGGTTGAAAATGATTTGAAAAAAGCTAAAGTCCACAAGACGATGACCACAAAGGCGGCTACAAAGGTACAGTCCGGGCTGGGTAACTGTGGCATATCGACTCAGACAAGTATCCATCTGTTTTTATTGTAGACGAAAGATGACGCCATTCAGAAGCAGCCTGTAGACGGAGCAGCGAACAGTGCCAATTTGTCCAGTTCCCTCAGTGAACTCTGGTCTCAGCAGAAGAAACGAGATTCTCTCTCGATGTCCATGTCAGCTCTGAATAACACCTCCGCCTCGTCTCTCGGCCGACGACGTGCATTTCTGCCCGTGCAGGTGGGTCTCTCCATTTTATAATCACTTCGGCTGTTCGTGAGTTCGATGGCCATGCCAGGCCACCAATTATAAGCCGGGTGCTGTGATGTGCGACATCTGTAAACAATTTGCGATATATCATTTATGAATAATAAATCGTCGATCCTCTGCTATATAAATCAATAAACCGATGGTGATTTTCCATTCAAAATGTGTGTTTACTTTTAATTTGTAAAAGAAATGCGAACTTAGAAGACACTGGGCACTGCCGACGCTACTTATAAACGAATCGCCATGGACCGGCTTATCGTCCAGCTGCACGAAACAATACTGTCATTATTCTTTCTGTCTCACCGCTGTTATCCTTTAGGAGAACCATTTCTGCGTTGCTTCGCTGGAGGTGTTGGTTGATACCCGCTCAGCTTCCTCCAGTGCGCGTCCCCCACGCGCCCCCCACAACCCCCTGGAAGAGGTCGGGGTGGAGAGGGGCCACCGCGTCGCGGAGGAGCCGCCATATCGATTTTGCGACTGGGGGGCTACTACTTTCCCGATGCTCAGTCGGATGCGATATCCGCGGCATCCTTGGTGTTCGAGGAGCGTGGAACCCTAATATCCTGTTTCCTATTGGTTATCATGTCGCCGGGACGGAGTCTTTACAAGAGCACGCGGAATCGAAGTAGCGGTCCCGTCGTGCTTATCAGATGTGAGAACGAGACGGAACTGCTTGACTGGATCGTCTTTTTGGTACAGAGGTGGGCACAGCTTCTGTTTACTCTTTGGGTCTATGGGTTGCCCCTTCTTTGGGCCCGTTCTTAGATGGGGACGAACTCCAATTTTAAGTGCCGCGCGGTGTTTGTACGAAGGTTGACGAATGATATAATCAACTGCTGTTGTAAAATAGACGCGAAGGATTGCGGGGGCGTTTGCGCTCTAATCGAATATCGATTTTATCGATTTCCTGGCGCCACTGGGTCCCCAAGTCGACGGCGTCCTCGTCGCAAATGCTTCCACTGGCGACTGTATATTCAAGGGAACAAATTTGAGGATTTCATTACGTAGAGAAACAGCGAGGCCTGGAATGATAATTTTTTCTATCGGAACAGTGGTTAGACCCTTAAGAGGGCCGAAATGCCCCTCTCGCAATATCAGTCGACAATGTGACGAAAGTTTTAAACGGACACGCCCCGGCCAGTCATAATAAGTAGAAGGTGTTTCCCAGTGGGTCGGGTAAATGCCGGACTCATTCATGTGTTGGAAGAAGGTAGGATGTCGCCGAAGTATTATCGACTATGAAGCTGTGCAGATGGCACTGGGGATGTCACCTGTAAACATATTTCCGAGAAAATTGATGGCCGACCCCCGTTATGTCAGTAGAAAGCGAGTAAATGGAGATGGGAAGATGTGTAGTCTTAAAAAACAAGCAAGCTCCTGTGGAACGCAGGCTGATAAGATTTCGGCAGCCGAAGTTCTCCATGTCGCTGGATTATTACAGGCGAACGCCGCTACGCCCCACTTCTTTTTCGGTGGTTTCGAGGGCGTGAATATTGCTAGCACCGTTTTTGTTCGATTCTAGGTTTGATCCCGACCTACTGATTGGCTTCGATGTCGACCGGAGATCCTGGGGCTACGCAGTTGAACGCGCGGCAAAGATAGGACGCGTCGCATTCACAAGAGACATCTCCCGATTGGCTCCAGGTTGCCGTTTTATTTTCATTTTTACCGGAAACCATCACGATCCCTGACTAGCCCGTACCCCCACCCCAATCACGCGACCCCCCTTTAACAGAATGCTGGCTAATCGGTGTAGCTGTGGCTTTACTGGAAACCTTTTAGATCGCCTCAACTGCCTTGCCTGCCGAGCCAACATCGACACGTGCTCCCAACTCAGTTCGTCTGAGCTTCGCGTGTTGGTAGCGCGCGATCTCGCCTCCAAGCTGCCCTGTTCGTGCAACACCGCCTTTTCAGGAGGTCGCAAATCTGATTGGCCAGCGGATCCTGGCGCCGGAAGAACCGGTGGAAACTTTGCCTGTCCCGGTCGCGTTGTTCTCTGTCTTTGGCGGATTCTGCTTTCAGAGGTGGGTCCGTGCGTGCTGTCCGCTATATGATTGGTCAATGGTGATTTGCTTTCTTTGGGCAGACGGTGGTTTTTTCGGCATTTCGAAATCATTGCGTTTTTAAGGAGATATGTTGTATCCTTTGCACCAAAATGGGCAAATGGCCATTAGCGGAACATCGCTACAGTAGCAGCAACAAACATTTTGTGCATTGTTTCATGGAATCCTTCTGATTTGTGCGTTATAAATCGAGCTGTAAGAAATTTGGACTATTTTGTGTAATTCTTTTCAGATCAGTCTCCAGGAGTACTCCTTCGAGACTGCAGTTCACCAGTTACTCAAAGAACGCACCCCTCACTTCACAGATGGACAGCTGACCTCGTGGTTCAAAAACACCAACACAGCCGTCGTGTAAGTCCTATCCTGATGGCCTCGCCCGTTTCCTCATCCCGCGAGCCCAGGATCGCCAATTAATCGTAGTGGTTCTTCTCGAGAGATCGGAGAAATCCGGGTCTGAGAAAGCCTGAGCAGCATATCCCAAAACCTCGTCTTCGTTGTGGGAGCGGGGCGTTTGATACGACGCATATCTCCATGTCCAGTACGCTTCATCCAAATGTCATAAACCGACGCGCAATCTATAATTTTCTAGCAGAAACGACGGCGATGACCACGATGAAAAACAGTAGCCATCCATCCATCGTCGAGCATTTTGTTTAACGTTGCAGATGGCAGGCCCTCGACTATTGGCTCAATCGAGCGGTGACAAATCTGCGTCTACTGAGCCGCCTCGACCTGGTTGGACGAACGGGAGAGTTCGCTCGAGTTTTCGGCATCGAGTTCTTCCATGTCCTGTCACGCGGATCCCAGGTGGGTTCGAATTCGCAGTAGTAAATAAACACTACTTATATAATTATCAGTACCGCGTGGAATATATGCTTCTCCGAACAGCGCGTATCCCAGGTGGGTTTAAGTAAGGGGAGCACTTGTCTCCGGCAGTCTGACCGTCTAACACAGCTTCCCAAATGCTTGTCTTGCGACCAATAATTATCTGTGTTCACGCTTTCCAGGTTTTTTTTCATCCACCCACTGTCTCAACAAGACGTCGCGTTTGCGATCGGAGATTAAGAATGGCCTTGTTATGATGCCGCGCTGTCTTTATTGGGACACAAATCTAATATGTTAAATTAACACTACTTATATAATTATCAGTACCGCGTCGAATCTCTGCTTCTCCGAACTGCCCGGCGACTCAATTTCCTCCTTCCGTCCCCGAACGTGGTGCAGCGTGCGCGTCAACGCGCACCTGAATCGATACCGCTCACGCTGGAGCCGCGAAGTGGTATCCATGCCGACGCGCCGGTTGTCGTGCTGGATTTCCAGTCGCTGTACCCGTCCATCGCGATTGCGTACAATTACTGTTTTTCTACAGCTCTCGGACGAATTTCAAGTATCCAAGAGCATGGGTAAGAAATGATTTTCTTCCAAGTGGGTTTTCTTATTCGCAAACAGGCCATTATGGACTTCGTTATGCCGAAAATGCACGATGTCCTCGACGTCCTTCGGTATTTATCGAGGGCCCTTACTAACCTGTCTTATTCCATTAATTTTTCCGATTTTAGGTCCGAAGAACAGTTCGAATTTGGCTGCCTTGGACACTCGATTTCCACGCAAACACTGAAGGTCGGTTGCTCGCATTGGAGACTTTTATTTGAGTGTTCACGGGCGTATCTGAGACTTGCGTTCTATGGCGACGGTGTACTTCCTCTAATTTCGTCAGTTTGAGGATGCATTCTTACTGATTGATCGTATAGCGCTATAATCAGCCTTGCTTTTGTTAACCATCTTCATCATCATCACGCGGCGTATTGGTTGCGTTGGTGGATTGCGTCCAATCTTGCCAACACCCTCAATCTGCAGCAGACGCCGCTTAAGAGGAATCGAAAAGAGGACACGAAAACGACGCTCGATTTGAAGGATGGAAGTGGTTAAGAGAAAAATGGTGAAAAAGATGCCAGCAACACCAGGTATTCCCAGCCGGTCACCCATGCAAGTACTAACCTGGCCCAACGTAGCTTAGCGTAGCCGAGCGTAGTGGCGTGCGCTTGTAATCTAGCAACCTGGAGGCCGGGTGGCGGAAACTGTCTCGCGCGCGTTATGGACAAGGCCTTCTAAGGCCGCCATTACCTCGTTGTTATTTCCTCCATTCCTGTCAAACATTAAAATGCTGAAAGTTCTGGTCTGTGTGACCTTAATAAAGCGTAAAAATTATTATTAAAAAAAAAAAAAAAACTTCGGTGATCGGGCGAGAACCGGTGTTTTCTACGTGGTATGGTCGCTGACGACAACAGTCAACTTACATCCCTACTCCAATCCAACACCACCACCTACACACTCACCTCCACCTGGCCCATCCAGGAGCAGCAGAAGCAACATCGTCATCAGCATCGTCAGCATTGCCAAGCATTGGCGAAACCAGGCGACGGTTTTGCTTGCCAGCAACGGCTGACTTCCACTAAAGTCTTGCTCGGTTAGTGGAGGGGTTGGTGGGTGGTTTGGTTTATGGATGGATGGATGGATGTATAAGTTGGTTAGTGGTTTGCGTCCAATCTTGCCAACCCCGAAAGCGGTTGCGGCAGCAGCAGCAACAACAACCACTTGAAAGGAAGCACTACGACACGAACACTACGGTGACGGCGATTCCAACGACGAAGTTGGAGACTGGCGCTTTTGTCTGATTTTCCGGTTAGATTTGCGCATTTGCTTGAATTCCTCGTGGAGGATTCGCAAAGTACGCCGCCCCCTTCCTGGGTATCACATTGTATATGATATGTTGCATCATGGTCTTCTATCAACTTTTAAATTCCCGCTGACGGAATTTGCAGCCCGGTAGTGTGGTGGTTTGTGGGTGTTCTGCCCGGGTAGAAGCAACGCCAGTGCGGTGGATGTCTAACCTATTCGTTTTGCCTAGGCTCTGGGCGATAGGGTGACTGTGTCACCCAATGGCGTGGTCTTTGTGCGGCGCGAGATCCAACAGGGTGTGCTGCCTCGTTTGTGGCGAAGCCTCCTCTCCTCTCGCCTGATGGTCAAGGATTCTCTCAAACTCTATTCAGATAACTCCGAGGTACCCTCCACCCCACCATATCCTCGTTTCAGTCATCATTGTTTAGCTTTGCGACCACCGTGTCTTGTTTTAATGCAATATTTATTGAAATAGCCTTGTCGTCGCAGTTACAACAATGTATCCACGTGCCATGGAGAGCTGTTTGGTCGGTTCAATGGGAATATAAAGAAGATTTGCATTCACGTTGATAAAAACAAAAGATCTGTGTGGCCAGTTGTGAAGAATCATCCCCTCATACCCAACTTCTCTCTCTCCCCCTCATTCCCCCTTAAGACTCTCAGGCGTCTGCTGGATGCACGGCAACTGGGACTGAAACTGATCGCCAACGTGATGTACGGCTACACGGCTGCCAGCTTCTCCGGTAGAATGCCTTGCGTCGAGGTACGTTTAGCTGTGCAGGTGTCAATGTGCCAACCAGATTTCAGAGTCACCAGACGCCGTCATACGGGTGTGAAATGCCGCCAACTATGCCAAACCAGAGGATTTCGTTGGAATTTGGATATATGACGAGTACCTAAGTGAAAAACCCTAGATGCGGACAGTACTATACGTTGAAGTCACGTTGGTTCTCCTATCGGAGCACTAACTGGACAGCGGGTGATTAGTCTGTGGTGACATCAAGTTAATTCATGATTTACACGGGAACGATCGATTTCAATGGCGATGTCCCATATCGCTTTGTGGCTGAAATTAAAGGTGGTCGTGGTTGTGCTAATTCCACGAGGTCATCGCATCTATTACTACTGCTACTACTTATAAAACTACTACCACGACTATTGTTACTGTTGTCACCACTACTAAGAATACCACTACTACTTATACAACTACTACCACGACTATTGTTACTGTTGTTACCACTATTGTGAATACTAATTATGCTACCACGATTACTGCTGATACTTCTACTACTACCACTCATACTGCTACTGTTTCCACCACTACAACGAATACTGTTGATGCTACTACTTCTACTTAGACAACCACTACCAAGCCTACTTCTAGCGCTGCCACCACTAGAACGAATACTTCTGCTGCTACTAAAAATACTACTACGTCGGATTTAATTTTCGTGTATTTTCGTTTGTTTGATTCTTATGGTTTTTTTCTCTTGCTCATGTCTCCGAAGGTGGGTGACAGCATAGTGCACAAGGGACGCGAGACCTTGGAGCGCGCCATTCAACTGGTGGAACGTCGTCATCTCGACGACCCCTGGTTTGGGTCGCGGGTAATCTACGGCGATACTGACAGCCTCTTCGTCAAACTACCGCCTGCCGTGGACAAAGAAAGGGCCTTTGAACTGGGCCAGGCCATTGCAGACGCCGTTACGTTGGATAATCCCCCGCCCATCAAACTCAAACTGGAGAAGGTACGTTGTCTACGTTGGCCCTCTGGACATTTCTTCTTTAAGATAATAATAATAATAATAACGTGGTTCGCTTTATTGAGGTCACGAGCACCCATGTCTCCGAAAAACTAAAGCAGCGCAGAAAGATGCTGTATAGACGAAATATCAACGAGGAGGTAAATTTGCAAGAATGGCAAAATAAGCCCTCGAAGTATATAAAGTTTGGCAAACGCGTAATGAAGGCCCTTTAAAGGCAGCTCTATCCATAACGCGCGCCAATAACGAGCCTGGGAAGAGAGGCTGGGTGGTCAAACACCAGATGAACAAGCCGGGGTCTTTTCTTCCTTGAAGGTCTATTACCCGTGCCTCCTGGAAGCTAAGAAGCGCTACGTCGCCTACGCCTACGAGTCTCCCCAGCAGAGAGAGCCCAAATTCGACGCCAAGGGCATCGAGACGGTTCGACGGGATCACGCGCCCTTTGTGGGACAGGTGTGACTCACTTCTTGCTGACCTCTTGGCTAGTGAGCGGGGAGGGGAATTCCATGACGCTTTTCGCATTTTCGAAATAACCTCTTGGTTGGAATCTTATCAGCACGGCTGGCTCCTGTTATGATATGAGCTGGATCCATGGATGTCGGGGATCGTAGCCGCAAGTAGCCGGGGGCGATTCAGTTCTGTTCTACAACGCCCACATTCCACGCCGGCCTTTTAATTTCGCCGTCGCCATGCCAAAGTCTGAACGGTGGACACGTATCGTGAAAGCGGCGTGCGCCCCACGTTCCAGAACAGGCTTTCCATCTGGTCTACGCTCTCCGTGTGTCCACAGCTCCGATTTGCGGCATCCACCACTAAGGCACTTCGGCCGGTTCGTCCCCTAGCGGGAGCCCAAAGCAAGCGAGTAAATTCCCACACGGTTGCCTACAATGCCGGCGCTATTGTCGATAATCTACGATTTCCGCTCGCACCTTAGCCATCCGTGTTGTGGTCCCAGAAACAGTCTTGCTGACACCCTCATCCATCACTAATGCCTACTTTTGGGGGGGTGGGGGTGACGAAAGTGACCTTGTATATTAATTGATTATTGCACCTCTCCGCCAGGTTCTTCAGGCTACCATTCGGGTGCTTTTCGACGCATTCCAGTGGAACGAGACCAATCCAGGTGGGCGTCCTGCACATTGATTACGTCGCTTGTTCGCCAGCCCCTTTCATCTACAACTCTTCCCACCCCACCCCCGTTCCGCACAGATATGAAGACGGTGGAGAGGCGCATTCGAGAGCACGTCCGAGACTTCGCCGGCCGTCTCATCGCGGGCAAAGTACCCCTCTCCGCCTGTCTCCTGTCTAGACCGTACCATGGCCAGACGGGGTACCAGCCGGGGGCCTGTGCCCCAGCCCTTCAAATCGCCAGGTAGGCCGCGTTGCTGTCGTTCACCCGCGGTCGCGCCGCTCGCGAGGGACCTTGGGTTCGAGTCCCACGTACAGAGCACCCAAAATAATCCGAGAGCAGCGAATTGGAGGCTGCCGGGTGTTTCACGCGTTGCCCGTGTGTGCCCGTCCGGACTCTTCCACGTCTTCAGGTGACATCCGCGCGATAATCTCAAGAAATAAGTTATTTGCTCTACAACATACCCCAGCGTTTGTGGAAATCAAGGCGTCAAACTCCACGAGCTCCTCCACCTGCGAATGTCAGGCTCAACAATTCTCGAGAGAGTCCTCGAAAGGAGCTACGCGGTCTTCTCTTTTGTTCAATACCTAAGCGGGTACATTTGTGTTGAGCCACAAAACGGCGTGCGGTATTCAACTGAAGAGCCACCACGTGTGTGCATGACTCATACCACGGCATTGGTTTGGGGCGGGCAAATTCTTTAATAAACTTTTCCAGTGGGTCTGCAGGGGACGCGGTCGCTTCTACAATGCTACCAAGAATCTCCATGGAAACATCATCCATGAAACCGGCTCATCCGCTAGCAGGGGCTAACAGTGGGCGCCTGTAATTTAGCCGGTGACCTCCGGAGTCGAAACAGTCTTCCTGAGTTGCGCATCGGCCGCTTTCTCCATGCTGCCGGTGTATCGTCGAGCAGGAGAATGCCACACGAAAAAGGACTCGATTCACGCCAACGATGGCTTCCGCGGGCTCTCGTCTGTAATCCGGGACTTCCACGAAGTCGGTTAATCCACTAGCCGCAAAAAGCCTTGAGGCGGCCTTTAAACTCGCATTTAAGGGAATTTATACCCCCCACGCGATTCTAATTGAACCACCGTACTCTAATCAACTTTCCAATACGTTAGACTGGAGCATGATCCGCTTTAATGGGTGCCGTGGTTAATTATATTTAAGGTGAGACCCCCAGTTACACCTCTGGTCTTTGCGTCCTGCAAACGCCTCCTGCCGTCGAATTTCCCCTGCCTAGTCTGTCCAGATTGGTTGGGATTTGATGGGAGCGGCAACTCGTAGCGGCTGGTGCGATTTGTGTGGTTGGTGCAGACCAATGACATGGCAATTTAAAATAATCTCGTTTTCCAGTGGCCTGTCTATGCTCTCCGTCCAAGAGACCATCATTCAACGCCACTTCAATAGGTGTTCACTAATCGCTGCTCGTATATATACTAACCCATCCCATCCCATCTATTCCAGTTTATCTAAATGTAAATCTCTTCGACCAATGCGTAGGCTATACCGTTCAATATCCACAAGAACGGCGGCATATCGCAATTCGGTCATTCCTTATTTGTCCCGATTTTTAGTTTCACCAGAGCAGGTGAAGCAGTAACTAAAAGCCAATTTTCACATCTAAAACTTGTTATACGGCCTTGTTTTATGCCGAAAGTCTTGGTCATCATGACCTCAATAAAGCCACTACAATTATTATTATTATTAAGGTGGGCTCTTATGCATAACCTATTGTTTATCACGTACATTTTACGTCATTTTTTGTCCTCGTGACCTCAATAAAGCGTCTACCATTATTATTGAATTAACGCGAGACTGAGGACATGACAGACCCACCAGACAGCCAAACCATCCACTACTCCGTAATTTACCCCACAATTATCTTCCGGGGACGCCACCTGTACCGAATTCCCGGGAAATTTAATTAATATAATTTACATTTATGAGGCCTGCTTATCCCCTCACCGAGTAAGAGGTAATCTTCTGGACAATTCGCCCCTCCATTTCTTCCTCCTCCTCCTCCTCCTCCTCCTCCCCTCCTCCTCCTCCTCCTCCTCCTCCTCCTCCTCCTCCTCCTCCTCCTCCTCCTCCTCACACGGGTAACACTGAGGACGCCGCCACTTGCAAAAAACATTCCCAAGAATCTTCATGGCACCACTCATGACAACGGTTTATCTGGACAATTCGCCCCTCACAGTTATCTTCTTCCTCCTCCTCCACCTCCAGACGTCTCATCTCCGTCGACCCCGCTCGCGAGCCGTCAGTTGGCGAACGGGTGGCCTATTTCGTGGCCCCAGCCCCGCACCCCAAGTCGCCGCTGATCGATTGTGTCAAGGCCGCCGAGGAGGCGTGGCCGGTTTCAGTTAATCGGACCACTCCCCTTAACCTCAGTTTCTACCTGGACCACCAATTGCTGCCTCCACTGCGACGAATGGCGGACCTCCTTGATTGGTGCGTGGACGTTTGGCTGCAGGACCTACCGAGGTGTTGTGTCAGGCTACGCGCGGACTACCTGATGATGTCGATTTCACAAGAAACGCCACATGATGTCCCAACCAGGAGTTGTAGACCTTCGGGCATTATGAGAAGGTTTTTACAGCCCTCCAAGATTCACGCCTGCCTGGGCTGTGGAGCTCGGACGTCGTTGGCGATTTGCTGCGATGTCTGCCTTGTCGCGGACCCAGAGGTGACGATGAAGTTGCTTGTGCGAAACGCAGTCAAGGTAGGTTGACTGGTCGAGCAGATTCACTTTTAATTGACACTCTTTATCTCTCGATCTGTGTGCTGGAGGATGAACCGGCAGCTTCATGGATTTCAGCCGCTCATGCACCACGGTGGGGGGGAAAGTATGGTCCAATTCTGGTTCCAACGGCGCATTCCGTAGACTGACAGCTGACCCACCGTTAAGAAAGCATCAATCGGGACATGTTTGCGGCGAAACGCCACTGTTTGTACGCTCTATGGCTGGCCGGTGTGGACGGGTGGGCATTGGATCAGTGTTTCGTGAGGGTGACGCATGGTGTCTTCATTGGTGAGTTGGTAACACCATGCGGTTTTTGAGATGCATCGCACACACAGTGGTCGACGCGTTGTGGTCTGTTTGCAACACGGTAGACGCGAAAATGTGCCTGGCTCACAGCTCGGCTATGGTTAAGTGTTGGATGACGGTCACTTTTCGTGGCGTTAAGGACATTTGCATGAAGAGTCCAGCAGTTAGTCCTCCGCGGTGTGAAAGATTCAATTGATCCAACAATCCAAGGCCTGGCGTAGCAGGATGTGCCTGTAATCCATCGACTTCGAGATGACCGATTGCTGGAATCCGGCTTCTTCATTATCCCGAGTTCCACTGGTGCCAGCCATTGAATCCATTTCCACTAAACACGTATTCCGTGACACCTCCATTTTCCGTTTCGGGCGCTGTGATTGGTGGCGAGGTCCGCTGGCTGACCAATGGCCGCATTCACAGGACCTCGAGGGCTGCCACGCGTCGGGGTTCGATCCGTCTGTCCTGTCAATTGATTGGTCCCGTCTTGCTCATTTAGGTGAACAACATCAGCGCCCATTTCCAACGAGCACTCGCCATCTGTCGCGGTTGCAGTCGCTCGTGCGGCTCTGGCGAC